>JARLTB010000044.1:10147500-10542500 GCA_030141615.1 Unio pictorum | reverse complement strand
AGAAGCTGGTCCCTAACATTGCTATATCACGAGGAACACTTTTTAACTGATACTCAGCACTTGGTGGCTGGGACATGTTTTTCAAGCAATGAACGCAGACAGTGATCGAGTTGTTCTGCTGTAGGAGGTAAGAAATTTGTTAGGTTTTCTTGGATGTCATGCATTTGTTTGGATCTATTTATTATAGGAAGGTTTCTCTTAGTAGCAAATAAAGGTGGATGGTTAGGGACTGATACGTCGATATGGCATATAATGCAGATACTGATCTGATGCAAGTTCGTGTGATACAAGGGTGGATCGCAGAATATTATCATCAGGTCCATGCAGAATCCAGTCTAAAATGTGACCATGTATATGGGTGAGTTGCTTACACTGACTGTTTAAGGTTGAAACATGACTGGAATCTAGAAGTTTTGATGTTTACGGGTTTCCAGGATAGGCAAAGTGAAAGTTGAAATCTCCAAGAATAATTAGGCTGCCACCTATCACATACTCCAAAAGATTCGAAAACTGATCCAAAAAGAGAGATTCTGTCAGCTCGTTTTTTTTTTCTACTAGGAGGAGGGCGGTAGATGCAGAACAAATGGACTGACTTTTGTTCCAGTGTAAGTGTTTTTTGACTAGTTCAAATCATGTGTGGCAAATATTGAAGGTTGTGTTGTACTTAAGACATTTTATCATGGAATTCTTTGTGATGACAACAATTTCACCTCCGCGAGAGTGGCGGGGAAGCGGTGGGTTTAAATTCGCATATTGGGCTCATGGCCTGATGTTTTAGCCATGTTTCTGTCAGGAAGAAGACATCTATATTCTGGTCGTTGATAAAATTAACTATTTCTGTGCGCTTTTCCTGTGGTCCTACGAATTGGGCATTGAATAATGCAATACGCAGTGGTATCTCTGGGACAGTTGACACTATGGTTGACGATTCAAGTTTATCAAAATTAACGACCGAATTTTAATTTGTTTATCTGGAAATGGCGAAAGGGAGATAACTTATAATGTTCTTGTTCTACGCCGGCCTTCTTTGAAACGTGTTTTCTTGTCTCGGTCCCTTTACATTTAAGTATTGATGAATTTAGTCCCATTTCCTTTAATTTTGAGCATAATGTAGTATGAAGAGCGAAGGTGTTGTCATTTAATGCAACTAATAAAGGTCCATCATACAGTAAGCGGGTTGACTGGCGATCGCGTGATGGCGG
This sequence comes from Unio pictorum, assembly GCA_030141615.1. Classification (NCBI taxonomy): domain Eukaryota; kingdom Metazoa; phylum Mollusca; class Bivalvia; order Unionida; family Unionidae; genus Unio; species Unio pictorum. The sequence continues at coordinate 10,541,298 of JARLTB010000044.1, read as the reverse complement.
TTTATGTAAAAACAAAGGACGTCTTAAAAGTGGAACAATACAGCTGAGAAAAATTATAATTGTAGAAAAATTCCTATTATAATTCATTTACTTGGAATGTAAGAGAGATGATCAAGGCTGTACATTATGATGATTGATTTGACAAACTCACAAACATGAAGATAAAATAGTAGCAAATATGTATAGAAGAATGAACATGGTGGCGATTCTCTATATATTTTAAGCCTTTCTGATTATTTAAAAAAAATATAGCTGTGTGTCGTGAAGGAGGAGCTGGTTTTGTTCACAACACATGCGATGGGAACATCCTAACACATTAACAAATATGTAAACACAAGATCTAAAAAGCCCCCATGTATACGAATGAAGCAGCATATGTTAACAAGAAAGTCGGAAGGAAGGTGAATGACTTACAAATAAAAGCCATAATAAACTAGGAGAAACAAATAGTCCGCATGAAGGACAAGGTACTGTAAAGTAGCACAAAATATATGCAATGTGGGATACGCCTGTTGTACCAATAAATGCTATCTTTATATGCTTGGAAAGTAATGTTATTTCATTGCACGCTATTGAAATTTACGTAATTTGAAATTATTTATTTAAGTTAATGATTCCTATGTATCTGCTGACTTGTATACATTTTCACAACTATAACACCCTGCATTATAAACTTTAGTAATTTACTCAAGAATGTATCTTGTCTTCCAGTCGCACCTGCCACAGCCACAGAGTTGAAACTGACCTTAATTAAATATTGTATGATCTTGTAGCATATTTTTAGAGCTATGTATGTATGTATGTATGTATGTATGTATGTATGTATGTATGTATGTATGTATGTATGTATGTATGTATGTATGTATGTATGTATGTATGTATGTACTATCACCAGTTTGAAATTTCTAAGTCAATGCTTCATGGCGTTTGTTTATTAATTTTGTGTGAAAGTTAGACCTATAGCGTAGTGTTTTTATCTTTTGTTTGCATTTTGTATCAAGAAGAACTCATAGCCATTAAGGATTCGATTTCCATAAGCACTGTTCTCGCCACCGTTATTAACTAAAATGGTGTATTGTCTTAACACCAATATTTTAAAGGTTATATTTATTAGATTTTTCAAAAAAGAGGGATGAAATAAATACCATATCGAAGTATTTCTAACATATCCTCATTTGTTTCTTATATTTTTTATGAAACCATATCAAGAAAACAAAATATATAGTCACAATACAGCGAACAAGGGCAAAAACTCTTGCAACTAAAACCTGTTTAATACGATTTAGCTCCCCTGCCCTGCTATTTGGCAAATCCAGTTTTAGCATTTATCCGTTTGGAAGGTTTCAGTTATTTAGTAGTTGTGATCCAGTTATCATTCAACTGAGTCTAATGGATCGATATATGTGCCACAATTGCTCCTCTAGCGTGTCTCACTTATTTGTTTGGTTGGTTAACATCATTAAATATCTCTCTAATATGTCTACCATTCTCAAGCATTTTGATCTTGTTTGTAAATGATAACACGAAGTTTCTCAAGTTATATAAATTGCACAAGAAACAAGTAACACTTGACAATGAAAATAAAATTATCTGTAAAATACTGATAGACATATGTACATATAATTATCTTGACCCACTTAATTCAAACGGTCACTCTTTGCCAAACACTAGCTTTACTTTTACCATGACATTAAGGAAATTTTACTTTTTTATAATAAAGCAGAAATCTAAAGACCAAGACGTTAAAAGGAGAAAGGATGAATTTATTATCAACAATGATATTAGAAACCTAGGCGAAATAGCACATGTGAAATCTGCTATGTAGGGGGAACTTGCCACTCTACCATTAAAGCGATGTCGTGTGCGTGTCCATCGATTAAACTCATCCAGGCACTCATATCCAATCTGGACACCACTGGCTCATCGAGAATTGTGATTCAAAGGAGAATACATGTTCCACGTGTCTTTGCCATTTTCTCGTAATCTTGTCAGAGGATTCCATATTTTCATAACTGGAATGACCTACTCACCAATATTAGCGAGAACCGGATTTGTCATCTTGGGAGAAGGGAATAAAGTAGAGTGTTTTAGTTGGTTTGAAATTTCACTAACAAAGATACAAAGATTCAATTTACGTTAAAGATTCCAGATGATTTCTGTACTGTCCCGATTTTGCTTGGTCGTTCTCGAGATTGACTTTATTGAAACTTTTGAAGTAAAGTTTTGTAGTTTACCTCCTGAGCTTCACACGTTTATTTACAGAGAATTTGTACAGAGTCTAGTCGAGGAGAACAATTACATCCTCTACAACACATATTTATAAACATTGGTATCCGAATGCTATATAAATGTTCGGATATTGACAAACTGCGAACATGTTATAAGACATGCACATTTTACGAGTTCTGTACCAAATCACATTTTGTGGTATGAAATTAATTTCACCGTTCAAGTTTTAGTGGATAGCCAAATAGGCTTCAAGAATTCATTTGACATTTGGATGACTTGTCGTGTGCTTTGTAAGTGACGACATTTCTCATATTTATATTGCCGGCAAATTTATCAAGAGTACATTTAAGGATGATACAACTAAAACTAAGACAAAGTTATACTATATTTCCTGGTAAGTACCAGTAGTTGTGTTTAGCTTGTTGGATACAAAAACAGGTAAATGACTGGAGTGATGTAAGTGACTGGAAACGTAATTGATTCGACGCTTGGTGACAGATGTCTTTGGTTATTGCAAAATCGTCGTGTTGCACTGATTCAATAAGAATGTACGTAACTGCAAAAACATTGGGTCTTTGTCTACTTCAAATTCTTAGTTTATGATTGATGAAATACAAACAACATGAAGTTTGTTTTGAAATGCGAATATCTTTTCGTACCATTCAAACATAAATATGTATAGATTATCTTTAGTTCTATATGATTGTTTCAGAATATTCTAAATTTTTCGAGAGCTAGGTCTGCATTTTTCGTTGCGATTCATGAAAGGTTAGGTCGTCAAAGCTGCGTTTTTCATGACATCGCCATACCGTTAAAACATTAATGTGTGGACCAAGCGCGCAGACATAACAAAGTTTGCACAATTTATGACTGAACACAAATCACTTTGAAAGTCCATCACAAAATATCCGGTGGTGTTAAAAAGTGGCAATCCACTCTACTTCTTACTGAAAAAAGTCAGCGGTAGCCATTTCATTTCTATTGGGTATTCCACACGATGGTGTCTGGCTCTAAATGAACGCATCTCGTCATTTTCAATGGCATTTTAGGCAAATGAGAAGAAGACATTAAACGTAAGTTTGCACGAAAAGGATATCATAGTTATAAACTTACTTCAGCAAAGTAAAACCATCTCTCACCGTCAAATTTATTTCATGCCAATGAAGCCTCGGAATAAAGTTACATTTCGATTATTTGGATTGTCAAAGACCAGACAAAAGAAACAACTGTTAGACACTGACGAATGGATTCGCATTGGATAAAAAAAAATTTTTTTTGGACAAAGGCTATTTACTTTATTGGAGGACATAATAGATTCATGTCAAAGGACAAATTCGTGGACGTGACGTACCTGTTGATAAATAGGAAAATATAAATCAAGAAGTGTTAAATAGAACCTTTCCGTTCCTTGCTTGGAAAATTATTATCCTTTGAGATAAAGTAACTCATCGGCGACAGGCACATTCGAGTTATGAATAACCATTTTTAGTATAATATTAAACGATCATGGTTGGGTATGTATCGATGTGTAAAATTTACCTAATCATTCACAAAACAGGTAGAAGTTACCCGAGACGGCCATGCATTGATTACCAGGTCTTTTGTACCCATCGTTGCCTAAAGAATTACTTCAAAAATCTCACTTGACTGTTTATAAAGCCATATAACAAATATAAACCAACAGTACCCACAGCATTTACCCTTGTGGGGATTTCATTTCCTTCCCAACCAAGGCAGAGACGATGGATATTTTATTCTAAGATATCATACCAACTTCTTGTGGAACTTCAGATGTCGCTGGTCCCCATGAAAATAGTATAAATTATCCAGCGTGTAGAACTTGTTTTTATCATGCTCTAGAAATTAACAATCTAAGATAACTGATAGCAGACTAATACAAAAATACAAAAATTAAAAATCCCAAACCAAATCCTAAGCCAATGAGATAGGCGAAAAGAGCGATATTTCCATCCAGAACAGCAGCCATATGACGTCAACAAAGTCAAAGCAACTGTTAGTGTCTTGTTTTGAAACTTCGCTGGCAGAATGACACTCGACACTCCTGATCAGAGAATATTGTTATGGTTGTGAAATCAATCATATCCTAGTGCAGTGATGAAGTGATGCGTTTGTCATTCTTGCCATCAGTCCTTCACCGTGTAACGCAGAATAAAATGAGTCCGCCTGTACAATTAGGGAAGATAATGGAAATCCTTGCACTATTTAGAAAGATGTAAAGACACCTGACCAGAATAAAAGAGCATTACCCAATGCAAAGCCTTTAGAGAGATGGTTTGTTCCTGCAGAAAGGGGAGGGAATTGATAATATAAGTATAGAATGAAAACGTGGAGAAAATCAAACGGGGATTAGAGGTGGATAAGAGGGCAAGGGAGGAAGAAAGATGGAAAAATTCCCACCCTGCAACCGAAACTGGATAACGTTGCATCGCAGGCTGCGGCAAAGGGATGAAGAAAAATGAATGAGGAACAGTATTAGCAATGTCGGCAGCAGAAGCTAGGACTGCCCGTTAGCCTGTGAAAGAAATATGACCGGATGTATCCTTGCTGTCCAATCCGGCTATGGATGTGGAGTTTACCTGGTAAATAGAAGATCTTTTATCTGAAACAATAACCAAAGCCCAAATCAAGACCCCATATTTATCATTAACGCAGAGATACGGCTCAGTTAATACCAGTATATATGTGTGTATGTCTTTTACAGATAAAACTTAAACCCTTATTATACGCCCATATCATGTGTGTGATAACATGTTTCTGCATATGAAATCCCTCATTCACTAATGTTGTTAAAGTATAAAAGTATTCTTTCTGGTTACACTTCACTGCTACGCTTACAGGAATTATACAAGTGGACGATAAGAAAGTTTTAAGGGTAATAATGGAAATTGTTGTTTTGTTAATAAAGGCGCATAACTTCCATTTCATCACAAAATGTTAACATTATTTTCTTTGGGCAATATTATATTAGCGTGTTTGGGCACATAATTTATTTATTCATAAAATTTCCTTTGGCTGGAAAGAGTGGGCGTTAATACTGAAAAACTGCATACTGGTTAGTAAGTGTGGGTGTTGGTCAGCTCATATACGGGTACTGCTCATTCAAATGGTGCATTGGTTGGTGTGTAGGGGTGATGGTCATTAGATGTGCGTGCTGGTCAGTAAATGTGAGGTGTTGATCAGAGCAATGGTGTATATGTTTCACATGACATTTCCCCTTGTGAACATATATGCCTATCACGTTCTATTAACACTACATTTCCCATTGTCGTCATACATGCAATTTTTTAAACATAGAAGCATTTATAACGACATGGGGAAGTGTAATGTTAATGTAACATAAAAGACCTATCCTGGTAAAATTATAGACTAATGTTAATTCTCATTGTCGCATTACAAACCATTTCCAACTGATATCCTGTTGTGCATTCTCATTATCACCATACAGGCACATCTGTCCTCTATGTAGCCAGTTATATTACAACGCCATAATTCTTTTATAATTACTATTTTTAACGTTTAATTATTTTTCTGTGTTAAACTGTATCAGTGTAAGATGCATGTCACGGAATTGTGTATGACTGGTATCAATATGTATACGTGGTCAAATATGTACTCTGATTTCGCTGCCGCGTACAGCATCACCCGTGAGTGGTTATTTTTTTATTGGCTCTAGTTATTTCGAAATACTGAGCTCGAATCAACCCATGCTGCATGTGCAAATTGCCTGAAGTTTAAACCTAAGTACTTAGCTGCGCATATCAGTCACAGCTAGTGTATATTAAAGAGAAAATTCTCTGTAAACATTACATTACACCGAGTCTTGTCAGAAAACTTACCACTTTACGGGAGTAGAACCTTCAGCTGTAGAAGTATTTAAATTTAAGATTGTACTTTTATCGTTATTCGTTTTATTGACAGAATTGTTTCATATATCAGATATTTTACAATTTATTCTAAATTCTACAGTAAATACCTAAGTTATACAGCGCCATGATATTAGAAATACTATAGTCTGCTTCGAGATAGCTATTTGTTGTAACTGAACAGACAAATTGAATTTAATTACACGCTGCATGCATTGAACGTTTAATGTAAATGGGTAACTAATTCATGTGCGCACATGCGCAACAACATACTTGAATGTAGAAGTACTTAACAGTGTCATGTGTATCACACGGTTTAGTTATAATTTTAGCTGCCTTGTGTATGTCTGGGTGCTGCCTTGTGCTGCCTATATATATATATATATATATATATATATATATATATATATATATATTGTTACGCCTATTTGATTTAAATTTTTTTTTAATTGTCAGATCCAAATTTGTTATTTTGGGTTTTAAAATTCGTTAATTGGGAGATTATTCTAGAAAACTCTCTATGACCATACTTTATCTGTAAACATGTTTCGACCTTGGCTTGTTGACCTAATTTCTGACCCTGCTTCAGACAGTGTCTGTCACAGAATTAGACGAAAATTGAATTTATTTCTTCTTGAATTACAAACTGATCTCACCATTTTTTTTGTTTCGTCGTACATGCATTACCTGGGGTGAATAAGTGGTTTTTTTTTTCAAGGTAAGCGACGTGTAACGATTTGCATGTGCCTGACTACGAATCACTTGAAGTCAGGAACATTAGAATCACGGGGTGCACGGGAATTTTTTCCGTGAATTCTGCTGACCTATTTGAGGGTATATAAGGCAGAATAATTCTGATAAGATTACGGGTCCAAAAGTATCTTATCACAGGAGAGAGAGATAGCTCGTCATTCTTTCTCCAGCCAAAGGGGTGAGTGTTAAATTTATATTTCGTTTTATTGTGAATTTTATTCAGTTTATCATTTCATGTAATGATGCCTTTATTACAATGCAGATTTAAAACGTGGAATATTTGGAATTACTAGTCACTATTAGACTTTAAATGCAATAGCGTAATCTAAATTTTAGATTATTAGTTTGGTTTCTTTATTGTAGCTGATTTGTAGCGGAACGTCTCTGAAATTGTAGCTGAATTGTAGCTGAATGTGACTGAATTGTAGCTGAATGTAGCTGAATTGTAGCTGAATGTGATTGATTGTGTCGTGATTATGCTGTTTAATTGTGCCATTTGATTGTGAAATCAAATTGAGGTATCTGACTGTCTGTTTGTCGGATTGTCTGTCCGTCTACATCTGTCGAGATGTGTAAATATCCCGAAATCTAGAAGTCTAAATGTCCGAGTGTCGGAGCTGTCTAGAGGTGTAAACGTCCGGGGTAGTATCTAGTGTTTGGGACCGATGGTTCTAGTAGATGCTGTATGCTGTCTGTACGCATAACTGTGGTGGATCCGTGAAGGGCAAACGGCCGATAAAGTATTGGTCAACCCTAGGTATTTGGAGAAGCTTAGCGGCGATTCAACAGTTGGTGAATCGTACGGCTGTACAGGGTCGAGACGCATAAGTGTGTTTCAATTGTAGTTACAATTGAATACATTGTTATATTTACATAGTTACTTCGAATCACAGTAGTATTTCAAGGGATTACATGAATCTCAATAAAAGTTAGCAACTTGATTAAATACATGTATATGTTTGTGCTAGTTGTCGCAATCCATATGTGCGATAGTATAGTTTGATGTTAGTATTTGTTATCGCAATTTATACTTGAGTTAATATAACGTTTGTAAAGGTTCCTTGGATCTGTGTTTAGTCCAGGAGGTTCCTTGGATCTGTGTTTATTGTGTATTAATATTTAATTTATTCATGTATTGTGAATGGTTGTGGAGTGTAATCGTGGGGTGAACGCATGAGTTATTGTGTTGATACATCATTATTTTTCATTAATAATTTATTTAATAAATTTACATTATCTTTCACATATTGTGTTTGTGTTGCTCATTAAATCCACCATCCACTCGGTAACATTTCTGTTACAGTGTCAACAAGCTTCTAAAACGATTGGTTAAAATCCAAAGACATCTTTCTGGATCATTCTATTAGTATGTGACTTAGTAAAGGTAGCCTCTTTCTATGACCTTCTGTGGACTTCCATGGAGTCACGTGAGCACATGTTTACCTAAAAAAGGGGTATTTAGATTATTGTTTATGATAGAACAATTCAGTAGATGTTGGGCTTTATTATTATTAAGTTGTGTCTTCTGTTTGAGTTATAATTTTAATTACCTTGTACTGGGAATTGTGTAAATTCGTTGGAGAAAGAGAATTTATTGTATTTATCTGGAAAAGGACATGTGTTCATGATTTTCATCTGAAATATTTTAAAAACAAGAACTGCATCACGTGACATTGTCAGCCATTTTTGATTACATCTTCAAGATTCGAATCTGGAACTATTAGAACATTTATTTATCAGGACTTTTGCAATTCCATTAGTGGATCATTTTTGTGAATTCTATATTGGATTAATGTTGGATTTGATTCTCTAAAACCGTTAAGTTTATTTATTTTATGAAAATATTTGTACATAATAAATTCATTGTTAAAGTTTTACAAGCTTGTTAGTTTTCACTTTTTCTGTGTTACTGCTTATTCGAGCCTAAGCACCTAACAATATATATATATATATATATATATATATATATATATATATATATATATATATATATATATATATATATATATATATATATATATATATATATATATATATATATATATTGGGTGTTGTAAAGTCGCAGAGCTCTGTGTGGTTTCTTGTGACGTATACGTTGTGTCTGGTGACGTTGGTTTGGAACAGTGTACTGGTGTTCTCGATGCGAGGGACCAAAGCTTCGCGACCATCGGGTCTGTGTTAAATGTGAGGGGTCTCGATGGATCCTTTAGTAGACAGGGAGGAGTGGACCATACGTGGTGACTCCTTGACCATTGATTAGAGCGGGTGGAACCGTACATACATCTTGGTCGTAAAATGGGCGCCACGACAGTTATATAATTTGTGTTCCATGTTATTGATATTGCCATCTGAGGAAAAATATCACCAGTTTCATATCAAAATCGTTACATGAACGATAAATTCATAATTTCACGTTTACATGTCGAAATCGTTATATGATTGATAAGATCATAAATTACATGCCTTTACATTGTTAAATCGGTATATGAACGGTATAATCAAAATTACAGGCACTTGCATCTCAGTCTCGTTATACGAGCAATATATTCGTAAATTCATACATATACTTGTATTTATTGATCGGGTGATAAGACGTTATTTACGTTAGTTTCAAATTACTTTCGTTAAAATCATCCTTTGAGGTTTTTTTCATTGAGTTACTTGTTGCTGATAGTTCCATGTTAGGAACGTTATAATTTTCCTTATCTATTTTTTATAATGGTGTCGGATTTGTTTATATTTAAATTGAGTTTCTAAATAAACATATTATTAACGCAGTTGCTTTCGGTGTCTTCACTAATCCAGTACCAACCCGGTTTCATCTTGTGACAATGCACCCTGATTTTAAAAAAATGACTAAAGTCGTATAATACTGTAGTATTTATTCCAAGCCACATATTTACGTTACAATTACAGCTTACTTGAAATCTCATGTTAGTTGTGCTTACTATAATTGAGCTACTATATAGAAATGGGTCGAAGCTTTCGATGATCTCTGCCGGGTCTCTGTAATTCTTCTCTGGACGAAATAAAGATGCTTTATATGTACTAACACTGATTCGGGAAAGAAAGCCAGTTGCACGAAAATCATTAGCTAATTGGTTTGTAGGATCGGCGATGAAAGGTATACTAGTATTAAGGCTGGTAATTAATCAACCAATTATTATAAAATAATGGAAAAGATTTATTATAGCCCAAGAGGATATTGTAGAGGTAGAGCAGCGTTTAGTAAACTTGCCGATGCTGTAAATGTGCTACACATTATGTTGCTGGAAATCGGTTTCACGACAGGCAATATGGAACATTTATCTACCACCACTTAATTTCTGAAGATACATAATTACCACCGTCTTCATTTAACTAGCGTATCGACGTCGATAACACCCAAGACAGGACAGCATTATATTTTCGCTCGAGTTACCAACACTACTATCAATTTTATCTACGGTAAATTGTCTTGGATCATTATTTTAATATTAACACCTCATTGCAGTATTAAAACTCGCACGATTATTCTTTCGTTGTTTTAATGTCACGATAAACTCAGCATCAGGATCAAGGTCGCGTTATTTCTTTTTTTTACATTGTTAATAACTTCTTGTTTTTCTTACTGTCATCTCTATCAACAATGTTATTGGTGCCATCAATTTCTGTAAATTTACAACAGTCCTCTGCAACTGAGATATTCTTCTAACTCGAGACATTGCGAGATAAACTAAATTTAACCATTCGATTCGATCATCGACGTTCCCAACAACTGTAACAGAGATGGTTAATCCCTTGAGACGAATGGATTGTCATTGCATATCTTAGCTCTCTTTATTGCCATTTTGGCAGCGTTTTCAGATATCTTAGCTCTCTTTATTGCCATTTTGGCAGCGTTTTCAGCCGCTTTTGCAACAACTTGGTATGCAGCTGCTACTAATGACGGTATAGCTGCAAGAAGTGGAAATATGCCACCTGTTTTTATTGAATTTTGAATGGAACTCTGAGAAAGATGAAATTGAACTGCTGTTTTTTATTCTGAAGCTTTGTTAAAATGTCTAAGCGAAATTTTAGTTATTGATAATTTGTTCAGACCACCACTAGCAATTTGATCTTTTAAAATTTTACTATTTTTCCGCATTTACTTGCAAGATTTGAGTGTAGATTTTTACCTGACAAGAAGGCTGGATGCCCTTAATATGTCTGTAAGATATTAATTATCACAACCGATTTAATGTATTTTTCCTACTGGGGCATCAATGACTCATTCGTCCACCAACACCTTCAAATAACATCGATATATCACTGAGTATAACAACGATTGCTCTCTTATTAGGAATAGAAACAATATTTGTGTTTACGCGAGCTCAAAATTGTATATCGACGACAGTTTGCCGTGTTAAATCAAGATGTTCCGGTGAGAAGTAATACATCGGATTTATGTTTGTCTGTGGTATTTGAAAACCAATAGCTATAGTTTGATGACGTCCCATAAAAGGCATCAAACTATAATATGTACATGTTACATGATTTTGATCAAAATTTATTAAAAATTAAATTATCTTCAGCTGGTTCTTGATGGCCATTGATTTTTTTAAAAAAAAACTTCAGAAACTCTAGCATCGTCAAATATCATATGGCTTTGTTCTTGAGTATTTGAAAAACAATGAAAATATGTCGTGGTGCAGAAACACCTTGTTGTGATGCATCATGCCAAGTAAATAAACATTTAACAATACTTTGAACGCTATCTGTGGTCACCGTCAACCATGATAATGCTTATTTACCACCTTGATCATGAAAGAAAGTAATTTTTAATCTTCAGCAATTGTTGAAGTCATTACCGGCATACACTGTGAGAGTTTTGTCCGTGTTACTTTTACCATCAACAACGGCAACATCACGCCATATTGCACCAGCTGCATTCTTTGTCACGTTGACATGTTCGGGATGGTTAGAAGTGTATTTGGCAAACATCATTTATGGATCTATTATCATCAGAATATGTTGCTAAACCTGAAATTGTGTAGCAACATCGAAATCTTTCTGGATTGATTCAATATTTCTTCCATCAATCATGTATATAGCACTATCAAATAATGCCATAATACCATTATTAAAAAAGTAAAAATTTTATCAGCATATACATTATTATCAGCATCTTTCAGAATTTCACCTTCTTCTTCAATAAACGCTTCAGCGGGTAAGAAATATCAACTTGTATCTTGAACTTGTAATTCAATTCTTCCGCGTGCGTTATATTCTCGTGCGTCATAAGAATAAAATTGATAAACAAGTACAGATTATTTAAGAACTGGCGCATCCATGTCGAATGCTGGATCAGATATACGTTTTAAACATTTCATTATAATTGTTATCATCTAACGCAAAGACCATTTCCTGTTATTAAATTTTCAGTTATGTTTTTATGCTTCATCAGACAACTCAGCTAGTTTCTGATTTGCAGCTTGACTTCAGGCATAACTTTACTCCTGGGTAATTATACTTGTTGAGGTCTTCGTCTTATTAATCGTGCTAATCTATCCTTGATTACTGAAAACGCTTTATCGGCAACATTACCAATATCACGAATAGTTTTACCACCAGCAACGTCAATTGCTTTCATTCATATTGTTTTGCAATCGGTATTGCTTTTGGAGCTATCCTTCAAATTAAACCCCAAACATCATCACCATGTCAATCGCCGCAGATCGCTTTATACATAGATAATCGCGAATGTGTCCCTCTGACCATAATCGGTCCACGTTGAGCATTATGTAGAATCATTTTATTTGTTATTTATATATTTAATCACTGTGATAATCATTAACGATTTCATCAATGAGACCGATAAATATAAATATGTATGATACCGCCTGTAAATAATCGTTGACAAATATCATTTACTCAATAATGTCTGGAAAATTATTTCCAGCTCGTTTTCCTCTAATTAGAATTTATAATCTATCTGCGTCAGAATGAATATCATCAGGAAAAGAAGTAAAGTCACTTCCACCTGGCGTAGTTGAGTAAAATTTACTTCCTATGCGGAGCTAATTTTTCTACCTTTAATCACGAATATTCTCATCTGAACGATCTAGGCCTCTATGAGCAGCATGTACTGCAGCAATCCATATTTTAGGATTGCGATATTTATCAAGATCAGATTTTAAATATGCGTCTCTGTTTTTATATTTACTAGCAATAAGTAATGCGATTGATCTTTTTAATCAGAGATTGATCATCATGAACAAACATATATAGCTTATGAGAAGTACATTGTTTTCTTTTTGAGAAAGTTGTGATTCTAGAAAAAAAATTTTAATGGCGAGGTTTGTAATTGTTCTGCATGTTGTTGTTAATGTAGCCTTATTTTTCTTAGCTGGTTCCGTACCACTGGAATTTATGATTACCAGCTGATTCCATATCACTGGCCTGTGTGTTTTACCAGTTGATTCCCTACCACTGGATTGTGTGATTACCAGTTAATTCTGTATCACTGGCCTGTGCGTTTTGCCAGTTGATCCCGACAGAAAACGTTATCCACATCGTTTCTGCGTCATAGGGATTTTCACAATCAACATTTGTACGCTATTCAGTCATACCATCCCTTCTAATCCGTGAGAATGGAGGTTCGACTTCCCAAGGACAAACTAAAACAATGAATCAACTCGTGCATTTATATCTGGCTCGAAATAACATTACTCTCAAGGAATTGCAATCCATCATAGGTATTCGATCAGCAGGGAGGGTGAACTCTACAACTTTTTATAGAGACGTCTATTTGGCAAACCAAGTATTCCTCCAAAACCGAAAAAAATAAGGTAAAAAACACTAAAACCAAAGCTTCTAACTAACCGAGATTCTCTTACGGGTTAGTTAATTCTGTTACTATTTTTTGGTCATTTAAAAAAAATAGTACGCGCTTGATCATTTATTTTTTGACTCCTATTCGTTGTCACATCCTCCCTGCTGCTACGGTTTTATTCAAATATTTTATCAAGACCGATTCGATATCTTGATATGGGGTCATGTAGATGTATCGCTATAAAGCCATGCGGGGTGGACTGAATATGACTAAATAAATTCCTAAAAAGATTATGACCCATATCACTGCTGCAACAGGTCCAATGAATATTTCTAAGTGTGTGAGTATCAACTCCATTAAACACAGCAAGAATATTACAATTATCTCTGATCACTTTTGTTATTTGTGGATACCGCTGGGTAACATAAATCACATCAGTACTTTTATGTCTACCTCTGGAAAATATCCGAGCAGGGTTTGATCGTTTGTCCAACATCACATCATCATAAATGATTAAAATATTTCTAGATCCATCAATCGAATCAACGCTCGGCGCTTCATGGATATTAGTGATAAATTTAATAACATCATCATCGCTTATCGTCGCTTCATTTTCATTACAATCTTTTAACACATCGTAACATCTTTGATCGTCTACAGATGGAACAATCAAATACAGCTTATCCCACTTCATCCATCTCATTATTAGATTAAGTAACAGTTCCTCTTGCCACTTCCAGACGATCCAATTATAATCATACGAATATAATTTAGTTGCGCAGCAATATGCTTAAATGATTCTCGTTTTCGTGTCGCTGAAAAATCAATTACATTCATGTTATTACAAATAAATTATGGATCTATAGTGTGTGAAATGCAAGACACGTACTAGCACAAACGACTTAACAACCATTACAACAAGAAATAACATTTCAGCACTTGCCGGTAAGTGTGTACAATGCGGCACTAGGAAAGTTTGATTTATTTCTATGAAATCAGGTGATGATCTTTAAAAAAACGAGGAGGTGATATTGCAGTAAAATTGACAAAATTACCAGGGACTCCGTGGGCTAAATACCCAGGAGAAAAACATCTTCCAGGATATAATTACTGGGGCCCTGGAACCAGAGTCAATATCCGACTTGATAGCCAGGACCAACCAAGACCAGGTGAATATCCGATAAACTCTATCGATAAAGCAGGTCGTGCTCATGATCTTGCTTATAAAAGTAGTAATCTGCAACATAAACATCTCGCAGATGTGAATTTTATTCACGCGTTAAATTCTATTATTGATAAATCTTTCAAGGAATCATTAGCTAGCTGGTTAATAAAAACCGCGATGAAGGGTAAATTGGTGCTAGGTGCTGTAAATTAATATTATTATGGAATCTATTTATTATTCTCCAAGAGGATACTGGAGGGGTAGATTGGCTATTAGTAAACTCGCCGAAGGTCAAGGAAGTTACTGGGGTAGATTGGTTATCAAGACAAGCAATATGGCAGATTTATCTACCACCGCCTAATCAAATTCACTTTGCTCATTTTGATGTCATCTTTCCAAATGAAGTTCATCTGGCTGATATATTATTTCTGCCGCATGATGCTGTTAAAAGACGGACTTACAAGTACGTGTTAACTGTAGTTGATGTTGCGAGTAGATACAAGGAAGCTAAGCCATAATTGACAAAGGCGGCATCAGATGTATCTGATGCGTTTGAACGAATTTATCGACGAGGACGTTTGCAATGGCCACAATTATTACAGGTTGATCCTGGCAAGGAATTTCAGGGTGAAGTATTATCATTAATGAAGCATCATAATGTCACCATCAGACGAGGACATACTGCAATACACCGTGATCAGGCAATTTTTGAACGATTTAATCAAACACTTGCTGAGCGGTTATTTGGATATCAATACGCCAAGGAATTTATCGAAGATAAGATATCTCGTGAATGGGTTGCAAGATTACCAAGTGTGATAACTGCGCTAAATAATTAAATTACTCGAATAATCAATATGAAACCTATTAACGCGATCAAAAAAAGTATATACCCGTACAAAATGGACAAAAAAGTTTTTCAAAACAAAAATACTCGGTAATGTGACTGTAATATATTTATACGAACCAGGTGAACTCGAAGGTGATAAAAAGAACTACTGATCCTATTTGGAGTGTTACCGCACATAAAATATCTAATATAATAAGATCCACGGGTAGACCCGCAATCTATAGATTATATTCAACTGCTCCTCAGCGTAGATTTACACGTGAACAGTTGCAAGTGATACCCAAGGATACACAATTACCGCCACGATCACTTAACTAACACCTCTGCGTCTGTTACAGTCTAGGCAGGTCAGAATAATATTTTCTCGTGCATGACCAAGACTGCTATTTTTTCTGTTGCGGTAAATTGGCGAGAATTTTTATCCGAATCCTTGTCTTTAGACAAGGATCATAGCATTATACAATTCCAGCTCGCACAGTGATTATTCTGTTGTTTTTTTAGTATCATTATAAAATCAACATCAATATCAAATTCTCTATTATTTTTGTTATCGCTTTGTTTATAATCAACGAGTTTTTTTTCTTATTATATCAACGCTGACAATATCACTGATGGTGGTGACATTACAATCTAAAACGACCCTACGAAGTTGATTTATTCTTCTAACTCGTGACACTGCGAGATAAACTAAATTGGACCAATCGATGCGATCATCTACAATCCGAACAATTGTATCAGAGATGGTTAACCCTTGAGATGAGTGTATCGTCATTGTGTATCCGAGCGTCCAGGGTGATTTCTCAGCGAGAAATGCATCTTCGACAACACTGATATCGACCAAAACAATATCATTTAACATGAGAGTCTGTTTTTCTGTACCTGAATCTGCCAGGCGCCCTGGAATATCAACTTCCATATTTTGTTTTCGTGTATTAGCTAGTGTATGACATAACGGCAATGGAAGTGTTACGAATTTTTCTTTATGTAATTGAAACAAACGCTGTTGAAGTGTGTCTCTGAATATCCTTCTATTTTCCACTATCAAATCGTTTGGTCTCCATGCTTCCCAAAAATCATTTAACGAGAGTTCTTAAATTATTGTACGTGCTATTTCGCACTGAATTTTATCCGGTTGTACTATGATTAATTTCTTGAACTCGCTTAATTCTGGATCAAGCGCTCTATGATCAGTATTACTTTCTTCTTAATAATCTACAAATTGCTTCAGCCAATCATGCGGGGACAAATTGACAAGTGGTGGTAGTTGACCATGATCGCCACACATTATCACAGCTGTATTTTTCAGTAAGAGCCAATTCAGAAACTTTTTTAATGTATCCAACGACATTGTGCATATCTCATCCCAAATAATGATTTATGGAATATATTTCCCAGCCATTCGATCAAGAGTCCATGCGTCATCCTTATACCGAACAAAACTGTGATAAGTGCAGGAATTAACTCCTCGTTGTTTCATCTCTCTGGCAAGTCTGTGTGTAGGTTTTAGCACAATCATGTCTGACTTCTCCCAAAATAATTCGATCACTCTTGTTGTTTTTCCAGACCCGCCGCATCCGTTCAAATAAAAGGTCTTATATCTACATACTGGATCGGATATAGATGGCGCTGATGATAATTCTGATAGTTGATTATTTTCATGTCATTATCTTCAACTATAACAACCGCTGATTCGTAATATTCATGTAACATTTCCTTTTTTATTCTCCATGTTCCTCAACTCGCATCAGAATTTGTAAAACGAGCCACTGCTTCTTTATAATTGCTATCTATGTAAAATGAATCCGTGGCAACTCTGACTGCGGTGTCAGGAAATCTATTTATCATCGATAGCAGGTTTATTGAAACATAAGCCAGCATAGATGATCTTAGATGTAAATACTGAGATTCGTCATCGATGTATCTAACAATAGTTCTTAACTTTGTTCTGTCAGACAAGTAAGCATTTTCTAGACTGACAAATATATGTTTTGCTGTTGCATCTGAAATTATAAAATCACATTCAGCATCATCAATAATTAATCGTGAATAATGCCGCTTGTGATCATATGCTCCACTTTGGTTGAATTTACCGATTATTCTTCTATCGAGATCCTTTGCATTTTTAGCATTGATTTCAAAAATCTCCTCGGATAGTTTAACATTATAGTCTTTGTCGAGATCAGGAAAATGTTCCTTGTAATTGTTAATAATTTTATCAAGACTATCAGGTTGTGGTAACCAAACTTCAGTCTGCGCTCGAGATGATATAATTGCCTGACCGACAATCAGCGAGATCAGTACTTTACAATCGATCATATACCGTAATAATACTATTGGTGCCCACTTTTTTCAGAGATGTGTCTACCCAACCAAACATAACAAATTGGATGAAGTCCTTTAGCAATTTCGATTGATATTACACGAGCTAATCCGGTTAGATCCAAATCGGTTAGTGGTACATTTATCGCTACTCGTGTCATCTGGTGAGTGGGATGTCCAAATCGTTTAAAATACACAGCGCATTCTCCGTACCCGAGAAAACGTCCTGGATAACACGCGATCGTATCAACCGAAATAACATTTTTAGGGTTATATTTGGTATTTCACAATCTGCCGTGTCCATATTTTACACAACTAGCTTGAACATCTAAAATCAATTCAAATCGTGTTGGCTTCCACGGATTTCTCTCTCTCTCTCTCTCTCTCTCTCTCTCTCTCTCTCTCTCTCTCTCTCTCTCTCTCTCTCTCTCTCTCTCTCGCGAAATGAGCTGCAACTGACGGGACTGTAAAACAGTTACTTAGTAATTGCTCGGTATTATCCCTTTAAAAAATTTCTCAGCGAGTTTTCTCATTGCACCGTGAAGAAACAGTATTCTTTTTTTTTTGTTGCATCTGTCAGGTATCTTGTTTCATTTACATTTTGTCAGTAATAATAATTAAGTAAAAGAGAATATACGAATCACAAACCCTTTTATACCCTGCTATTAGTCAATGTAAATAGCCACCTTATCATATGGGTAATAGGTGTGTCGTCATTCACCAAACCTCATCCTCTTGAACCTTTTGGATTGCCATATGACATTCCAAAGGTAAAGGAGTAATTTGCCGTTCTAACTATACTATGTGTGTCATCATTCACCAAACCACATCCTGTTGAGCCCCTTGGAATGTTGTTTGACAGGTTCGGAGAGGCTTACAATACAATTATCAGATAAATTAGGTTGTGATACAATTCTATCTGACTTTGATTATCTACAAGAAATTACGCTCAAGAACAGGTATGCGCTACCTTCTCAATATAGATTCATTAAGAAAATACAACAGGCCGTTGACGCATCATTAGCGAATAATAGCGAAATAAATACATTCGTACCTCTGTTTACCGCAGTAGACAAAAATAAGAGCGGAATTATCAAAGGAATATGAAACAAAGAAAAATATTAATAGACGCGTAAGACAACTAAAAAACGTTTTTGAAACTAGTTCGTTTTGAGTAACGAAAAAAAGAAAGTAAGTCAGCATAAATATTTTACTTATAATATATTCAGTGAACGATGACAAATTGCTTGTAAAAAAATCTTTCACAGCGACTGATTTCGTAACTTTGATAGGGTAATTGCTAGTAAAAAATAAAGAAAACCGACCGATTTCGTAACTTTGATAGGATATTTACCCTACAAAAACAACCAGGTTGATTTCATCAAGACAACAGATTTTGTAAATTTGATAAGATATTTATTAGTAAAAATAATAAAAAAATTAATTGATTTCACAGTAATAGATAATAATAATAACTTTATTATGCAACTGAAATATTTTATTTATAATATATAATTTTGTGCACCTTGATTCATGAGCGTGGATTAATATTTAAGATTTCACATAGAGACTTATTTCTAAAATATTATTATCCAAGTCAATCAAATTACCAGATTGGTCGGTGAGTTTTTAATGTATTCTCGTTAATGAATTATTATGACACCGCATATAGGCGTGTTTTACTGGTTCTTGAACAATTAAAAATCCAGGTGGATCCAGTGGTGTAAATGAATATAAATGTATCCTTGCTGAGCCTGATATGATTTTTCGAGATTTATTTGATAGCATCCATCAATAACATCACATACTAGATTTGCTGCGATCACCGAGGATTTATTGACATTTCCAGATGCTATATGTGTCCCACCTCCGTCAGGGTCATTATTATGCTTGAGGATGCCCATAAGGGGTATTTTTTCCATCCATCGAGTATCAGAGGAACAGTTTTAATGATAAGATCGCTGAGTGATTTCTTTAGTTGTTCGGTTGCAAGTTCAGGTATTACAAATGTCTGTAATTGTTCTTCGGTTATTTTAAAATGATCAGGAAATACCTTATCTGAATAGAATATATCTTTATTATTATACGTACGAGCATCTATAAAATGTATTACTCGATCACGAAATCGTAGATTAATGTACTAGATATCGTCTTTATTTGATTTAAATGCTGAATTGTTTCGATAATTTGTTGTTTTAAGTCATCAGAATAATCCTTTGTAGCATTAACAAGTAAATTTTGCAATCTACCAAATGCGTGAGTGAGTTCGGGAGTTATTTTTTCTCTAAATTTATTAATATACCCCTCGTTTACAATCATTTTAAAATCAGGCCTTGTAGCATCATCCATAAATAATGTAATTAAAACGCGTGGGCATTTTTGTGCCATCAAGAATAATGAATAATTCCTTTTCCCAAATGGATTTCCTGTACTCGGCTTGTGTTATAATTTTTTTCACATCTGTTGTAAAATCACTCAAGGTTGGTTCTCGGGGTACTTGATATTTAGTTGACGGAATTTCAGGCCATCCTAGTACAGTTCTAATCGAACTCTGTTAGATATCTACAACATAACCAGGTGAGTTTACCTCGTTCGCGGCTGATAATGACGGTTCGTGAACGGTTATAGAAATTTTTTATTATTTTTTCTGTAATGGATTTTATTATACGCTGGAGTTCATTATTGATCTGTTCGATTTGATAATTACCGGACGGTATAGAAACAATATTCCGATCAGCAGTTCCATCTGATGCAAAAAATCATATTAAGAAACCCTGTAATTGTTGTTGTTGCTGAAACACAAATTGTGACAACTGCAGGTGTAATTATTGTTACAGTTGATAAGAATATACCCGTTCCAGCAATAAGAGATCAAGCCGAATACACGATTATGTCCACACAGATAATACGCCTGCGGCATTTTTATTACTTTTACTGTTTACTCGGCAACGAGATTTTTTTTAGTTCAGTTTCAAACTCGATCACTTGATCGTATCGACATTGTTGGACATTCATTATACTATTTACTTAAATCAATTACAAATTCTACGTAGTATGACATCGATTCTCCTACCTAAGAACCAGCGTTGATGGGCGTTAATCTAAACGTTTCAGTGGCTCCTTTGTCTATGATTGAACTTGCAGTATTAACAGCACTAGTTGATGAATCCGGTGACACATTAAATTGTAACGATGAAACTAAGGTTAATCTATAGATACCCCGAACCTCTTTGGTGAATTTAATAGTGCTATGTTGAGGTGTCCAGGTGAAAAATTCATGTCTTACCGAGTACACGGTATTGATTTTTTGTTGATGCGGTATTTTAATCTTATCAAGTCGTGCAACGCTAGCAGGAAAATCACCAACGATAGTATCCTGTGTTTGTTTAATTGTATCAATAGATGTTTTAATATCAGAGAGTTTTATGGGGATATTTGACGGTTTTCCAAATAAATTATCCACGGTTTTATTTGTTTCTTTAAAAATTATTATGGAGATTTCCAAACACACCTACATGAACATCAGCACGCACAACGTTGATAATCTATCGTCAGTGGTTTTATATTCTTCTCGCAGCGCGTCTACATAGTTTTTTGTCACAGCGTCACTGTCCGATGTTGGATTACCAAGTACGGTTATTTTATTCGAGCTCATGTTGAGCTCGCCCGTTATTGTATCACATGATTGTTTTACTCGATTATTAATATTATCTAACACAGTTGGAAAAGGAACTTCTGGTTTTATCCTACCAGTATAATCAAACACTGCTAGGGAATGTTCAGTTATTCCATTAAGTCTAACTATAATATCATTCAGGGAAACATTACTCGTTTTCAATGTTCCCTGCCTTTTTTTGAAACCGACTATTTCGTTTGGATCCACACTTGCGAGATTTAACATTTCAGATATTTTATCCTCGATACAAATTTTTACATCATCTGCTGCCGATATACCCCGGTGGTTTCTTTTAAGGGTAGCGAGAGATCTCGTCAATATAAATCATTATATTTTAAGATCTTTCTAAAAAGCGATTACTCCTGTATTCGTGTACGGTTTTATTGGGTGGTTTGGTTGATTTTGATACTGCATCAAGTACATAAATTACTTCTTGGCCGCATATTGGTGGATCGGTCATTGTCTGTGTTGGTAGCTTCGAATACCAGTGAGGGAATTTAATTGTTGTATATAGCGCATACATTCCTTGGTGGCGCTAACCCGTATGAATCAAAATAAACAATTCCGCTGGGATCAATCGCGTATGCAACGCAGTGAATTCCAGGTCCAGTGGTGTTATCGAGATTAATGATACCTGTTTCAATATTGTTTGGGTGTTTTGGTAATTGATCTCGCATAAAAACATCTTTGAAGCTTTTTATTCTTGATTTTTTAGCAGCATCAAGTAAATCAAAATTTGACAGCGGTGTTATTAAACCGTCCTTGGCAACCTTAGGCCTTTTCTGCTGCAACAAGAATACGGAGTTCCTGGTAGTAGTCTTAGACCCAGCCCTTTTTTGTCCCTTTTCCGCTGCTTTCTTTAGTGCCATTCCAGCAGCGGTTCCAATTGCTTCTAACGCGGCGGCTTTCGCGACTGAAGAGCGGCGGCGATCAATGCTGGTAACGCAGCGAGAAGTCGAACCCGATTTAATTGTGTCTTTGATCGCAGTTGCAGAGAAAGTAATCTGAACACCTTTTTTAAATCTCTTTATGCATCATTGAAATGTTTAATCTGACGAGCTGCCAGCTGTTTATTTTGACGGCCAGTGATCTAATCATGTTTTAGGGATATCGTAGTTCCACATTTTTTAGCTGAATCCGATTGCAATTTTTTTAATCTGACCAGGAGTCAGAGCAACACTATCGTGATTATATGACATTTTATTAATAAATGAAATTGATCTACATATTTTTGGAAAACATTATATCTTTTCTACTGGTGCATCAACGACTTTTATTCGTCTACCAGCACCCTCGAGTAACATGAATTTGTCACTGAGTATGACAGTTATTGCTCTGTAAGAACCGTGTATGACGGTTGGACCTAGAATATCAGGAGGAAGTTGTGTTACACGAGCCCGAAAGTGTATGTCAACGACACTCTGCCTGGCTAACTCGAGATGTTGCAACGAAAAGTAATAAAACGGATATAGGGTTTTAAAATCGTATTGCGATATTTATAGACCCGGATCTACATTTGTATCACGTCCCACAAATGTCAGCAAGCGATGATATGCGTGTGCTATTTGGTTTTGGTCGTAATTAACAAGACTTCATTAACACCTAGTTTGTCAAAGATCATATTGCTACGTGCTTGGTATTCTACTCGTGTTTTATCCCGTAACGCAACAAATATATGCCGCGGTGCAGAAATACCCAGTTTTGATTCCATATGCCACGTAAATACACCATTAACAGAACTCGTCATCGTATGCGTCGTAATTGATAACCACGATATCAATGATTTACCACCTGTGTCCACAAATGATAGTAATTTTTCTTCTGCGGTGATTGATGGAGTCATTACTGGCATCCACAATGAGTTTTGTCCGAATTGCCCTATCATCAACAGCAGCAGCAAGGCAGATTGCATCACGGTCAATATTTTTTTGCACGAGAACTACTGTATGTTTCGCTCCAAAGATAACTTTTCTAACATTTCTACAGAATCCGAAAATATGATACAGTGGAATCGCGCATGAAAATAATCTACGCCGTCCCTGTAATATCCTTCTACGAGTTGCAAACCCTAAGTTGTAATTAAGATTATCATCTTTTATAACATCAAATTCAGCAGCTGGTCCATCTTCATGTTCAGCGTCATCTGGTTGTGGATCAGATGCAGTAGCTCTTTGTGTCCGTAATTTGACATACTTATTATGATCAGCGCTATCAGTAATATCCTTAGCAAACATCATAGATGGTCCAGCCGATCTTGTGTAATCATCTGAATATGTAGGTAAACCAATTATTGTTGTGGCAACATCAACATCATGCTCGATAGATTCAATTTATCTTCCATCAATCATGTATGTGGCTCTACTAAACAGCGCCATAATACCATTATTGACGAATCCAACTCGGGCACCATTTGCATATTCCCCACCAGCAGTTGTTAGAAGTTCTCCTTCTACTTCGATGAAAGCTTCGGCGGGTAGAAAATATTTACTTTGTATCTTAACTTGAAGTTCGATTCTTGATCGGAAATCTGGTTGTATTGCATTATAGGAATAAAATTGATAATCGCGTACAGAATCATTTTTGAGAACCGGTGCGTCTATATCAAACCCTGAATCGGGCGAAGATTTAAACATTTTATTATATATTTCTCGATCTAAATCGTGATATCGCTGACTTTTTCAGACCATTTCCCGCTATCAAAGTTGCAGTCATATTTCCTTACGCATCAGATCCTTGATTTATCAACGCTGCTAGTTTTTGATCTGCCGCTTGGTTTATTATTTTACTAAAATTCGCGGGCATGATTTATGTAGACGCCAGTTTCACTGGTGGTAGTGGTTTTTGTCGTCGAATCAAGGTGGTTAGTCTTTAGTGGTTAGCTGCAGAAAACGCTTTACCGGCAACATCGCCAACAGCACTAATACTTATCATGAATAACATCATTAGCTTTCATCGATAATTGTTTTGTGATTGGTACTCCTTTTGGAGCCATCCTAGCAAATAATCCTTGAACAACATCACCGAGACCATCTCCATAGTATATTTTATAAACAGGCAACCGTGAATTTACTACTTAAGTCATAGTTGGCTTATGGTGGTTTTAGTGTATGATCAGTCTATTTAATTATTATATATCTAATCATGTGAAAAATTGTAACTGGTGACAATTAGTCACTGTGATAACCATTCACGAGTACCGATATCCATGATACCACTTGAAATAATCGTCTATAGATATCAGCGGCTTCGTTAATTATTTCCGGTGAGTTATTTCCAGCTCGTTTACCCCTTATGAGGATTTCTAATCGTGCTGTGTCGGAGAGAATATTATTAGGACAGGCAACAAGACCACTACCGAGAGTTACACTCTGAGAAAATCCTTCACCGGTAGTAGTACCTTGCGCACCGCGAGATTCTTTTTCGGAAATCTTCAGTGATCTCAAAATTTTTGAAATATCATCATCTGTTATTTCTTCTTGTTGAGATGGGGAAAGCTCATATTTTGAAGATTTTTGTCTCTTCCTTTGTTGTTTTCGCTGTTTTGGTTCTTCTCGCTGTTTTTGTTCTTCCATTTTTTGTTCTTTTTTTCGCTGTTTTACTGTTCTTTTTCTTTCTTGCTCTTTTAGTTATTGATATTGACCATATATTTTATCTACCGCACCGAGATATCCTATATACGGTTCACTTTTTGTATCAACTCTGCTTGTTTTAGTTTTAATTTTATAAAGTACATCAGCCCAATGTTGCATAATTTTAATATATGTTTTATGCTCCGGTTTCAACACTCTTTTTTTATCGTCGTAACGCGTAGCAACAAATTCCATAAAATCGCCTGGATTATTTTTATCGATTGTTGTTAAGGTAACTTCAGTAAATTTATTACGTAATTCTTCGACTTTTTCTTCATCGGTTTATTTTCAATTGAAGTCTTGCCGGACCAGGAAGATTTTGTAAAAGCTCTGATGTTTGTTTAATTTATTTTGCTATTCTTTCAAGTTCAGGAAGAACATCCTTTATTACCTCTTCTACTCCTTTTCTCCTTCCATATATAACGTATTTAGTGGTTGTAGTGACAGGTCTGAATAATTGTTCAGCACCTGTTGCAAAATCAACTTGATATTCTTGTCGCTGTTGTAAAATTTGTCTGACAGAATCACGGACGGGTAGAAATTTCTTAATCGCTGCTAGTCGCTCTCGAGCTAATCTAGTTGTTATTGTTATATATATATATATATATATATATATATATATATATATATATATATATATATATATATATATATATATATATATATATATATATATATATATATATATATATATATATATATATATATGATTTAATTCGTAGCAGCAGAGAGGGTGTGACAACGAATAGGCGTCAAAAAAAAAATAAACGATCAAGCGCGTACTATATTTTAAAATAAAAAATGACCAAAAATAAGTAACAGAAGGAACTAATCCATAAGAGAATCTTGGTTAGTTTCAAGCTTTGCTTTAGTGTTTTTGACCTTTTTTCGGTTTTGGAGGACGCCTTGTTTTGCCAAATAGACGCCTCTATAAAAGTTGTAGGGTTTACCCTCCCCTGCTGCTACTCGTAACTTTGCTTGCGCAGTAGTTTTGCTGGACGAGCTTTTCTTAGGCGACTCATCCACTTTACAATTTGCATCTCAAAACCGCATCACCACATCAGATTAACAAAAGAGGTAAAGGACGATTTATGGGCCTGTCAATTTTTTTTAGCCGGTTTTAAAGGTAGATCTTTATTTGTATCTGACATCTGGCTGACTTGTACGTGTACTCAGATGCTTCTGCATCAGTCGGATACGGTGCCGTTATAGGCACACGCTAATTCTACGGCATTTGGGATAACGCTTTAGAATTCTACCCCATCATTCTGGCAGTTAATGTTTGGGGAGAACACTTATCCATTAAATGTATATATTTCCACACTGACAATAAAGCCTTAGTTGAA
Source organism: Unio pictorum (assembly GCA_030141615.1). Taxonomy (NCBI): domain Eukaryota; kingdom Metazoa; phylum Mollusca; class Bivalvia; order Unionida; family Unionidae; genus Unio; species Unio pictorum. The sequence continues at coordinate 10,514,654 of JARLTB010000044.1, read as the reverse complement.
ATCATAAACAAACAATCCTCTAAAGACACACAAATTTCGCATTTTATTCGCAATGTTATCCTCTTTTGCCTTATAATAAATACCTTGTGCAACAATAATACTTTGACAGTAACAAAAAGTCAAGAAAAACAGAGTTCAGTGATGCAGAGAATGGAGGTACTACAACAACAAAAACAACAACATCGAGAGAAATTAAAGGAAAATCAAAAGAGATACATTAACCACAACAACAACAACAACAACAAGATCTAGGAAAGGGAAAATAAACTATACAGGAAAAACAAAATAACCCAGAGAAAATACAATGAAGAGAAATTTAAATGATCGAAGAATTCGGGGTGAATTGAGAGGCAAAATCTGAGAAAATAGATGAAACATCACAAGAAAATTTGACAGAAGAGCAAATATTTGATCGAGAAAGAGTCAAAAGAAGAAAAGAAAAAAAAGAAGGAAAAGAAAAGAAGAAGAACAAAGATTGATGTAAAAATGTATGGAATATGATGAATTCTTGGGCAATGAAAGTTGGAATTACAAAAAAATTGATTTAAAAAATACAAAAAAATAACGAAATAATAAATAAAGAAAAAAGAAGAAGAAATATATATATATATATATATATATATATATATATATATATATATATATATATATATATATATAATAATAATTTGAAAAAAATTACAATTCTTCAATCTTTAGCAAACACATATATAATTGAGCAGGAGGGCCTCCCCAAAATGGGCTGTGAAGGTCAACGGAAAAAAGCACTGTCCAAAAAGAAAGAAAAAAAAAACAAAGAAGAAAAAAAATGAATTTCCCCAAAATGTACTTTCTTACTTCTTCAAATCCTGCAAAACCTTATATACATCGAAACGGTACTGGAATTTCAAAATGCCTACATTTCATGCTTAAATCCATTCGCCGTACCGAACAGAATTAACCCAAAAGTCGAATATCTTTTATACAGGAAAGCAGAATTGAGCTGGATCAACACAGAACCAAGATCCATTTTAAAAGTTGATAAAATCGACAATTCGTTCTAATTTAGAGCGCGCGACTAATTGTAACGGTCATTATTAATTGTATTGTACATTGGTGAATCTAAGGGTTTGTATTTATTTTGGAATACAGCATTAATTCAATTACTTTGTTTCTTGTAGTGCATTTCGTTATACTTAAGACTTGGGTAGAATAGGAGAATGTGTAAATAATAAAAATATTACTGCATTTGTATGGGAAAATATGAACTTGTTTTCTCGGATGGATTCAGCACCCCAAAACGCCGTGCAGTATTCAACAGAAACAAATCTTGTCTCCCATACAAATGCAGTATCCTATTAATATCATATTCGTCATTCGGCAAAATAACACAAAACTTGATAATCTGCCACCTCGTTGTGAGTTAATGGTACTGAACAAATAATTGTTGCTTCAATCCTTACTGATATTTGTTTACAAAGAGTTGTCAAATAACAAATCATTTACAGCATTTAGTAATGACTACTAGGTAGCTTAATATTCTTCTTACCAAAACCACCTATGTTATGTATCTAAAGAGAATGTCATCAGTTATTTCGAAAATGTTAGCATACTAAAATGAGTTAATAATAACAAAACATCGATATAGTTCTGGTTTCTGAATGATGAAAGGAGCTTACAGTCTTAAAATCAAATATGAAATGTTTACTGTTTGTTCTCACAAAGTGTATGTTATATTAACATTAGCATTTTTGCATCTCCACCATCTTCAATTGCACCATATTTTATTACTTTTGTTTTACAACAATATTGATCAAACGTAAAAGGATGCGCAGTAATGTTTTCCATAATCGTCAAATAAAAGCGTGAGACTCATTGAAGATTAGTTACAAACTTTCTCTGTGTAACAAGATAACCATGTAGGGTTAGGATATATAACGAAACAGTAATAATGGAGGTTACAAATACAATGTTTGCTGATGAATGACTCAAATGAAGGAGAAAAAAAAAAGAATTATGATTAATACACGTGTGCGTAAGATCCAATTATTAGACACATTAACACAATCCGCACGAATAATGTAACACAAATGTGAATACAAGTAAATGATCTACCATAGTACAAGCAGGGCCGGTGCAAGGCATTTTGGCGCCCTAGGCGAGATCAGATATCTGGCGCCCCCTTCCACTCCCCCCCCCCCCCCGCCCATAATGAAATAAACCCTTACCCCAGCGCCCTAGTAGAAATCACATCCACAAAGCGAATGATCGTGGTCATTTGTTCAACATGACCAGCATCTGGTGTGCAATCTAGAATTATTGAAAAGTACTTAGCATCACGAGCAGATGCTAGAATTTTTTGTTTGATTGCATTGGATAAAAGCTGAATCAGTTCATTCTGTATGTCTTTGCCTAGATAATGTACATGTGTCTCATTGTCTCTAATCTTTCGAAGATGCTCATCCATAAGTGGGTCAAACAAAGCAAGAAATTCCACAAATTTCAGGAAGTTCCCGTTATCAGAAGTGTTGTTTCTCATGTGTTCCACGAAAAGAAAGATGTTGCATACCAAGCACTCTAACTAAGGCAACCAGCCGTTTCAGGATTTGCTGCCAATATTGTTCTTCTTTTTTAATGAGACGCAAGTGTTCGGCATCAATTGTTGTCATGTGTCGTAGTCGCAGCTCAAGTTCCTTCCATGACTGAAAATTCGCTAGATGTTCAATGCTTTTTTCATGCCCTGATAGAATTGCGGACATGTTTTTCCAATCATGTGAACCTTTATCAGAAAGAGATGACGCACCTATTGTGCTACTGGTAAACAGCTTGCAGCAGAAGCAATAAACAGAGTCATTACCTACAGAATACTGCAGCCAATGTCTGCGAATTTCTTCTCCATTCACAAGCCTGCGATTGTAATGAATTTTCGAGAATTTTCTTTGCATACTGTCTTTAGGAAAATCAAACTGCTCAACTTGGTCTGGTCCATGTTCTACCAAAATTTGTCGCATATGATCATCAAATTCGGTCCAAGTAGCCGGATCGCCATAGTTAACATATAAACCAGTAAACTTGTCGATGTTATGCCCTTCAGATTTTGTTTCTTGGTGCGTACTGTGCATTTCATTTTGTGGCTCAAACTCTTCTGATACTGTCATCTCGTAGGATTTCTCTGCTTCCTTGTCTGCTTCAGCTTGATTGTTTAACTCCTCAGGACCATCTGTGTCTCTGTGCGGTGTACATAGATACTTTAGCAATGAGTCTCCTTGTTTTGTAACGTATTTGTCATGTTCAGCCCGTCGTTTACGATACTGTGCACCAGACAATCGTTTTCTCTCTGCCATGGGTATTGAAATAACGACGTAAACTGCAAAATAAAATGTTATTACGATTTACTGTTTTGCTTTTAATTTCGAAATGACGTCACCGGATCTGGCGGTATTTGCCCGTAACATAAGTAAGTAAATTAGTGATTACATTTATACTATACAATTCGTTTCATCTAGCGGGAAAACTGTATTATTATTCGATCCATTTATTACTAAAGGTGGCAATTTTTTACTATTTTTTTTTTTTACGTAGCTCTTTGTGCCGCCCCCAGAAATGTGCCGCCCTAGGCGGCCGCCTAGTTCGCCTAGTGGTTAAACCGGGCCTGAGTACAAGGACAAAGGTTAATGAATCACAGTAATTTCATACGACGAAAAGAATGATCTGTTTTACTTAAATAGTGAAAATGATGTATTCACTTAAATTTTGAACAATTATGTACTTTACTCAAACAGTAATTTGATATAACAATGGAGATATATCATACAATATATCTGTAACGTCAAACAACACTGAGTATGACAAACCCCTACGCACTTTCCGTCACTAGAATATTTGGTTACCAGTCACAGTGGCCAAGCAATCAGTCAGCTTTACAGGTATTCACCGACGACCATTTAATCATTTGGTCAGTCAGGCAATTAGAGCCCCCCCCCCCCCTCAATCGACCAGCAACGTCTGATAACCTTCTACTCAACCAACAAAACACTGTTCAGTTCTACGGCTGCTATGCAACTAGCGCTCTGGTCAGCTCTATGGCTGCAATGGTCAGCTTTACAGCTGCTGTGGGCAAATATGTGGTCAGATATACAGCTGTTACGATGTTAGGACATTAACTCTGACCACTTTAGTCACCTCTACAACTGCTATGGTCAGCATTTTGGTTAGCTCTACAGCTGTACCCCATAAACTCTGATCAGCTGGAGAAAGAAAGAAAGAATATATATATATATATATATATATATATATATATATATATATATATATATATATATATATATATATATATATATATATATATATATATATATATATATATATATATATACATACATATATATATATATTGTTACGTATATTTAATTTAATTTATTTATTTTTAATTGTCAAATCCAAATTTATCATTTAGGGTTTAAAATTCATTAATTGGGAGATTATTCTGGAAAATTCAGGCTGACCTAGACTCTAGCTGTAAACACAGGTTGACCTTGGCTTGTTGACCTCATTTCTGACCCTTCTTTAGAGAATATAAAAAAAAGCCTTGGAAATGATTGGCTAGATCCAAAAATATATTTTATTTTTTAGTAATTAGTGGCTGATTTTCTTCTGGATCATTCTATTAGTACGTGACTTAGTGAAGGTAGCTTCTTTCTTTGACCTTCCATGAACTTCCAGAAAATCACGTGATCCCTTGTTTACGTAAAAAACAACGGGTATTTAAATTATTGTACTGGGAGAGAGATTCAGTAGAATCTGTGCTTTTAAGTTAATAGTTGTGTTTTGAGTTATATTGTAATTTGTGTCAATTCGTTGAAGCAAGAGGATTTATTTATTTATTTGGAGGAGAAAACATGTGCTCATAATTTGATTTGGATGATTATAAAACAAGAACTACATCACGTGACATCGTCAACCATTTTAGATTACATCGTCAAGATTCGAACTTGGAACTATTAGAACATTTATTTATCAGAACTCTTGCAATTCCATTAGTGGATTATTTTTGTGAATTCTATATTGGATTGATGTTGGATTTGATTCTCTAAAACCGTAAGTTTATTTATTTTATGAAAATAATTGTACTTAATAAATTCATTGTTAAAGGTTTACAAGCTTGTTAGTTTTCACTCTTTCTGTGTTGCTGCTCATTCGAGCCTAAGCACGTAACAATATATATATATATATATATATATATATATATATATATATATATATATATATATATATATATATATATATATAACACCGTGTACTAGGAATGACACGGGCATATACGGTAAGCTATACAAATTACATTATTGGCAGAACATTCGAAAGCAATAAACAGGTTCAAAAGTGAATCTACTTGTGCCGATAAGAATCCTATGGTTCTAAACGTTTCTTAAAAAATGCAACTTTATTGCTAATATGATAATTCAGCAATAGATTTTTAAATTTCTGCATACGACTGTAGAGTTCTTTTGTTGGTAAGAATTGTTTAGATCGGCAGCGTCCCGAGGTGTGATCATTCGTCTCAATATGTTTCCATGCTTGTCATCAATCACCTTGTCGTCCGTCACCTATAATAAATCGTCGTGTTTCATCAGACATCAAAACAGGAACACGCACCAAATAACATGCCATTAGCTTGCAACTGTTTGGTGATCTCGGTAAGACGTGACTGATACGTATAATCTACTCGAACATTTTTTAGATCACATTTAATCTCTTAGATCGCTTAGCTGCGGACAGTATTGTCAATTTAAAAGTTAATCAATCAATCATTTCTTTTTAGTTTTCCATTCCGAAGGGTGAGGTGCTATCTCATTTAGTAAACGTCCGATTTGTAATGGAAATATAGCGGGTTCTATACCATCAAAGGCCAGTGCGTGCATATTACCTTATTTGGAAAGGCAATATCGCTTTACATATGCTTGATATAGCTCATAGAATAAAAGTGCCATTAGTTATCAAACCAATCACTCAATCAGCTTTATGCAACACAGCAAATTTGCTTGTTTTCATTCTAATTTGGAAATCTGTATGTCTTGCATCTAGCATTATATTTTTTTTAAATTTAAAAATATAGAAAAGAGAACCGCCTTTGTATGCAAGCCAAAAGGAAATATGGCACAGTTATCACTTTACTGACTTTCTCATTTAGGGATCTTTGTCCGAAAAATAATCTAAAATGTTTGTCTTCTTGTAGAATCACGAAAAACATGGACGGTGCTAGTATTTCCCATTGAAACTGCAGCGCACGTAGTCTTCTCCCTTTTTCTCGATGCATATAACCACCACGACCATTTTGCCATTACTTTGCAGAAATTGACCGCTCTTGCTTTGCCTCGTGGCATTCAAGATGTCCACATTTGTAACAAGACGGGTTTAAGAAAATTTATGTTTGATGGAAAGCAGCGACATAAATCTTTCGAGCATGCATATATGTCAGTGTGATAGTGTGTAACCAATTGTCGAAAACAAATGGAGAGCAACAGGGTATGGGAAGATATTACGAACACCTAAAATGTCAGGCTGAGCTTGTTTTGCAGATTTTTGATAGTATTGCCATTATCACAACACGTGTTCTTTCAAACAGTGGGAAGATTAATAACAACAAATTGTACCACTTGGTGAGTTTACTTTTAGCGTTTAGCTGGTTAAGCTCCGTGGCGGTAATTTATATTTCATAAGAGTATTGTTTGTTAATCAGGACAAAGTATTGTTCTGACACGCCATATCGTTCAAAATTGATATGCTGGTGATGAAGTCAAGGTACTATGAGCTGATGTAAGCATAGGGTAAGAGGGAGTATTTATGATGCGAGCTGGAGTAATAGTTGGGTGATGAAGTCAAGGTACTATGACCTGATGTAATCATAGGGTAAGAGGGAGTATTTATGATGCGAGCTGGAGTAATAGTTGGATGATGAAGTTAAGGTACTATGACCTGATGTAATCATAGGGTGAGAGGGAGTAATTATGATGTGAGCTGGAGTAATAGTTGGGTGATGAAGTAAAGGTAGCGTGAGCTGGAGCAATTCTAAGGTGAGTTACATCAGATCATACTATGATTATTAATTATAGGGTGAGCGAGAGTAATCTTAATGAAAGCCGGAGAGATCAAAGCAAACATAAAAACGTTTTCCCTAGATTAAAAAATGGTTAAATAATGACCAAATAACATTGCTTTGTGTAGTTTGTATTAATTTATTAAAATGTACAGAGAGATTTTGCAAAGTTATGGACTCTTCAGCAAGTAAAAAATTTGAAAAATGTAATTTGAGCACTTATGATTTACATTTTATGATGAAGTCTTTTGAAATGTTGGTGGTAGTTCACCTTGATAATCTTTATCAGTGCCTATTCCAAATAGAAAAAAATATGACCAAAATGTGACTCTGGACAAAACAGCCAGTAAGTATTTCTCTTAAATACTGTTTACTCTAGGTAATCAATTTTGAACATCATGGCGTACATAGTGAAATATTATATATGACGTCCTTAACATATTTAAGACACAAATATTATGCTACAATTCAGGCAAAATTTAACAGATCTGAAAGTTATATTATACCATGCCATCGGAGGTGTCGTTATAGTTGTTATCCGGTGACAATAATGAATTTGAGTAGTATAATTGTATCCATCAAGTAAAAGAAACCCAGTATCTCTTTAAAATTTCAGTTAAAACCCATCCTTTAACACTGAGAACACACTTTGTAAGAGAATGAAATACAAAATTACACTCGCACACAACACACACACACACACCATACACGCACACACAAGCAAGCAAGACAACAAGCTAAGAGTAGAGTTCAAGCATATTGATATAGAGAGTAACAATTATGTAGAGAAGTAAGACTATGATAGGCCATCCTCTAAACTTTTCAAGTTAGGTTTAAGCTATAAATGGCCTGAAATAGATGGCGTTGTGGCTAGTATAACAAGTAAAGCAGACTACATTTTGTCCAGAGAGAGAGAGAGAGAGAGAGAGAGAGAGAGAGAGAGAGAGCAACTGGTGTTATTGTCATTGCAATCGCTACATCAATATGTGATATTGGTAATTCAATTTCTTTGAATAGCTCTTGAAGCTTGCCACCTAATATTAATGTTCATTTATATTTTGAATTAAGGTTCCGATTCTCGCTCTTAAACTGCTCTCTCTCTCTCTCTCTCTCTCTCTCTCTCTCTCTCTCACACACACACACACACACACACACACAGCGTGAGACGTTCATCTAACTGAGTTCATTTATGTGGAAGACTTTTTCATTGTGTTTTGGTGAAACAATGTGGGTTTGTTTAGCTCTTCGGTCTTTCTATAAGTTGAAAGATTAAGTTTTGTAAATTCTATTTTTGATTTTGACACCTTCTGAAGCTTTTCAATCGCCCATTAACTATCTTTCATATACTGTATTAAATTATATTTTCTAAGCATGTTCCTTAAGTAGTAAAATTTGTTATTTAATTCAAACTGAAAGACCGGTCAGGAATGACGCCAATTGCAATTTGAGCTGGAAAATTACTTTGCACAGAATCCTCTTTGTTCTTTCCAAGACAATTCAAAATATCCTGAGATTAATCTGTTTATTGGCAGTACGACATATTGGATGTTGTCTCTAATTTGTATAGGTCTTCTACGTTGATGTACAAATGTGAGACACCAACGATTTGTAATGCCACAATGCACGTCCCAGATGGGGACATAAGTGAAATATGGACATATACTATGCCAATGTGTCAAATTATTTTAGACTCGGACCAAGCTGAACTAGCGGGTCATTTGTCTATGTGGGACATTTGGAAATGTACCTTGCATGCAATTATTCTTCAGCATGATATAATCACTTGATGTAAAAGTGCTCTTCATAATCTAACCATCCAACGAGTTTTATCCAACATATTTAATTACATCCTTTTCACTTCAATTTAGCAGTTTTGTATGTAATGTATCCAAAATAATACTGACAATATTTCAAAATGATAAAACGTAAAATTTGCGCTTGTAATGCTATCTTTGTATAACGGCAAATCTGAAATATGGGCAGTTTATCACTACACTGACTTGTAAATTTGTTCGGAAAATAACCTAAAATGTAATTTATATGACGCAACTAAAGATATGACGTCACATAATGGAGTTTAAATGTCCTAATCAAACTGCATAGTCTGTGTATTTCTCACGTCTCTCCAAAGACCATAGCCACCACGACTTGTTTTTGCTGGTATCTTTCAGAAAAGGTGTGATTGCATCCAATTAACCTGTGAAAGTTTGTTAAGCTTGTTTTCAAAGCAATGCGGAGTTACATTTTCCCGTTTGCTAACGAATGCAGAAGATATCTTCCCGGAAAGAGGTTAAAATGTAAATATTTAAAAAGACCTGAACTGACAGACCTTTCATTGAAATTTACCTACCATTTCTGAGCCAAATTGCACTGAAATGAACTCAATGACAACCCAAAGTAGACTCTTCCCAGAGTCAAATGATATGTGCAGGCAGTATGTACATACTGTTGTTATTGATGTCAGTTACGGAGAAGTACGTTCCTGTTATTGATGTCAGTTACGGAGAAGTACGTTCCTTTTATTGATGTCAGTTACGGAGAAGTACGTTACTGTTATTGATGTCAGTTACGGAGAAGTACGTTCCTGCTATTGATGTCAGTTACGGAGAAGTACGTTCCTGCTATTGATGTCAGTTAGATAGAAGTTCGTTTCCGACTGTATATTGTGATTTCCCGTGGCAGAGGCTGCATGATACAAACCAGTCAGAAAGTATATTCAAATATTCAAAGAATTATCTTTCATACTAATGTCATTACTTTCATGTAGTTCGTGAATTAGTGGAATTTCCTTGACAAATGATTTTTTAAATCCATTGGAGTGAAGTATCAAAAACTCAGTTTTTCAATTAAAGTGAATAAAAATGACCAAGGAATTTCATCCATCATATTGTGAATATAATAAATCCTTAATTTCATGTTTTTTTCTACGTTAAAGTAGGAAATATAGTTGTATCTACCTGTATTTTTTAGTGAAAATATAGATAATGCGCAGCAGGACTTAAACGATTAACAAATCACATTATCACCTGTTCGAATAATAATGGGGTATATAAAGATAGTTAAACTGTGACGTTTTGCGGAGTGAAAAATGTTCCATTGCAATTAATGCAGCCATCAAGTTTCATGAGTCCTTGACAGAATTATTAGAAATGAGCTCCTGGCCCGTCCGATGTCCCGGGACCAGGATGTTTATATATTCCCCAGTTGATGTAACATCATGTCCATTTCCACTCAGCTTCGGAAGACGGTTGAATCTATTCAGCACAAGTTTAGGTAACGCTACATTTCATATATTACGAAATGTTCACCGTTGGGGCCTCTTAATAAAGATGTTCTACCGGGAAGTGAATATGGAGAACCTGGTGGGTCATCTCCGTCGCCACTTCGGTTGCGAAAGCATTTTGAAACTCGTGGAGAGAATTATCACCAACTCCTTCATTGGATCAGGGTAATTCGGGGTCCACTGTATGAATAATTCCAATAGATATGATTGAGACTGTGATGGACTGTAAAGGGATGGACTGTGGTTGCTATGGACACTTAGTTGACTAACATCCTTGCTTCCACCCAACTTAGGAAGATGGCTGAATCTATTGGATACATTTATAGGCAACGCCACATATATTGTACTACGAACATCTTATTTTCCGCTCGGTAAGTGAATATGGGGAACTGTTCGAGAGGAAATACCACTTCAACAAATAATTTATTTTTCTCGACTTCAAACTGAAAATTTAAAACGAACTTTAGAACTGAATCTCAAATTCCAGAGAATAATGTTTTGAATAAATAATTCAAATACTGAACACATCAATAGCATTGACTGCTGCTTCAGATATCGTTGCAGGAATAAATATTTTTTCCGGTAAACAGGATTATAAAACGTTACATTTGACCTAGGTCAAAATTAGCTTTTTGTAAAAGAAAAGTACTACCTATGGCAATTTAAATTCTAGAATATTATGTTAGTAAAGTTATAATATAGAATGTGGCAATCATGGGGTAGGCTATGTATTTTTATGGGGAATTTCCACGAACCATAACACAGACCCACAAAAATATGTTTACTTCTATTGATAATGATCATAATATTAAATCCTCACTAATAGAGAGAATATTAGTCATGTAGTATTTGTTTACAAAATAGAAGCATCAGTGTCTCTAGTCAGGAACAACATGAATTTGATTTTTGACAAGGTCAGATCCAAAATACAATTATTAATAGCATATAATGAAATGACCTATTAAAACTAACACAGAATGCCAAATTTAAGTATACATAAATCTAATCTTATAAAGAAAGAAAGACGGATTCATATCATAAGTTTTTTAACTGCTAATCAATATTCATGTCATTATGAATTACGTAAGATGCCGTCTTGTGATTGACACATGTTAAACTTGAAGCAATATAATCCTTCTATCACGTGAAAGTGCATCTGCAATTATGTTATCTTTTCCCACGATGTGACCGATGTTAATATTGTATTCCTGCAACATCAAACTCGATATTAAATTTTGTGTGTTTTATGAAAGCAACGTGGTTGTGATCAACGAATATAATAAATGAAGAAGAAGATGAACTAATATACACAAAAAAGTGTTGCATAGCCACTATAAGTGCCAAACATTCCTTCGCGATAGTGGAATACTTTTGTGGGTGCTTGTTTGATTTCTTAGCAAAATACCATTTTTCTGTCCTGTTTTTAATTTATTCTTCATTTGCTTCTTCAGTTGTTGGTAAATGATTTATGTGTTCCATTTTCCTTAGTAGTTTTCGTATTAGTAGTTGTCGTAGTACTATGTTTGACGAATTGTATCGTATCCATTTATCCCCATAGTAAGATTTCAATAGTGAGGTGTGTTTCACTATGGGGAGTAATACGGTAATACGGTCAACCCATATGATGGTTTGAAGCTTAATGCAGTATATATATTTTGTTTATATGCGTTTATTAGTGTTTAGATTGTTAGTGCACTTGAGTCCAACGTTTTTGATAGAATTGAATTACTTTGAAATCCAAATTGGTCTAAGCATCTAAAACAAAGATTGTGGCGCAGTAGCAACGATTTGGGTGTTGTGTATTTTTAAAGAATTGTATTTATTTTTGTAAGTAACAATCAATTTGCTAAAAGAAACCGCCGTAAAGCTGAGAGGCCTTGACATTGATCCAAACTAACTATTCATAAGCAAATCATTGAAGCTGCTCAGAAGAACGTCACAAACATAGTCTATGCAGAGAAAGCAGCTTACTACAGTACTAAGATCACGGAAAGTTCCAGATGCAAAGAGCTCTTACAGATTATTAACATGCTAATGTGAAGGAAGAAATGTACACCACTTCCATCTACATTCTCTCCAGTCGAACGTCCAGACATGTTGTAAATTTCTGCCGTGACATAGAATAAACCATCAGAGATAGTTTTGACAGTACAATTTCTATTGACTCATCGTTCCAATAGAGTTCCGATACAGAATTTCAGCGGAGCCTGTCTCTATGGATTTAGTACGTACAACTGTAATGAAGAGTGCACCAAAGTCATTTGAACTTGATCCAATTCCAACATCATAGTTGCTTGAGTGCTTAGATCCAGTAGTGCCTTCACTAGCTGATGTTATTAACAGTTTGCTCTCATCCGTGGAATTCCCATCATTTTCAAAACTGCCATCGTGAAGCCTCTGCTGAAGAAACCAACACTCGACCATGACGGAATAAAGAAAATCATCCCAGTTTCTGATCTCCCATTCATATAAAAAAAATCTTTGGAAAAGTTCTTCCAACCCAGTTTGTATCTTCTCTGATTTCAAACAGTCTTTTTAATTGTGTTTGCAAATGGAATACACTCCAGTCCAGCTGAGCTAAGTTGTGGTGTTGTATATGGGTCTATTCTTGGACCTGTTTATACAATCAGCCGCTCATACGTTTCATATACCATCATCCAGTGTCTCACCAATTGTACGATGATGACACCTAAATATACAAGTTAATCCACCCCACGAACGTTGCTCAATGTGTAGAGAAGTGCATGTCTAATGTTAAATCATGTATTAAAGATAACAAGCTGAAGATAAATGATGATAAACCGGATATCATTCTGATCACAACACAAACACTTTCTCATTAACATCCTTTACCTCAAACAATAAATATCAGCAACACCTACATACAATTCACACAGTACGACATATAGGTCTTACTCGGTGCTATCACATTGCACCAACATGTCATGAACATGTGCAAAGCTGAGCATTTCGTGAACGGTGACTCATCAGCTCGCAATATCTTTTCATTGATGCCACTAAACATTAGGGTGTTCATTAGTACGTTTAAGACTGGACTATTGTAACAATTATGTCTGGTTCGTCTCAATATCTACTCCAGAAACTTCAAAACGTTCAAAACACAGCAGATCGGATCAACCTTAGAGTACCACGATCAGAGCACACCTTCTCGCTGCTCTGTACCCGACACTGACTATCCATTCGATTCAGAATCAAACACAAAAGTTGTTCTTTGTGCTACGTTTCACTGACGGACTCCAATCGAACATTCCTATCCGATCTAACCCGTGTATATACACTAGCAATATACATACGCTCCTCATCTGACAATCGTATACTCATTATTTCCAGTATCAGAACAAAATCATACCTACAACGTGCCATGTGGAACGACTTGCCAGCTGAAATTAGACACAAGGTCTCGTTGATCAGATTCAAGAGTGATATTTCAAATGCATGTACAAACTTAAAGACCTAATAATGTTTCTAACCTTAAATAGTTTCAGCATGTTTTGTTTTCTAATTTCTTGCTTATTTTGGTAATATTATCATTATATATGTTTTTTTTAAATATTATATGTGTTTTCTAATGTTGTAAAACTCTTACAGCTACAAGAGGTTAGGCGCTATAAAAAAAAGTCCTCATTCAATTAATCTGATTCAGATCACACCATTTGGCTTAAGGTTGAGAAAACTGGCATTTATGTTATGGTCGTATATGGTCCTACATCAGGGTATATAGGTTTTCACAAAAAATGAAATTGTCATCTTCGCGTCCGAAATGACTAACAGGTGTAGTGCAAACGTCTATAATGAAAGATATTTATTGATAAAGAGTATAACATAATGTTTGCGTTACCTTCTCGAACACTTTTATTTGATTTGTTGCAGAGTAAGCATATTTTTCAAAGATATAACTTAATTTCTCAGACTGCATACGAAACATGTTCGTGAATGCGTCTAAATTGTGTGAAGTTTTAATTCACGACTGAAACTTGTAATGCTCATCTATAGTCGAGATATTAGTAATTTTTTTTACAGTGGTATATAATTCTATTTCAGCATTATACGAAAAGATTTCGGAGCATATATAATAGTTGTTCAGGTAGGTCATAACGACTATTAATAATAATACTAATAATAGAAGTAAATATGTTAACAAGTTTGGGGTTAAGTCCCACTGAACAAGTCAGTCAGGTGAGTTCTTAGAAGAAGGAAATAATTTTCCACGGAATGTGTTCAGGCAGTGGATTCATTTACGATGTGAGATATATGCACATTGTCACGTAGGAGTAGCAGCTAATGCGTTTCCTCATATTATGCTTGTATATATGTGCCTGAAGCTAAACAATTTTTGTGATACATTTCTTGTGTTTTGTTGTAACATCCGTCTTCAGAGATATTTTATTTTTTTAAAATATTTTTAAGAAGAAAATATTTGTTTAGATTATTCATATGTGCTACAAACTGCTCATTGGACTAAAATGTTATTCTGACAATACTTTGTAATTAATCAAAGAAGTTTAAGACTGTGAAGGGGCAAATTTCAGTCGATCTATTAATAAACCATTAGGTGAGGCCAGATAGCCATTAGTTAGATTCATGAAGACACGCCGTGTCAAAGGGGAGGGGGGTGTCTGTGAAATAGAGTGCGACCGTTGTACTAATTAAACCTTGTTTACTCAGCAACCAGACTGACTGATAGCGACATTTTAAAGTTTCATTTTTTCACGAAAAGTGTGAGAGTTGAGAAAACGCAGGGACTCTGTTACTTAAAAACCAGCAAGTCATAATGACCATGACGTAAACGACTTTTAGTGAAAAGCGGGAGAAAATACATTTGGTTATGATTGGTCACGGTTAAATAAGTGGTGTGTTTTCACACGAAAATTCGTAGGATATAATATCACACTAGCGAAATAAGAAGTTAGTCTAAAATTTTCTGCAAGAGATAATTTACTAAGGCTCCGGATGTTATTTTAGAGAAGTACATTTGTTAAATCGTGGTCCAGAAAAAACAGCCAAAACTAAGAGAGGGACACATCAAAAACACAAAGGTAATGTCACAATTCCATGCATATTGTTGATGCAGTTTATATGATGTTTGCTTTAATGTACAGCTCTTGCATGATTTCATTTGATACATTTGTATAATTGATTTCATTTGATAAATTTGTATACTAATGTGTTTTGAATTATGAATTGGAATTCTTACCTTAATTCTTAGTTAAGAATGACATAGTGTTAATTTATGTCATGAAACACTATGCTGAGTTATGAATAGGAAGTGTTACGTTAATTCTTGAATTTATCATCTTGTTTGCATAATGATTATGTTCTAAGAAATTAATGTATTACATTAGTAATAGGTTACGAGAATACATGTGAATTCACCAAATTTTGATTTCATAGATGATTTAGCGACAGTGTATTCAATTTATGTGCTGTGTAAATTATGGGGCCCGAATTCTAAGCCTCGATGTATAATTCGCAATGTGTGTAACTACATTTATTTGAGGACATGTGCAGTTAATTATTAGCCGTAAAAGTTGTTATTACTGATAGAAATATCTGATTTTTCGAACCAGGAATAATGGAAAGTCTCATCTGTAACCATTGTAAGGAGAGACTTAGGAATGTTTTAATTTTCTTTTGAAAGGGAGAAAATAGTTTTTTTGGAAGATCGTGAAGTTACGTGAATTACGACGTACACTTTGGAAAAGGAATTGGGAAACGGAAATTGCAGTGAACGCACGAGACAGTGGACGAGACAGGGTCTTCTAGAACAACTTTGAAATGAACAGTGACGGGATCGAGAATAGCAGGTTATGAAAATCGAACAAGACAGTGGCTTCGATTGTACCACTCGATCCTATGATGATTTGAAACTATCAGTAATAGATCGGTTAATTTGTTTAAATCTATTTCAAATTTTAGTGTAATTCGGTGAAAGTTTATTTCTAAACAGTGTGTATTCCTAATGAAAGGAAGTTTCATAATTGTGTATGTATTTGATTAAAGGCATACAGCCTAAGTAAAAACGAATAAAATTATTTTGTTCTTTTTTCAGTTCGTGATTACTTATTTAGTTGAAAAATTACGATTCAGGCTATTACTGAGGCCGAAATCAGGCTAGTATCGGTAATTTTGTGATAAAATACGCGATTTTTAATTATTGTCTGCAGACAATAATTCGCTATTCGCCACGCCTATATTCATGTAACCTCTGTGTTGACCTCTCCCGAAGATTAAGAATTTTAGCCATGCGCAAACACGTGTTTACAAAAATAATGTCGTGTCCGCAACTAGATCGAAAGCAACACTTAGATTCTGAAAGGAGGAGGGAAAAAAAGTTGTTTGGGCAAATTATGGCAGCACACGCATATGTATTGGTGACCAGCATGAACGATGGAATAAAAAGAAGTCCACTTTGAGCCTGGAAAATAATCCAGAGGTCGCCAAATTCTTGCTGGATACTGGTGAGTCTTAATTTTGCAATGTACAGTCAAGTTTTTATACCGCTGTTTTATTTCTGTATTGTTAACTCTTTATCAAAACTCTTAAATTAACATATTTTATATAAACTGGCATTATTCCATTTAGCTTGAAATAAAATGCCACAGCCCTGCAACAATATCGCTGAAATCCGCATGTACATACATTAGCTTTTTTTTGAGGCTACCATAGGGGGTATTAATGATCATCTTCATTTTCGCACGCAAACATAAGACTATTTAGAGGCAAACAGTCACTACTGTTTTTTTTTAAATACAAATTATTTGTAATGTAAATAGTGATGGCTGTAAATAAAATGAATGCAATACAGTTAAGTATATTTTATGCATGACCAAATTAAATAGCACACTATGTGTGCATAAACGCCTGTGGGGATGTGGCATCATTCCTTACCCCACGGGAAAAATTAAATAACTTTCTTTTGAAAGATGAAACAGTGAATAATGACCCACCGTGGCCGGTTCACCTTAATTTAACATTCATTCATTCACTATTATTTGTAAAATATATATAATTTTTGTGTCTAATGAAATATTTATTTTCCCTTGCTATATTAGTTATGAATTTAATGCCAGTGCAAGGAAAACATCAGAAACAGAGGATTGTCAAAGAAGACATGGCCACAACTTCTACACCTGGGCCAACATTTCATAGGATACAAATTCCTGCTGTCTCTGATATAACCACATCAGAATCAGATATGACATCTATGTAAGTATTACTACATTTTATTAAATTTTATGTATATTTACTTGTTTACAAATATTTTGGTTGATGCACCTGGAAATGTATCATTCTATACTAGTTTAATATTTTGCAGTTGGAAAAGATTGTACATTTTGTTAAAATATGATTTGTTTTATTTAGAATAATATTTTTGTTGTAAATTGTTGGCACATGTCATTTTTGTTATTGATATGTTCCTCATCATGCTGTTTGTATTTTAGTTAGTCTCAAGTGAGAATAGTCTTTGACTAAATGAGTCACCCCTTTAAATAAATTATTATTATTATTATTATTATTATTATTATTATTATTATTATTATTATTTCTTGAAGCATTATCATTCCCATTATAATAACCAAGATAAATGATAATGCTTTCTTTTGATACAAAACTAAAGATTTCCAAGTTCAACATTAGTATTTACACATTTCAAAATTTTATTTTAAGGGATTCAGTCTTGTCTGAAGTTGAAAAACTTAAGGAGAAGGAAAGTGTTATGATGGAAAAGTCTAATAGTTTTATCAACCCATTTGAGAAAGTATACTAACAAAAATAATTGTGATACATACAAAAAAGGAGAATATTCGTGTTAAGTATACTAAAAAATAACCATATATATTCATGTATAGTATTGTATTGTTATTTGTGGATTGTATTTTGTATAAACCAGAAAGTTGCTCCCACAAAAGCTTTCTTTGCAGTGTATGAACATACAAGTTAAAAATGTGTAATTACAATATGTCTTTAAATATAGTATTGATGCATAATTGAAAAAAGGAAGATATACTGGTTATCATTGTAAGAATATGAATACATTGTATTATAAATACAAACCACACTAAGGCCATAGTTATGGTTTGTCCGTTTAGTACACATGGAGAGGGCAAGGGGGTGTTTACCCAAATGCATATGCTTGTGTATGGGGGTGGGAGGTCTGCTGATTATGTATGTACACATATACCTCAATAGTAATTTGTCTAATATGTAACCTGCTTGACTGGGTTCAGTTGGTGTTTGAGTTTTAGTGGACAATCGACAAACTTTTTAAAGTTACACAGCTTATTTATTTGATGCAGCCAGACATTCAACATTGGTGGACTATCTATTATATTAAATACATAATATTATTAATCCTTGGTCTTTTCTGTGTGGATTAAATATAGCCTGTTCTACAGAATGGGGAGGGCAATTGCATGTACGCAGATGGGGTGTGTGTAAAAAAAATAAAGTATGCATGTGTACAGGAAGGGAGGGGTCAAGCTTTACCCGATTTTTGTGCACATGCCCATTGTTAGAATCAGATTTTGTTTCCAGAATTTTTACTTTTTTGCTTGCAGTCTAATTCATATCGGTCTGAGCTATACACAGACAGATAAACATTTGCAGAAGTAGGATAAATTGGAGATTGGAAGTAAAAAGTGGCCAGGAGGAATATGATGGGTCAGAAGAAGAAAAAACTCCAACTTTTACCCTTATGCAGATGCCGAATGATGTTTCTAGCACACCTAGGCATATATCTAAGCAAAAAATTCTTGGAAGCAGATGTATTTCAATGTATTCAAAATTAGCCCACAAATGCATTCCCTACCCCCATTTCAGGTGACAAGGGAAAAAATTTGTAGGGGTGAAATGAGTTGATTATTCTCTGCCTGTATAATGCTACTGTACATTGGCATTTTCATCAAAATAGATTAATTGGGATTTATAATTTTGAAATAGTTCTTTGCATCTAAATCAATTTATTTATTTAGTTATTTTACATTGTTTCAGAAGTACAGCAGAACTGGAGAATTTCCAGAAGTTTGATTTTATTGTATGCCTCCAAAGAACATTCATATAAGCCATCAGCTTTCAGAGCTAGGAATCTGTTGGCAACTCTTGATCATAACAATCATATTGACAGAGATGTGATTGTAAACACAGATGGAAAAATAAGGTAATAAACTTTATTCTTGTTTCTTAACATAATAATTAATTTTCGTTAAAATATTAATGCTTTACCTGAAAGTTGATAAACCATCTGTTTGTGGTACAATTTAATCTTTTACAGAAGAAATTTTTAAAAATAAATTTCATAAACCAATTCTGGTTAGAATTAGTCTAATGTAATTAGAAAATTCTGTAAATAATCTAAACATTTTTATGATATATGGGTTAGATACAGGTTGCTATATTTAGATTTTCATCCGTAGCAAAATGATTTGTTACATGTAATTGTATGCAGTTTTTATTTGGACTTTTGAGAATTAAAACAATATAAAATGACATTGTCAGTGAAATGTTTGCATTTTCTTGTCAGATACCAAAGATCATTCAACAAAAAAGTGAGAGATGGTCTGCAAACCCAAAGAAAGCTGATCAACAGTACCTGTATATGCTGGAAATAATTATAAAAATATTGAAAATGAGGTTAGATGATAGAGTTGGAATGAACCAGCCAGTTGTTTTGGTCATAAATGATCATAGGTGAATATCTGATGTACTTGCTCCAATACCACCACCACCTACAGAAGAGATTGTTACAAAGCAGAAATCTCATTTTAAGTTAAAATGATTTAGGCCTTTTAGTCAGATAACACCTATTGATATCAAATTGTTATGGAGAGACTATTCTAGTGATTGTATGATAACAAATGATCCCTACCATGGAGCCATATAGACTTTGACTGTCTTTCTTGAAGTGTCTACTATGAGCCAAAGTCCAGCAACTGTTTGATTTCCAAGATTCAGTTTATCTTCAGACCACTGTTGATTATGTTCTTAAAGTTTTTAAAAAAACATGCATTTGAACCACAAGTTGTAGGACCTTTTTAAACTTTTCATACCCATTGCATTTATACTTGTCTTATATGTATGTTTAGATTGAGGTAAATGCAGTGTATTTTGGCCATATGATGTATTAAAAAAAAGAACAGCAGAAACTATTCATTGTAATTCATTTAATCTTATAGGAGTAACAAGATTAAAATAGTGTAATTGCAAGTCGGTATTATTGCATAATAAAGTACCTTTTAATAATTTTATTTTCTACATGTTTTGTGTAAAATTGCAGTCAGAAAGATTTCTAGTATACTTTGAAGAAGAAAAAGGTACATAGGAGCAAATGACTTCAATCCATGTATGTATGTATGTATGTATGTATGTATGTATGTATGTATGTATGTATGTATGTATGTATGTATGTATTTTCATGAAAATAAATTAAATCAGAAAACAGCATTGAGCTTAACAACATTGTTTTGAATTCCACAACATAGTATTGTCCCATATTTCTTATTTCATTATTAAATATTTAGGCTACATTTTCTAACACAAAATATTTAGACTTTGTTTTAATTAAATTACATATTTTCCTGAATTTATTTGTCCAATTTGTTTAAGAATACAATGTAATGAAGTGGTTTATCACAGGTGCAGTGATGTCTGCCATTACCGGTTCACATACAGTTTCAAACTAATTTTATAAAGAAAAAAATGCTGTTAACTTCTGGTTTTTTTTTTATAAAAAAGAAATCAATTAGAAATGATCTTTACTGATTATATTTGTTAACAACAAATTACTATTTACATACTGGTGTTGACCGTTCCAGTGGCTTAGTGGTAGGAGCATCCACCTCAGATGCAAGAGGTTGTGGAGGCCTTGATCCCTGGCAAGGTCATACCAAAGACATAAAAATGGTATTAACAGCAGCCTCATTTGCTGCTCAGCATTAAGAGGTTAGTGTATGGACTGGTCGTCCTACTGTCAGGATAATGTAACTGGGTGGGATGTCATGCTACATGACTGCGGCATGATGCCTCAGTGCTAGATATCACTATAAACTGCCACACTGCAAACATCATAGCAATATGACTGAAAAATTGTTCAAGGTATCTTAAAAATCCAAATCACACACACTGTTGCAATTTTTTAACAGAATTTGGTATATTTTCATCACTGTACAGTAGGCCCAATTTCATGAACTCAGAAGTGATATATTGCTGCAAACAGGGTTAAAGGTCAGTTAGCAATTAAAACACCCCTGTGAATGTGTAAGAGTTTGTCTGCATAGGCTAATTGGTATCAACACTGCATAAATACATGATGCCTTGGATTACAACACTGCCAGAACTTAATGGGTACATCAAGGAAGGTATCAAGTACAACCAGTCATTTTACGTTCAAAAAATCAAGAGGTCAAAGTCTCCTCGCCTGATAACATGACCCCTGCATTCCTGAATTTGATATGTATATCTAAGCCAGTTTTGCGTTGTACTTAGTACATTATATATACTATTCAGTATATATATATATGTGTGTGTTTGTGTGTGTGTGAGTACCTAGCTACCCTAATTTTAAAAGAAATGCAATAGGAAACATACATGGGGGTGGGCTTAATTTCAATATTTGTTTCTCTGCAGTAGTTTGTTTAGGTGATGTACTAAAGTTTGGCATTGAGTAAATGGTAATCACTTGTGTCAAAAGCATAGAAACCAAGCACAGGATACTAAAACATCAATGTAATTTCTATAGAACTGTCTAGTATTTTGGAATAGGATGTCTGTAATCAATCTTTTATAGTAATGGTACACTAGTTTATCATATAAAAGTCTATGGGAGACAAAGAAAAAGGAAGAATGGAGGCAGAAGTGTGATGGACTGAATGGAATTGGACTACCAGTCCAGAGAAAGATCATACAGACGAGTAGGAACACAGGACAAGAGGAAAATCTATCACACTAAGTCAGATGACAATATAGGCCATAACTTGGTTGAGTTAAAGATGAGTGATAGGATTTTAATTTGAATTTCATTTGAGAGATGACTGTTATTTAATGAGATTAAATTTTGTGTATTCATTAATTTAACTGTTGGCACCACTGACTGGGGGCTCTGAGCAATGCATCTATCACTACTTCAATTCCTCACAAAAACATTCAAGGGGGTCTTTTGTAATAATTTAAATAATATTGGGAGCACCCCACCCAACCTAAATAACATGGAAAACCTCTATATATGCCATAATTATTCTTAGATGATATCCTTCAGTTTTTTTATGCCTGACTGTACATGTACTCTTGAATTAAAGTTATACCTGTACGTGCACATTTGTACTTATATAAGTTTTGTACATTTCATAATATATAATAGTTAGTTTTACACTGTATGTAGTTGTGTACATTCATCTGGGTATTCATATAAAGGGTATAATTATTTCTATGGTAAATGAACACATTTTAAAAAACTGAAAATTTGATGCTTTTAAATGGTGTCGAGTATATTTGATTTAGTTGTAATAAGATGGCTGATGATGCACATATGTGATATAAGCATTCAAGGTTGCTTTAGATGAACTAGTATTTTAGTCTTAAAAACCTTATTCTGTTTCCAGAGCCATTTTGTATTACATGATATTGTAATTAATGAGCAGTGTCTGGATAGAATAGTATCCTAGTGTTTGTAGTTCTGTTGATATTTGCAAGCCAATCTGTATTCATGAAACATTGCAACAAGTTTTGCTTTCTCAACTCAATATGAATATGCGTTATTTATCATTTAACTTAATGTGTTACTGTATATGCACGATTAAAACCATGTTCACCAGTGTACTTTTGTTTTTTATATTGTTTGCATCCCAAGACAAAGCTAGTCAACTTCAATTCTTCCTATGTTTTTAATAAATAGTCTCCTCACAGTTGCTTTCAAAACATAGCCATACATATAATCATTCTTTAGTGGGTAGGTAACTAAAAAATGTTTAACAAAACTTGTTCATGCAAAATAAAAATTGCATACTACAAAAGAAATGTTTTATACAACAGAAAATCAACATAAATTATATTATTCACACATCATATATTTGGATAGATCATCCAAGTCTTCCTTGTGTAAAGCCATGGTACTGGCCAAAATTATTTATCCATTATACCCCATTCACAACAGCTTGGAATGACATGTCTGTTGTCAGTACTTAGGTATCTGATAAGTCCATAATATAAACTGCCTATTAGCAGTATGCCTTTTCCCTTGGTTATAATCATTGTCTTCTGCTGCCAGGACATCTTGAATATACCTCTGTGCAACAAGGAGCACGACTTCATCTAAAACAACCAGGTCGAAGTCCTGAAGAAATTTTTTTAAAAATTGTCAGTAAAAAAATTCCAAATAAAATAAATCCATTAAATATTATGTGGGAAAATATTAATGTTTGTGTTATGCAATGAAGCAAACGTGTAAATATACAAACAAATGCACAAATCACATCGACTATCGGATACGTGAACGTGATGTGGTAATGCAACTGCCGAAGAAAATCAACTTTATTCTGAGCCAAAGAAGCGACTTTAGCGAGACCTTTTAATAGCGGTTCTGATTACAATGATACAAATTATCAAATTTTTTGTTGGTTTATCTTACAACGTAACAGAATCACACAAACACGAGAAGTAAACACTTTCAAGAATGGCCCCTTAGGAACCCCTTATTGTCAGGAGTTTCCATCATATTGACTTTTTTGCCTACTTCTTGTAATTTATCATATATAATGATAAATCTATAAGCAATACATATATTGTGGGTGACTATAAAGAACTAAGGAGAAGGACAGACGAAGAATAAGGCAATAATTACATCAAAAGAGAATCACAGGCTTACCTCGACTTCCATTATTTGTTGACGCGCGTCACTTGACACTGCGACTTCGGAGAATATCGGTAAATTCCGTTTCTGCATAATTAATTAGCAATCCGTACAGAAAATCGTTATATTTTCATTGATTAAACTTACAGATGTACATTTTTTGAAACTGAATTACCTGTAATTACTCAATATTTCTACTATACTTTTCATAATATCATGCATTTGCAAGAACAAAAAAGTCGAAAATCTTAGGTTGTATGCCTTTAAACTGTTTGTTTATCTTTACGGTGGCTCGTAGTTGTTTGTTCAATATACCTGCTCAGTTTACACTATCTATTCTCATACTCGAACCGGGCAATTGTATCGAGGGCGGTCATCTCTTATATAACGAGTATCAAAGGGGAGTGGGTTATAGTTATTATTATTATTATTATTATTATTATTATTATTATTATTATTATTATTATTATTAATATATGTTGTACAATTCCCCTTGACAAAGTGGGACTTAACACTTACCCTTTGACAAGTGGGGCTTATATAATACTATACGAATAACGCTCATAACCCGCGAGTAACCTGACAAGGACTATGCCATTCATTTTGACTCATCCTGACTGTTGGCATACCAATGCATTCGACAACGTGAAATTCATTCGAAACATTCTACCTGGGCACATAGTGTGTGTATATTCATAATATCGTTTTTGGTTAAAAACTGTGTTGTTGATAATGAAACGGCGTACTGGTTAGTAAGCATGGGTGTTTATCAATATAGAAATTGGCATTGTTGCTTCAAGCAGTGTATGTTGGTATGTGTGGGTGCTGGTCATTACATATGGGTACTAAACAGTAGACTATGGTGTTGGTCAGTGATGTTTTACATATTACATTTTCCATTGCCAACATTATATTCAACCCAAACTCGTTTCTAACATTAACTTCCCCATGTCAACATACAGGCCTATTTAACATAAACACTAATGTTAATATTTACATGGCCCATCTATCGTCAAAATACCCCCACAGAATCGGTTCTTCATAAAGATTTTATAACTGGGTTTTAATGTTTGGTTCTTTTACTGTGTTGAACTGTTAGTAATTGGTACCAGTGGATGAAAATAAAGACAAAAGTCGCATAAATAATTCAGCATCTATATTAATCCTGATATTTACTTGAGAATTATATTTTCCTATATCTGATGACTCCTGTTAGTTGTGTTTACTATAACATAACTAAACTATAGAAAATGCGTGAAGATTTCGATGATGTCTGCATCATATTTGTGCGTTGTTCTTCAGATGAAAGGAAGATTGCTTCATATGTGGGTCACTCGATTTAGGAAAATAACTCCAGCTGCACCAGAAAGGATTTGGATAGAGACCAGGTTCGCCTGCAAACATAAAACAACATATTAGTAGTGAGATGATCGAAGGTACAACATATTAGTAGTGAGATGATCGAAGGTACAACATATTAGTAGTGAGATGATCGAAGGTACAACATATTAGTAGTGAGATGATCGAAGGTACAACAATTGGTTATGTTGTATGGGATCCTATATTTTATGTCATACCCGTTTTACAGATTTTGACATTTTTTACTTCAGAAATCATACATTGGCTTTGTTACTTATATGTACTGATGGTTTATATATCTTTAGTCAAATGCATATATATATATATATATATATATATATATATATATATATATATATATATATATATATATATATATATATATATATATATATATATATATATATATATATATATATATATATATATATATATATATATATATATATATATATATATATAATCTGATAACTTCCTATATATGCTTATAAAATGGTATCTCATTGACACGTGATCTTTTGATTCACCAATCAAATTCCAGTTAGTTTTCATATTTAAAATTTAAAATTTGGACCCCGTCGTCATAACTAGCGATGACTCTTAGAAACTAGCAACAACATGCTTTATTTAACTGTGAATTTGATGTTCTGCAGAACATTAACTTTCATCCAGGCCTGTCAGCTCTCTGTTTTTTTGGAGATCTCGACTTTATTCAGATTAGACGAAGACCTAAACTATGTTCAGTCATATTTTGTATAATTTCTAATCTATTTGATGAACAGACAATATTTTCAATAATTACAATACAAAGATTATCAAATTTAAGTAATTTGATAATTGATTGAACCTTTTTTTTCAACTATGATGTAACATCCAACGAGCATTAATTCTCAAATATTTAGCTGGAAAGAGACAGGGGAGGCGAGTATTTAGTGGAAAATGGCGTCATTGTTGTACACTGATCCAAATCCAGAATTACATTATTCTCATAGATCTTATTGAGTATAAAAATGTACACATGTTCACATTCAGGTGTGAAATGTACTCTAACGAAGTTGCCAACAACATAAAGTGTTAGTAGGTAATGCTATTTCCACGCTTTATTGGACTAAATAGTAAGGAAAAATACGGCTTAGTAAGAAATATAAGTTACGAAAAGCCATGTTGCATAATCGAGTTTTATGCTACTTACCTAACAGAATATTTGATGCATCGCATACCGTAGCATAAACACACACAATATGATATGCATTAAACAGATATGGATAAAGTTCTCAATACCTGATGTTATTAAAAGAAATAACACTATTGCCTACTAAATGCATACGAGTAATACAGATTGACGTGACATCAATAGTAATGTTCTTGGCATGACTTGTCTTTGCATCGTAAACCAAAATTTAAAGAAATCTAAGATCTGCCAGTATTAGACATCTCTCAGCAAGCCACAAACGAATATGTATAATGTACGGGAAGGTTCTCCCGACATTCAGGCGTATCCCAGGGGTTCAGAAGCATGGTAGCTTTCTTGTGTGCGAGATTGCAGGTAATTGTGTCCGAGGTACTTCAGTAAGAAAAACCAAAAACATCATATGATAAAGGGAAATAAAAGATTATTGTGTATATCTGCGTATTTTCTGATGCCGGTTATTATCATATTCTATTATACCCAACACTGGTGCATACTGTACTCCCAGTAGCAGTGCTAGGCTGCTATGATTTCTGCTGTTTATGATAAAGCACCGTGTGTCGACTTGGCCATTATAATAACCTTACATATTTGCACAATATGAGATAAAATCTGATATAAGATTGTGGAACAGAACGTCCAATACCAAAGTATTCATAGAAACCTTGGAAAATAAATTTGGGTCGACTTTTAGATCTATATTAGCTTCGCAATTAATCACTGTTACAAACGTAAATTAGGTCACAGTAAGCAACACTTTTACATTGAACCCTTTATCGAAAAATGTGATATAGAAACAATCCAGTTGTCACAGTAAGTGAACATTCAGAACGTATGTCCTTACAAGAATTTGACCTATGTGTAATGACGGATAAACTCTTGCTGGATAAAAATTAAATAACACCAACACTCTTTTTACGTTATCGCACGATGAGCGAGTGCTTCAAGTGAATTGCGGATGCACAGGTAAATCAGGTTCTATGATATTTTTCTTTCGCACAAAATATGTCCTACCTTCATGAAAAACCTACACAAAACTTAACTTGTACATAACATCGACTTACGTCGTTACTTGGCCCAAAAATAAAGATTATGTCAAGTTTAAATAGAACCAAACTCTTGACAATTACGTATTATCTCTACATTAACCAACATATTTACTTTGACTCAAATATTTAACTAGTAATCACAGATGCCCCTACTACTTCATCTATTATTTTCTAGTGTAATATCTCATATTTTGAAAACATAAATTTATATTACATCCAAGGATGTGAAAGTTAACGAACTGCTTGTAACGGAAAATAGTATAACACTTTGCAGGTTAAATCTCGTAACGAAGATATTTTCACAGTTAATACAAGAGCACTTTGTTCCCTACAAACGTTATTTGTTTAAGTTATTACGTTAACAGTCAGTCTTCATTTTAAGTCTACTAATACGTTTTGTACTGACGAAAATTTCTGTTCAGGTATGATTCAAGCCTGTTTGGTCTATTATCCTGTTGAATGTGTCGAAAAAGGAGAAATATCAGTCAGTCAATACATGGTAGAACAAAACATTTGGTTAGCTCATTTGTACCTTCAGTCTTTGATTCAGAACTAAATAAGCATAACATCATAAACAGTGTATAATATAAAACGTGCCTTAAATAGTATAGTACAATACACTTGTTTAGGTGTTAATGTTGTATGTATCTCTGATTTGATAAATATCTTTTTAAATTTAATATTGTTTGTCAGGTTTAAACTATTTTAAAATTTCATTACATACTATTGTAATGTACATTTGTTCACTAGAGACGATGTCTTATTTTCAGAAAATCGGTTGACGGAATTATTCTTTGGTAAACAAGTAAGGTTGAACTAGATCCTTACCTGATGCAAGTTTAGTATAAACCACGTAAACAAGTTTTATATGTATTTAAAAATGATTGGCTGTTGTCAATGTCAAGATAGGACTAGGGATTTAGAAGTAAACAACCTTTAAATCTTAAAGTAAATGATAGGTTCTCGTCAGGGGTAAGTTAGGACTACGTGATCATGTGATACCACGTTTCGAGATTTCGCAATTTGTGGATTGTTTTGAAACTGCATCTTAGTTTAGGATATAACCTTTGTTTTAGAGAAATATTCTCCATTTTGGGGATTTTTTCAAATGACGTTTTGACATTTTCTTTTGTTGTAGCCAAGTTTTTGAATATATGTTACTTTCTTTTTTATTTGGATTTTAAAGGATTAATTCGTATCTCTGGAAATATTTGATGTACTCATAGGTAATTCATAGACAAAGAGGTTTTATCAAACTTATATTCGGATTTCTAACACCGGCGTGTTAAATCTTGTGATTCTACAAGCACCTATAGATAAACACAAAACAGACCAGCATACGTCATCGTCTTCCAGCTTGGCTGTTCCAGCAGGACTCGAACTTGAATATATTAGAACATTTCATTATTAGGACTTTTGTAATTTAATTCGTGGATTATTCTTGTATTAATTTTGGATTTGATTCTTAAAACTGAATGTTCGTTTTCCATTTTTACAATCTTTTTCCAGGGAAATAATTTTGTTGTAAATTTTACAAAGCTTGTTGTTTTCTCTCGTTCTTTGTTATCGTTTATTAGAGCCTAAACTCGTAAAAGTATTGATATATCATCTCTTAGTTTAAAAGCACATTATAAAACTTCTGAAACGTTCATAGTAAGGCTTATTTTATGAATGGAAATTGAAATTGTACAATTATCCAATAAAGTGTTGATATAATACATCCCGTCGAGATATTTTGGTCTCAGATCGACACAAGAAAGACATATACTTCCAAAATGACCTTCATCTTCTACACACGTGACATTCTCTCAAGACATAATTTACAAACTCTTTGATCTTGTTCAGCTTGGAGAGTGTCTGCCTTGTTAAATAAAAAAAATCATATTTATCAGATGCGAATGCGTTTCCTGGAAATAAAAGGTAGATATAATGTTAAATATTTCTCATTATCCAATAACGTCTTTTACTGACTATAATAAACATATTTTGTTGAATCGCAAATATGCTTGAACAGACCTGTAGTGAGGAATCAAATAGACCTGTAGTGAGGAATCAGATAGACCTGTAGTGAGGAATCAAATAGACCTGTAGTGAGGAATCAAATAGACCTGTAGTGAGGAATCAAATAGACGTTGTCTGATCATAGTTAGAATGAGGCTTCTGTCATGAATGTCTTGTGCTGGCCATGCGTAACCCAAACCATCAGAAAATATAACATGTTTATCTTTTCTGGTTCTTGTGCTTTAGCCGGCATTATCCAGGCTTGGCATAAAGTCCTTTTGTCGGCATATAGGCCCCGAGTGGCCGAGTGGTCTA
Organism: Unio pictorum; assembly: GCA_030141615.1. Classification (NCBI taxonomy): domain Eukaryota; kingdom Metazoa; phylum Mollusca; class Bivalvia; order Unionida; family Unionidae; genus Unio; species Unio pictorum. Next base: position 10,484,522 of record JARLTB010000044.1, on the reverse strand, counting down.
AAGTCTCACAGTTACGGATCACTGCCATCTCACATCTGTCTGCATGGGTACGAGATTTGGACTCGGCCAATGTTGGTACGTGAGAAAGCTTGCCAGTAGTGTCTCGAGGTTTTTTTTTTTTTTTTTTTTTTTGTTCTTTCCGGGAGGTTTCCCGGGTTCTTCCAGAAAAATGGAGTTTTACCCCACAACAACAACAACCTAATTGCGCTTGCTGTTAATATTGTTTACATTAAACGGAGACCCGCCTTCTGTTATAATTATTGAAAAATCCTGTATAATATTGCAATGAAATTGAACTATTGATCTATATATATATATTACGAAAACCTATCCGATGACTTGTAGTGTGGCCGCTGATGAAAAAAATAAGATCGTTTCAAAGCTCACACCCCGCCAAAAGAGGAAAATCAGGACTCTATTTATCTATTACAGTTATTAACGTATATTTAGTGGGATGAGACGACTTCAACGAAACAAAAGTAACAACTTGCTCTATGTTTCCTAAAGAGGACTGGGTTTTGTAGCTTGGACTGTATTTTGGGTTTTAAAAATGGAAGTTGTAGGTCGCCTTTTACGACGTCTGACAGTTTGTGAGTGGGACTTTACAACCCGCATTTTTCCCATGTTCAGTAAATATAAATGATTAGTCAGTAAATGAAAAAGCTAATCATTATAATGGTCCGTTTTGCAACCCTATTATTTATTGGTAATAACACGCTTTCTGCCGAAGCCATTGTGCACATGTAAACAGGCAAAACAAAATACGTTCGTATTCGAAATAAAAATAGCTACAAGTAAAAAAAATTAAAACAGTACAGATCATTTATTATAAAGCATGACACAGACTCCCGTGTTTGCAATAATAATAATAATAATAATAATAATAATAATAATAATAATAATAATAATAATAATAATCAGTCTAACGTGTTTTAAGCATCGATCAAAAATATCAAGTATGCCCAAAAGTATATAATGAACCACGATAAAGCATGACACAGGACTTCATGTGTTCCCCAGAACTACATACTGAGGTAGCATAAAGCATGACACAGGACTTCATTTGTTCCCCAGAACTACATACTGAGGTAGCATAAAGCATGACACAGGACTTCATGTGTTCCCCAGAACTTCATACTGAGGTAGCATAAAGCATGACACAGGACTTCATGTTTTCCCCAGAACTACATACTGAGGTAGCATAAAGCATGACACAGACCTCATGTGTGCACCAGAACTACATACTGAACAAAGCATAATAAAGCATGACAGAACATCATGTGTGCAACAAAACAAGCAGCGAAGCACAAACTTCGACCGCCGAGAGAAGCAAATGGTTAAGCAAAGGAGATGCAACCTCTCCCTGTGTGTGCTAAGTAGTTTATTTCATTCTGTGCTACCTGGAGAATTTTTTTTTTTTACAGAAAAGTAATGTTAGGAGACTCTTTATTATATAAGTTTGAATATGTAAAGGAAGAGCATATTGAAAAGTATTATTCACACAAAAGTTGTCTATATACGACAAAACGATGCTGCATTTAACGTTGAGACAATATATTTAAAAAATTGAAATATATGTGCTGGTAAAGCTGAAAGTATATAATGAAACGTTGAGAGTCGAATGAAAATGTTTTATCAGTAAAGTAGACCCCGATTAACAGATCTGTGTTATAGTATTCACAATCTTTGTCCCATTACATGCAAAAATATGATAATAAAGGAGCCACATAAATGTAATGTAATTGCCTTTGTGAAGTAAAAGCAATGTTAATTGCCATATTTTGTTAAATGAAGCATTTTACTGAGATTGAACATATAATTACAATCAACAAATGATGCGCAAATAAAATACAATCTGACTGGTATTATTAACTTGCATAAATGAAAATTAGGGAATATAATAATAATAATAATAATAATAATAATAATAATAATAATAATAATAATAATAATAATAATAATAATAATAATAATAATAATAATGAGGACTTTGTATATCGCCTAATCTTTAAAAGCTCTAAACGCTTTCAAAAATATATAATGATATGACTACCACAAAAACACAATGAAATTAGAAAACAATTTTTTAAAAGTCTGAAAATATTTAAGGTAGGAAACATTATTAGGTCTTTATGTTTGTTCTTGCAATCGAGAAAGGTGAGTGTTGGTGAAACACTGGATGATGATATATGACACTTCATAATTGCTGAGTGTATCGAATGAAGGTACCAGGTCCAAGAACAGCCCCCTGTAAAGAACCCCATCATAAATCAACTAGGTTGGAATGTATTCCGTTTGCATACACAATGTGTGTCCAGCTGACTAAGTAGGACTTGAACCACAGTAAGGCTGCATTGTGAATGCCAAATACATACTGGAGACGGTGACGTAATATATCATGGTCAATTGTGTCGAAATTCTGCAGACAAATCAAGGAGGGTGAGGACTGTAATATTTCCTCTATCCAAAGCAGAGAGAATGGTATTAACTACTTTCAGAAGAATAGTTTCAGTACTGTGTCAAGGGCGATGTGCAGACTTTACCTTACTAAAAAGACTGCTTGAATTCAGATGAGATACAAGTTTGGATGGAACAACGTTTTCTCAGATTTTTTTATATGAACAGGAGATCACACCCTTAGTGGTAGTCCTTTAAATCATTATGGTTGAGTGTTTGTCTCCTCAGCAGTGTCTTTACAATGTCAGTTTTGAAAAATGATGGTAATTCCCCTGATGAGAGAGAGGTATTAATAACATCAGTTAGTGCAGGCAAAATTGGTTCTAAGCGCTCAAGCAGCAGTGATGTTGGAATTGGATCAAGTTCAAATGATCTTGGTGTACTCTTCATCACGATTGTCTATACTAAATTCATAGAGACGGGTTCAAATGCTGATAACGGTTGTGCTGAAATTCTTTATCGCAACTGTATGGTGATGACGAGTCAATTGACGTTGTTTTTATCGCTAATGGTTTGCACCTTGTCATGGAAGAAATTTGCAAACAGGTCCAGAAGGTGTACTGGAGAGAAGGTAGTTGGAAGTGGTACACATTTGTTTCTTGACATTAGTGTGTTAGTAATCTCGAACATGGGGTCACCATTTTATGGAATGGACAAAATACCAGACAATGCGCGTTAGAAACCTAAAATCGGCAGACGAGGAGAATATGAAACTAATACAAGAAAATGTAATGTGTTCAAGCGATAATAATCAATTTCATGGAGCTTTAGATATAGCTTTATACGTATTAGCACAGTTTCATATATATTATAAGATGTACTTGAGCACCGTAAAAACTATATCCTCATGGAGATGATGTTTCAACAGCAGGGAACAAATTAATATAAGACATAAAGGATACAAAATCTTTAGTAGCTAAATTATGATGCAGGTTAGGAATCGAGTGAAGATATATTTATTACTGTAATATTACTTCGTATGAACAGTTATCAATACTGACAAAAAGACATAGAGTGGTTATTTCTTTATCAATGACTATGTTTAAAAATCTCACATAAAGACGATAAATCTTTGAGAAAACACGCAACCACTGATATTAAACAAAACTTTTTAAAAAAGTTAAGAACAGATGCGAAATTTACAAAATAGAAGAAAATTAAAAATGTGTACTACGAAACGAAATATTGTAAACTTGAAATGGATATTTCATTTAAAATGAGAACAATAATAGAAAACGATATGACATTAGTCACTTTGAAGAACAAGAACAAAGTTAGACTCACTAATTTAATTTTACAATGCTTAAAGATAGCAAATTTCTTCAATGCAAGCATTTTGTCGCGTTCAAAGTCATCAGTATGATTGTAAAACCGACAGTAGGGGTACAATATGTTTACAATGAGGTCATGAAACCTGTTATTATAAAGAATGGAAACTTAGATACGTATTACGATCAGCTATATACATCAACATGAGACGAGTTTAATTTATATCCTACCATTACAAGATATACAATAACGCGAATAATATGGTTACTCTTTCACTTTTAAATTATAAGTATTGTTTGCTGGATAACATTATACTTTCTCAAATGGAGCTAATGAATCTCGACAAAATGAGTTTCTTTCTTTCACCTTGTCATCTAATAGATTTTCGAGTCGCATTAAAGGTTTATTTCTTTTGTTTTCCTTCGCATTTTCAAATATTATCTTCAACAATTTCTATCATTTTTATTAAAAACGTTCTCCAATGACCTTATATCTTTTGAGACAAGACTAGTTCCCCCCCCCCCCATCCGAAAATAAAACAACATATTTTCAAATAGATCGTGTATGACAGAATTAAAATTTTGTATAATTTACCATAATATTAACTAATACATGTTAACTTTGTTAGATTAGTTGTTTCTGTTATACCTCATTTTAGATTTACACATTTATCTACATAAATAAACTATTAGCCATATATGTATTATTAAATAAACGTAATCATTTACCTAATTTACCATAAGTATCTATTAGAAATATTGTGTTGTCCTTGAAAAGCCATTCTCAGTTATAAGAGTCGTGGAATTAATGAGATTAAAATCCAAAATATTTTAAAATTAAGTTTCAATGGCATTTTATCCAAACTTTGTATTTCCTCAATTTGCGGAAAGATATATATAATTACATTACGCGATGTCTTCTTTTAATAACTTTTTGTTTGTGAAAGTTTTCCAAGTTTTCTTCCAAGCTCTACTCTACGTGAATATATTAACCTTGCTAAACTTATATCCTCGATTGATTTTAGAGTTCTTATCATTTTATTTAATTTTACTTTCACCACCTTCCCTTTAACTTGGAACGAAATCAGTTTTCCTAATCAGTTATTATTTTATTGTTTGCTGGATTAAATGCTTAATCATCTGGAACTTGTTTTTAACATTCGGATTTTAATTTTCATGTTCGAAACAAGATGTGAAACCCACAAAAATCATTTTTCAAATTCATGTGTTTCTGATTCATGCCAAACAAGATATTCCTCTACCCGGTGTTTCTACCCATGCTGCAAAGGTTATTTAATTTTGACAATACTTTGTCTTACATATGTTCACGGAATCATCATCAGTGTAATATATTTTAATCACATCAAATGGATATTATTATTCACGTATATGACACGAATTATTAAATTAATTAAATGGGTTTAACTGAGTTACAGGACGAAAATAATGTGCGCTGCTTGTTATTGTTATTAATATTTATAATATGATGTCCTGAACTTGCTTACGTACAATTTGTACTGACGAATATGTTTACTAAGTAATAGCTTTTGTTTAGTTTTCGAAAATAATGAAGTACACGATAACACGCATACATTCAGAACGCACTTTCAGTTCACATTGTAGGTTTTGTAAAGGTGACGACTGTTCTGTGACTGTTTGTAAGGGTCATTTAGTTAAGAACATTTTAAATACTAATTTTCTATATAATTGTAGATTTGCGCTTAAAGATGATGTCAATATTGCACTTGTAGTGCATATAATTTATTCATAAATTCCAAGGTTGAGTGATACTTCTATCTAAGTTAACATCATATGATGTTAACATCACATCATAACATATGATCTGATTTCAGAACGAGAGTCCTTGAAAAGATCAAGAAGACCTAATTCATGACTAGTCAGTGTTAACTTTTTTGATCTTTTTTACAGCAGAATCTAAATGTGACGTTCCTTGCATTACGTCTTAATTACCTGTATAAGAGTTGAAATAAGGATAATCAAGTGATCATAGTTTTAATATCAGTTTTGCAAAGATACTTATTTGTGTTTACTTGATTTGATTCATTTGCTAGAACCATTCTTTGGAATTAATAAGTGATAGAACTCTTAAGAGTATTGGTGATTATAACTATTTTGGAATTACTGTGAATTCATTGAAGGACAGTTTTAGATGACTACGCCATTATTCGTCAGTGATATTTGTACGTCAATACCAAACAGTGAGCTTCATTTGGAATACCACTTGGATTCATCTGGATTGCACAATACGTTTGAACGTGATATAATATTTAGGACTATTTAGGATTTCATTCAAAATATGTGGAGGTATTTTATCTTTTCACTATTTTAGGGAAACAAATTTGTGTTTTCAATTTAATAAAATCTGACGGCTTCGCTTTTCTTTGTTATTTAGTTTAAGACCATAGAGTCGAAACAATAGTGAATCAGGAATAATCAAAGTAAAGGGATACTCGCGTCACATGATGGATCTGCAATCATACCGCATCGTGCCGGAATTTAATCCTCGGAGTTGTGTTTTGGTTTATTAATTTGGAAAATCAGGGCTACAAGATATATATAGATATAAAATTCTTTCCATAAAATTCAAATGAAATTTAAAATTATATAAAGTGAAGAATAGGGTTGTTTATTTTTCGTTCATAATCGTTGACGTTGATAACCACGGGTGAAAGACTATTTCAATGTATGATATTTAATGACTCTATTTTAGTCGTTTACTAAAAAAAAATTATACCAGTGGCTTCTGTTTTTATAAACAAATATCATGACAAGTGATCTAGGATTACTACTAACGTTTTCTAAAGCAGAGTCCAAAGGGCTATTTTTACCAATTTATAATGATAAAAGCCAGCTAATAGTGGCCAACGTTTCTTCATAAAATTGTAGTCTTATTGGTCTAGAACTAATACTAATCTCTGACATGTGAGTGATAGTAGCCTAGAATCATTTACCAATCATTTGTGTAGTTGGTCATATAGAGGTCTTGGTGATTTTGTCGCTTTTTTCTTTCTAAAAGATTTTACAGTGGTTAACAAGTGTACAGCAGATAAGTGGTCAGTACCCTAGGGTCATTCAAAATGGTAGTATTTTTAAAATATCTATGATTCTGACCATCTCTTTGCCAGTCTGTGCATACATTGGACTCTTCGTCCAACGATCATATCTTCCCCTATGTCATTGAGCATGATCAATCAAAACTTGACGGTCTATATTACCGTGCTTAGATTTTGTTTTACCGAAATATTTTTTTTCTCCACGACCTTAGGATTCTCATAATAGTCGATAGTGGGTATAGCAAAAAATGGTATATGATCCATATCCGCGGATTTGATATAATGTTTGCTGCAATAACATTTTTTTTTGGTTATATATTAAAACTGCATCCGTAATTTGTTACATTTTTTATTTCAGGAATGAGATCGATAATGACTTTGAAAATATATTTCTTGATTTTTTGAAGATGATTATGTCAATATTACTGAAAACATGCACTGCGATCAAGTATGAATTTTGCGAATATGACCGGGCGATATGTGTATATGACTAATTACGTCCGATTGTTAATTACAACGTAAACTCATTAGCTTGTTCAATTAAATATGCTGAATGAAGAATTTGGATCATAGGGGAAAAAAATAGTAATTGCACAACGATCGTGATCTATACCGAAATCGGGTTACGGGTCGGAACGGGTATTGATAAATTTAATATCACACAGAGAAAGTCGTATCAGCCTACAACGACTTGTAATCAGTCGGTAAAATAGCCATTTCTGTCATAAAATCGATATGGCACTTATAATTCTACGTGCTTATTCTTTGTTTAGTCAAATTCAGATTTTAATTTATAATTTTCTATCCAGTTCAATAACATGAGTTATATTTGCATAAGTATACGCATAATACAGTGCCCGTATATATGCGCACGACAAATTCTAAGTGAGTGTGATTAATTTAATAAAAATGTGTTATTATAATAGACAATTACTGATATTATATTATATTTGAATGCCTTATAACTAAGTAGCTTATAGTACATATGACAGGATAATCTATGTCGTACATAGACATCATACCGATTTAGTCCTATATGCCGTCAAAACGACGTGCATTTGTTTTTACAAAATAATAATGTCTTATTTTTTATTCGATTTGTCATTTATCATTAGTATAAATGTGATGTGTATTCTTTCTTTCAATTTAGTCAAATTCAGTATTTAATTTATAATTTGGTATACATGTCAATGAGACGAGTCATATTAGCAAGTGCAATACAATATACCTGGATATGAATCACTTAGTCTTTATCAGTCAATAGTTCACATGACCCACTGATTTATAGTTTTCTTTTTAAATCTCTTAGATCCGTTAGCTACGGGCGCCATTATGAATTATCAAGCTAATAAATCAATCATTTCTCTTTTTTTTCTTAACTTACTTTATGTAAAGGGAAATGTCGTACGTCCGTTGGTAAGTGTTCGACTATTGTTCAAAGGCTTTAATATACTGCCTAGTCAGGGCGGGTCAGTTGGATCTGTGGTTCTTTGGGAATGGAACTTACCTCACATTTCATAGGCATTATATTACCCATAATGAACCAGTGTCGTTGACAATCTAAGCTACCAATCATTTTTATGTAATACATCAAATTAAATCTTTTTCATTTATAGTTGGCAAATTTTTATGTCAATTAGCTAATTTAATATTTATTTTCTTTTCATTTGATCAAACGTAACATTTGCGATCCGCTTTTTGTATGCCGTCAAATCTGAAATATTGTTCAGTTGCCTCTGTCTTGACTTAAACATCAGGAAATAATTTTCCAAAAATTATCCTAAACTTTAAATTGTGTGGCACAACCAAAGCCATGACGTCACATTAATGATGACGTTAAAAATGGGTGACTCACACTGCAATCCTAAGTGATCCTCTCCCTTATCTCCAAAGACCATAGTGACTAAAAATTGATTTTGCCGGTATCATGCGGAATGTGATTGGTCTATCTGCATCTCCTTGTGTTTAAGATGACAGCATTCGTAATATGACATTGGCTTAATGAGACTAATGATACAAGTCTTTCGAGCGTGCATTATTCAATTTAAGTGAGACACTGGAAGCTCATATCAAATAAGGTAAAAGCTTTTCAATGCGGGAATAAACTGAAAACAGCGATTTATCTGACAGCACATTACATATGAAGCCGAGCTAGTTCTCTATGCTGTGATACTGCTACCATTCGCATACCGTGCTCTAACGAGCAGGGGAAAATCATTAAAAGTAAATAACGTCAGCTGGTGGATATACGGTGATTTTATCCAATTAAAATGTATGTTTGCAAGCCCGTTTTGCAAGCGATGTGGAGTTATATTTGCCCATTTGCTAACGAAAGCTGTTTTCTGGGAAAGAGGCTAAAATTGTGAATATTTCCAAGGTTTGAAATGACAGTGTTTGCATTGGAATTTATAATTTACCTTCCATTTTAGAGTCAAATTTCAATGAAAATAATCTCAAAGACAACTAGAAAAGATCCTTTTCTCAGGGTCAAATGATCTGGACAGCCAATAGCGCTGCCACCAGCGTCATCTGGGGATTAGTATAAAGCGGATTCTGGACCACCTGCCCTTACCGGGTTCGGTTTGTCAAAACAGCGCTTAAAATCGCAGTGTTTTTCGCGAGCTAGTGATACAAAACCCCGATGAATTTAGAAACAAATTGTTATATAATAAAATATGCTTTTACGGGTGGAATAAAAATTATTTTAATCAAGCGTATGCTGATTATTACAATCGGTATGGGGAAAAGCGGGTTCGGGACCACCAGCCTCGACAGGTTTTAGTTTGCCAAAACGGCGCTTAAAATTGCAGTGGTTTTTTTGTTGCGAGTTGGAGATCAAAAACCCGTAGAATTAAGAAAATCAATTGCTATATAATTAGTATAGAAAAAGCGGGTTCTGGACCCAATATCTAATGGTGACTCCTGTCCGCGTAAATTGACGATTTTGATCTCATCAGCGAACGATAAATATCTTGCATTTCTTGGAATAATGATTAGTAATTATGATTGATAATTATAAAAACTAAATATAAAACAATAAAAATGTAGTATAAAAATTAAAAGTAATATGAAAAGTAATAGTTACTTTATTCAGGTTTTGCCTGAATCGCACGTACGAATGCTTTTGTTGTGTTGTTTTTATGATTACAAATGAACTATCATAAACAAAAAGTATTTAACAGTTTGCAAATGAACAGAGCAGTTTACCAATCTGTTTTTCATTTTTATTTGTCATGATTACTCTTCATTTTCTTTTCCAGTATTATTTAATCAATATTATCTACTTGTCTAATCTTTCATCAATAATTTCTCTGTAGATATTTTTATCCAAACTGCCGTGAGAAATAAATTCACTACAGAGGCTAGATGCTTCTATGATCATTTTGTCATTACAATTTCCTTCTCGTTTTTTTACCTAAGCTATCTCCAATTCGTTTTCCTTTTCTCACGATATCAAGAGATTTACCATCCTCTACAGCTTCACATATTTCATTAGTAAGCTCTCGATACATTTCAATTTCCACAACACCACTTTGAAATAGTCCTTTGCAAATATGAGCGGCTTCATTAGCTATTTCAGGTGAGTTGTTTCCAGCTCGTATTGCACCAACCAATACCTCTAGTCGGTCAATATCTTGTATAATTTTTTCAGGATTGTTTATTACCAATCCAGAACCGGTTTTAGTACTAACACCTGCCTTACTTTTAATGCTCTCAATTGGCTGACTTTTACTTGGTAGATCAGGAGTGAAAACAGGATCTTCTATTACTCGTTGCGTAACCTCATTTTTAAAATCATTGAACTCATCCTCGTACTTCGTTGTTATGCGTTTAATATTCTTGTGCGCTGTTAACACTAGTCTTTGCCATTGATCAAAATTTAATGGAGGAAATCCAGGTTCTACATAAATATCCTTACTATCAAAATTATAAGCATGATCTAAAGCTGTATCATAATTTCTTTTAATTTAATATGATTTAATAACATCGCGTAATTTAACCATGCCGCGCTTATAAACTGGCAGTGGTTCTTCCTCTGGTTTTAATCTTCCGAAATATCACGTGAGATAGGCACTGTGTAATAATTTTCACCTTTATCTTCTTGAATACCATATTCTATTGCCTCAACAGATTGGTCTGCAGCTTGAGCAGATTGCTCTGCAACTTCAACCGATCTTCTGATTTCTATAATTAATTCTTCGGTTTTAACATCTTGCTTTTCTAAGTTTTAGTTTTTTGGTTTAAACAACTGTTGTATGTCTTCTGTAAAAAAATCTTCTTTGATTCCTGACGTTCTTGAAAATTTCGCCTGACAGAATCGCGAAGTGGTAAGTATTTCCTAATCGCCGCCAGTGACTACTTCATGCTTGAAGATCGAAAACCTCTTGTAGTTGCTGTGGGTAAATTTTCTCCTGGCTGACGGTGTAACGCGTTTAAGTCACTAACTTTCAACTTATTTTTTTAATACAAAACTGCTATTAATCCCTTTTGCTTATTTAGCTATATCCGCACCTTCATCGTTTATTAACGAATACATCTTATTTCGAAGTCCAACCGATTCGACATAAATTTTTCAGCGTTGTTTGGTATTTCTCCAAGTTTGATATTACTTTTTTCGCAGTAATTAGCGATTTTAATATGACCAAGTGCGCGAAGTACAAAATGACCATCATATCCGCGATGGCTGTAAAAAGCACTGGAAGGAATTTTTGGGTGTTCCGAACAACACGTTTTGTATGTGCCGCGCTATGATATTTGTTTGTTAATGCGTTGCAATATGGAACTTTTGTCAGATCGTTTGTTGAAAAATCAGTTTTACACATCACACATTTTACGGCATGTTGATAGCTGGATAAAATGGTAAATGGTTTTAAGAAAGCATCACTATTGATGAGTTCAAACGGTTGCTGTATTCGTTTTTATTCTTCAAATAAATACTTCAACATGTGTACTTCCAGTGGAAGATCGTCAGGTTTATCAACACGATAAATCAGAGACAACTTATAATGTGTATACAGTATGAGGCTGGAACATGTTATTTACACCTATTAATCCATGGCTTGATAAAAAAAATTAAAAACACCTTAAATTATGAAGGTAAATTGACAGTTTGTTCCCGCTTGTTAAACGATAGTATATATTTCCCATTATCTGATGGCATTGTAATCTTTTGTGATTCATCACAATAATTGTTGTGATCGGTAAGTTTTTCTTTAGTTTGAAAACCGATTAAGCAACAATAAGAGAACATAACACACATCTGTTGTCTTGCTTCTTCACACTAAAGCACGACTTTGTACGCTCTAGTGTTGGTGGAAGAATGATCCTCCATATTTTATCTTAAAAGTGTGAGTAAAAAATGTTCAGGAATTAATTCTATCCAGTACCCAACCTGACCCGTAGAATGTATGTTGTTCAACTATCTTTACTATTTGTTAGTAAATTTCTTTAGATAGATCGTCTAAACCAGTGTCGGTATAAACAACCCTTGGTGAGGACCTAAAATCACGATTTTGTATAACTGTAGAATCATTCGTCTTAAACATAACATCATAACCAACGTTGACTTTTGTCGAATGATTAGTCAATATTTTGGAATAATCTGATTAACAATATTTGCTTGATCGTAAAGTGTAAATCGATTATATTTCTTTTTTAAACTGATATTTTTAATCAAGTCCATTAAATATTTCACTAAAAGTAATTAATGGCTCAAAACTAGGGCCTCGTTCTTTTTGTTCTTGTAAAAGAGATTTTGTTATCAGGTATCGATCTTTGATATTTATAACCTGATTAGCCTGATTTATAACCTTATAACCTGATGCTGGTTGTTCAGAACCCGCTTTTTCTAATACTACATGGGGAGCTGCCCCTTTCTAATATATATATATATATATATATATATATATATATATATATATATATATATATATATATATATATATATATATATATAGCTAACTATATTTTTCTCAAATAGGGAAAGACAATTAAGTTAATGAATTCAAACATTAACATTAAATGATCGACATATGACATTATCAAGCAGAATAACGTAAGAAATGTCCTACTTCGATCTATTATACTGTTTAACTAGCCAATACGTTGCAGCATAAAATCAAAAGAAAACTTACTTACTTCGAGACAATGAAGGTGATGATGGAGCTAGTGGGTGAAAAGCGATATTATTTTCACTCACTCGACGAAACCTATCTGTAATTCACTAAATCCGAAGACACATCCTCTATTTATAAATATATATCCGAGAGTCACAAAACAACCCTCAGACCGAAATGGTCAAAGAATATTTGGGGTATATAAAATGGATAAATTGTGACCTATATTTGGACTGTGAATAACGTTCTATTAAAATAAATGCAACCATCAAGTTCCATGACAGTCCATGGAAGAGCGTAATTGAAGTGCAGTTAAATTTAACAACTAAAAGTAATTATTTGTAAAACAAAAATATAACTAAGAAAACAAGCTTTTCTAGATATCTAACATTACTAAAACTTGACTTACAGAAATGTCGTTTTAAATTTCTATTCTAAAATGGCCTCTCGGACGTCTAAAGGGTGGGTCCAAGGTGTTGATGTATTCTCCAAACGATGTAACAGCATCTCCGTTACCACCCAACTCTGGAAGACGGTTGAATCGGTTGGGCACAATTGGAGGTAATGCTGCATCTCCTGTAATACGAAATGCTTCACCTTTGGGTCCTCTAAATGGAGAAATTCTACCGGGAATTTCATATGGGGAAACTGGTGGGTCATCCCTATCGATCACAGATCCAGAGGAAACGCCAAGTCTCTCCGTCAAAACATTTGTAAACTGACTGTGATCATCATGGCCGATCCCTTCATTAGGTCCCAATAATTCGGGGTCATAAATATTTTGAGACTGTACAGGAGAATTATGAGCGATTCCTTCATTCGGTCCAAGTAATTCGGTGTCCACTGTGGGTATATTTCGAACAGATATCCTTGAGGCTGTGATGTCCTGTAAAGGGACGGATCGTAGTTGCTGGAGAAAACTTGCTTGATTACCACCATTCGTACGACTTAAAAATGTACGACGTCCCAGGTTACGCAAAGAATTTAGTGTCCGTAACTGGTTTCTAGGCTGTAGTCTAGTCTGGCCCAGGAATGTCCCGCTGTCGTCAGAAGTCCATTGAGCCTGAATTTCTACTATTAACACAGTTAACAAAAACATGGAGGCTTTAGCGAGTAGCATTTTTACTTCCTCGGTGCTACACACGTTAGCAGAGACATGTGAAACCTCTGACAACCTGGCTGCATTCCGGGTTACTTTAAATAATCGACGATCAAAAGAAAGAGAAACAAATTGCTGTCAGATATGTCCTCTGTAATTGAGCGATCAAATGCATTAATCTTCTCATATATAACCAACATATATTATAATCAGTTTTAAAGTCTAAGATGCGGGACTGTAATAAATTGATACAATTCGTATTCACTGGAATGTGATATATCAGTTCTGTATTTCCAAAATTAAAAACGACACAATCAGTACTATCAAAGCTTGTGACTTTATAACAAATACTAATTTAACATGTATATGAATTTATGAAACTTCGTAACCATTCATATTTACCACATAATGTTAATTTCATAAGTTACATAAAGCATCATTTAGGATTATCACCCTAATTATTGAAGGATGTCACAAATAGCTTTGGTCCTTCTGAATTTGTGCAAACATTGTACATTTCATTCTGATGTTTTTTTTTCAGTGAGTTTTTGTGCTGATCCTGCATTACCTTTGAGGTTTTAATTGGCTCAGTGTTGAAATAGCATCCATTCCATTTTGTCTTTAGTTCAGGCATACCGCTACAAAATGAAGTCAAACAGATCGAAACGAGTGTATTTTAAAAGAATATATCTGGTCCAATAGTTGCCCTTAAATTAAATTCTTCTTTTAATTTATTCTATTTGGTGGTTTTTGGGAACTGTTCAATCGAATAGCAGAAATGTTCGGAAATGTTCGGTCTGTTGCAGTTATTAATGTTGAAAGGAAGAATCTACAATATTTCAACACATCTAAGCCAGCTTGCCTTTGTGTCAGCCGTACTAAACTATATGTAATACATGCATATTACACTAAATATTTATACTGCCCAAAACGAAGACTGCATTTGAGGTCACGTGAGAGTCAGTAATTAAGCATGAACTGTTGCCTTCCACTTTAGGGCTTCTGCACTTTCTGTTTCTCGGAACTAGCAGACGAGTAAACAAAATACCATCAGAATAATCACGATTGCTAACCTTCTGCATTTAAAACAGGCCCATCTAACCACAACCCAATGTTCGAGGTGACGGTAAATTTTGTATCGAGTGACACGATAATAAATTTGTGTATTATAATAAGATAAAACAACAGGGTACAAAAATCCAGTCATTTATTTAAAGTTAAGTTATAACCTGCCTTTCAGTCCTTAGAAAGCCAAAAAGTGTTTTACAAAGTTTTAAAACAATCGGTATGAGGTCGACAGGTCCATACGTACACACACATAAAACAACATAGTAGAGGAGAAACATGACGATAATGAACAACAATTATGTAGAGGTGTTGGACTATGAAAAACGCGATCATCTAATGTTTTTTTTCTTCTTCTGCAAATTGGTTTTGAACATTTTAAACAATAAAAGGCTTGTGATAGTAACAGAAGGGATTAATTTAATTTGAAGAGTAGACTACGACAGTACTTATGACATATGTTACTGATAGAGTTAACTGTTGGTATTGTCTTTGCAGTCGCTATTGCTAAATCAGATTCTTTGAACAAAAGTTGAAAACTCTCACCTAATTGTAATTGTTATCTCGCTTTTAAATTGATATGTACAGTTGTTTCTCTTAAATGTTTCTGCATATGTGCGATACATCCATGGGTTTGAGCCCATTTACTGGAACACTTGTCAACTTTTTTTTTGGTTTCTTACTTTTGCTTTTCAGTCTGTTGATATACTGTTAATTTTAAAGATTAAAGTTCCTATAAACTCTAGTATTGAATTTTACACCTTATGTAGCTCTGAAATTTCCCATAAACTGTTGTAAATGATCTCTTCTCTGCAAGTTGAAGCTCTCCCCTTGGATTATTTCGTGGAAATCATCGATCACAGCTGCTGCTTTTCCTACCTCCTGGTCCAATGGTTCCTTTGTACCTATTATGTGCATCTAAAATTCCATTTCCCAGGTAATCGCATTGGTGTTCTTGCAACCGACGGATCAATCGGATAATATGACGGGAATAACGATGATGGCGATTTGCGCGGGAAAATAACTTTGGGCAAAATCTACTTTTTTGAGCCTCCCAGACTATTTAAAATATCTTAAAATTAATTTGTTAAGTTAAAGATAAGAACAGTTGGAGTTTTTCTGCCACCTCGATTCTCTTTTAATTCACATATGTGTTTGTCCTTATCCAGAACATATGTCTTATTAATTTAGTAACAATATCTTTGTGGTTTATGTCCGAACATAAACATAGATCTTCCTGTTTGTTATACCTGATGACACTGTTAAGTCACAGTTATTAGTTATTGTTCAACATTTGGACTTTAAACAAGTTCAAACCTATTATGCAAATAGTTAATATTGGCTGAAATTTCATACATTTTTTAAACTGCTTATTAGGGTTTTATCTACTATTTTCATTTCAAGCTCATATTCACAAAACACATGAATGGTTAACATGATCAACAATTTTTGCTCGAATTCGTCAAATTTTTATTATCTCGATTTCCTCAATTACATCATCGCATCAACAAATTATGTTAATAGGAACTCTACTACTTTCAACGAACTTTTGAAGAAAATGGATGAGTTGCATTTGAAAAGTAATTGGAATTTATCGATGCAATTTAGATTATACTATTATGTAACTAATTACAATTAAAGAGTATGTACAGAAAGTGGACATAGCAGTAGCTAATCTAGCATGCATAAAGTTAATCTGGAAAATAGCGACTGAAAACAAGTTGGATCACATGGATGACAACATAATGAAAATGTTGTGTTAAATATTTGAAAATCTCTAGATCATTTTATGATGTCGAAATTTACAATGCGCATCATTCGTCCGGAAATTATTATGTTATAAAACAATTAGACAAATTGTACAATCAATATAAGTATAACTATGTAACAGTCATTAGATATTTCATTAGATTAAGGACATCTTGGATAATCTTGCCTCTATCCAGTCTACGTGTTAGCTTGTTAACGTGTTAACAAGTGAATTTCAACGACACAACAGAAGATAACATGGGTCTAGAATATTTTGAAGAAAGGTGTACTGGTGCATTTCTCTTGACTAGTTACAATAGTTGCAGCAGCAGTTATTTACCATTCCATGATGTTTTGCAGGGGAACTGGAATTACAGTGCTTCCAGTAGTACATACAAAGACGCAAGTGGCCATCTTCAATGCCTAAGCGTATGTTGAGACAACTATGTATTCGCTCGAAGGCATTCTCAAATTCTTCGATATGTTTTAGCTGTACACCACATGTCTAGCACTTTACAGTTGGTAACATCTCCACTACCATTCAGGACCATAACATGCACATGAGGGACAAGGAATGGCATGATGTTTGTCTAATTCATCTTTTTTTACAGCTTCAAGGTCAGTGAAAACCAATCGATGGTACTGCAATTTCAACGTTGTTTCTCATTTAATGTTGTCTCATAAAGTTGACCAAGATCTGTTTCTCGTGCTTATAATTATCTTAAAGTTTACGAAAGCGATAATGATGATAAACATGGCCCATACATTGAGACAGAACTTGGAAAACAATAGCAATATACAATGAGTACCTGTGTATCAACTTTACTTTCAGATCACCAACACTTCAATTACGATTATGCATTATCTACAATGGTGATGGATGTTAGCTTGCATGATAATTACAGGTTATTATAGGTTTCTTTCAAAACAATAAAATGTACAGATTTAATCGTGGGATAAATGCATTACCCGTAGCAATCAAGATTAGATAACTCATGGATTACAATACTGTTAGCGATTTCCATACCAGGTCGAAGTGTACATAGGTCGAAGTGTACTGACTTGTGCCCATCACAGCATTTCCAACGATATTTTAAGTCGAAAATTTACAGTATTAGCCTCTCAGACAAAACAGAATGTACTTTTCGCGAGCATTCAGGTGATGGGTCTTGTGCTACGGCTAAAAAAGGTGAGCTCATACAGCAGGTAATTTTATGATGTGAGCGGTGTTTTAGCTGAACATTCATTAATAATATATACTGTCGACATATAGGCGAATATGATGTAGAACAACCGTAGCCGTTGTGAAGACTCTGACCGTTGATTGACGATATTCTCTTACACGTCCTGATAATAATGGTCTTCAGGGAAGTCCGCAGATGACTGCAAAGTGTTAATTAGGATAACATATGCAACATTTTAGTGAACACCATGGACGAAAATGTCATTTTCATTGTGAAGCTGTACGTCACTGATATTGTTGAGGTACGTGAAAAACAGACCTAGCGCCTCTGCCTTTTTGTGATGTGGACGGTCATTTCAGTGACTTTTCCGACTCTACTCTGGTGCTGGCATGATCGTTCGAACGAATGTACAGCTTTTTAACTGCGTACTTGACTGTGGTATGTTCCGACTCTAATGTTGGTCAAATACAAGTCTTTCGACACATAGTAACCACAGGGTCATGCATTTTCACCACTAAAGGGTTTACTTGACCAAGTTCCTCTGTTAACAAGGTCTACGAATTTGGCTGCACAGATGGTTAAGAAGGATTTTCAACCTTCTGTCCTAGGCAAATGGTGCAACGGAAAATTGACGGTCCAAATTATCTGGCTCTTGTCAGGGCAAGCGTCTGTAACGAAGCATGCTTTCTTGAAAGAAGGTCGGCCTTCATCAGGATTTTGGGTAGCCTTGTAAAATTCCAGATAAACCTTTCTAAAGGTATTGCTGGTGTTACGATTTCCTTTGGACTTGATTTCGCTCGAAAGGTTTTAGAGGATGATCTCATGTTCAAGCCTGTTGCCAAGACCTGACTTGTAGCAGAAAATGTGTGATCAAACCTCCTTGAGTCACATTTCATACTACAAGCATGACCTTGGCAATAGGCTTGTAATCGGGAATATGTGACTCGAGAATTTCGAAGTCGAAAAAAACGTATATTATGTTCTCTACGTCGCCATCGCCGCTTCCTACGCCTAAGTCTATGTCTTAGTCGGCCAACAGCTGTGTTCAACAGTGCCTCACAAATGTAATAAATAACATCAAAATTAACGTATTTGACAATGCAACGTCTCGCGAGGCAGAGTGCAACATTACGTCCGAGCAGGCAGATAACTATTATGAGTAAGACATTTCAATTAAGTTGACGGTACTAGCCTTCTTAATTACTTAACTACCGTTCCCGTGGGATAGTTACGTCCCTGCTGGATTATGTTTTATGCGCCAACATTATTAAGCAAGGTCAATGCCAAATCACATGTATTCAGCTAGTGCAGTCATGGACTGTTGTCATATAAAACTGTCATATAAAACATGTCCATTGAGCAATAGGTTTCATGTTACTTGTCACTGGAAAGTTGTCTACTCTAACGTGTTTCCACCGGAAACAATCCCAATTATCTCCCATCGTAGACATCATGGTGTCAATAAATCTTAATAATCCTGGACAGAAGGTCTTGAGCAATGCCTTCATTTTTATTTTAAAACATATTGTTACGCATATCTGATTTAATTTATGTTTGATTTAATTTAATACTTCATTTGTTAGTTTTAATATTTTAAAATTGAACTACATGCTATTGTATTGTATTATTATTTACTGGAAATGATATCTTGGAGAAATTCAGTTAAGGTTTTTAAAACCTACAATCACGAACGTTGTATATAAGTTTACCCAGTTCTTCACCTTATTTCAGAGTTAGAGTAAACAACTTCTTTTTAATTTTGTTTATTCCTGCTTAGTGTGGGATTTTATAGAGTGAAACCGATGCTGTACTAGAGTACGCGACTTTGGATGTATATAGCTTCTACTTTGTTTTGAAACATGTAGCAATTATTTCGAAATTCTGCGTTTTCATTTCACAATTCTGATTGTACGGAATTGTTTTACGCAGTAGCCCGCTTTAATAGTGATGTTTTGCAATATAGTTTTCAGTCGGGCTACCAAACACTTTGAAGTCAAGTGTTTTCTTCTGTTGTAAACAGGTTTGAGTTATATTTTAATTTTGCTTCAAATTATTTGGCTTTTAAGAGATCTTTTACTCTGGAAATACTTGTGCTCGGAATTCATTCTTGGACAAAAACATTTAATCAAAATGTATTCGTAATTCCAGAACATGTTTTATTCTTCTCACATTTAACAGAGAATTGTAGACACGTCAGAAATAAACTGACCACGACATACGCCATCGCCATCCATTTTGAATATTTTTCGGGACTCGAACTTCATTCATTAGAACATTTTATTACTAGGACTTCTAATTTTTAAATATTGGAGTATTCTTGTATTTATTTTTGGATTTTATTCTTAAAAATGTAAGTAATTTTTCTCATATTTACCTCGTGCTTATAGGGAAATAAATTATTTGTTAAATTATACAAAGCTTGATGTCTTCACGTTGTTCTTTGTTATTGTTCATGAGAGTCTAAAAACGTACCAATACACTGTCTGAAATACACTAGCATCAAGCAGCTTAACCAGTTAGCCACCAACGTATATCCGACAAGATATGTATTTGGTTATTAATGACTTTCTTAATTCGTTAAGGCATTTTTGTCGGGATGGTAGCGCTACAAAAAACCTACTGGTAGATAACAAACTCAACTTAATATTTTATGTGATTTCAAATACCTCTCTGATGCGCCAATACTCCCAATTCGCTCGCGCATTCGAGGATTTTGAATTGAATAGTCTCTACCTTTTTATAAATATTCTTCCAAAGTATTAAAAAAAAATATTTAAAAATGATTACTTAAAATGAAGTTGTCAATGTTTTCTCTAAATTGTTTCATTAAACCTATATCATATTATATTACAAATGTTGTTTACCAAAGCAGCAGAGGGCCTGAACCGACCTTTTTTATAGAGACCTCCGTTTACCGAAATAGCGGTTCCTAAAATGCTGTAAAAAAGACTTCTATAAGTCGAAAATCAGAGGGCCTGAACCGACCTTATTTTTTATAGAGACCTCCGTTTACCGAAATAGCGGTTCCTAAAATGCTGTAAGAAAAAGACTTCTGTTTGTCGAAAATCAGATGGCCTAAACCGACCTCTGTTTACCGAAATGTCGGTTCCTTAAATACTGTAAAAAGGTCTCTATTTGTCGAAAATCAGAGGGTTTGAATAGATCTGTTTTTACATGTCTCCGTTTACCGAAATAACGGTTCCTAAAAGTTTCCGGTTTGGTTACCCCCTCGGGTACGCTAACCGTAAGGAGTCAAACAAGGGTAATTGCTACCAGTTATTTAACCTGATAAGTTGTATATAAATGTCAAAATCCGAAGAAGCACAAACAACTAGGGTGAACAGAGAACGATTCGAAGCAATTAAAAAGTTTCTTTAGGTCAGAGATTCTTTTAGAGATAATTTACAAGTTCGACAACAACAAAAGTTAGATTTTACCGCCGGCACCGAAGAATTGTTTAAACCGATAACTACATCAACTGAAAAAGTTGTTGCTGCTACTGAAAAAGTTGGTACAGAAACTGCAAGGATAGTAAAAGGAACTAAGCAAATTTTAAAAAATCTTTAAAAACTCGTCCCGGTGATATATATTAATTGGGAGATTTTTTCTAGAAAATTCAGGTTGACCTAGATTCTAGTTGTAAACAGGCTGACCTTGGCTTGGTTACCTCTTTATCTGACCTTGCTTTAGATTGATAAACAGGTCTTTAATACTATTGGTTAATTTCAAGGACAACTTTTTATTTTTAGTAATTAGTGGCTGATTTTTCTTCTGGTTCATTCTTTCAGTACGTGACTTGGTGAAGGTAGCTTCTTTCTATGACCTTCCAGAATCACATGATTCCTTTTTGTTTACGAGGGAATTACATATATATAGCTGTGTTTTGGAGCTAACTTTAGTAGAATTTTGGGCTTTAAAATGAACAGTTGTGTATTCATGTTTGAGTTATAATCTTTATTATCTTGTTCTGGACTTTGTGTAAATTCATTGAAGAAAGAGGATTTATTATCTATTTGGAGGAGAAAACATGTGCTCATAATTAATTGGGATGATAAATTAAACAAGAACTGCATCACGTGACATTGTCAGCCATTTTGGATTACATCGTCAAGATTCGAACCTGGAACTATTAGAACATTTATTTATCAGGACTCTTGCAATTCCATTAGTGGATTATTTTTGTGAATTCTATATTGGATTAATGTTGGATTTGATTCTCTAAAACTGTAAGTTTATTTATTTTATGAAAATAATTGTATTTAATAAATTCATTGTTCATGTTATACAAGCTTGTTAGTTTTCACTCTTTCTGTGTTGCTGCTTATTCGAGCCTAAGCACGTAACACCAGTATTATTCGTATAGAGCTCCAGAACCAATCGTAGGATCGCGAATTGAGTTTAGATTTGAAGATACTTCTCGATATTTTCTACCCTGTGAAGCTTTCATCGAGGTAGAGGGGCAACTAGTACGAGGAGGTGCTGGTGCTGATAGAGGTACACCATATCTGGATCTCGATACTACTCAGATCGGTTTTGTTAATAACGGTATAATGGCGTTATTTAGAGGTGCGCAGTATTTAATTAATGGTAATAAAATCGAAGGTATCGATAATGACCTGTAATAGGTCTAGCTAGATACTCCGATGATTTTATTAAATCCGCGGGGTATTCACTAATGTTTGCTAAGGATACCACCGATCACCCAGATCATGATCCGTTTATTGCAAGGATACCGAAGAAGGTACTGGTGGAGCTGATAACGCTGAAGTTGAATATATGATTGTTAGCCAAAATCCTAATTATAATTCAGGATTTGCAATAATAAAAAATGTATAAGACCGGCAAGGGCGATTCTCGTGTATAATTCCTCTCTCTCATATATTTGGATTTTGTCGACATGTTAGAAAAGTTATCTACGAATGTCGTCATACCGTAGTTTTGATGAGAAAGTCTAATAACGATGACGCTCTTTGGCGAGCTGTTGGCGTTGTTGATGGTATTGTAAATCTAACAAAAATTGCTTTGTGGATGCCCGCTATGACTCTGTCATTGTCTGTTGAAACTAAACTATTATTTTACATGGATCATGGAGGAAAAACGTTACTGTCTTGGTTAGATGTTACAACAGCTGCTACAACACAATGTGTTAGAGATTTTACTTGGCAGATCGCGTTGTCAAAAAATGATAATGCACCGCGAGCAGTTTTTTGTTGTGTTACAGGATACACGGCGGGTTCAGGGGGATCATCTACAAACTCATAGTAATATGATATTCGATAATTTGAAAGTTAATCGTGTATCGTTACAAGTTGGTAGTGATTCGGAACCGGTTGAACCAATTGCTATCGATTACGAAAATAATCAAATAGGCAGGTTGTATCACCGATTATGGTCTTATATGGGTCGTGATCAAAACATTGATACCGGTCTACAGATATCACAGTTTGATTTTAAAACTTTGTATCCGATCTATTATTTTTCACTACAACATCTCGATTTATCCAGAAAATCAGTCTTTGATGTAAAGTTTCTGGCTAATATAGGAGAGCTTCCTCCGGGTGGATCATTCCGAGCAATTGCTGTTATTCTTAGTGATAAATCTATGATGATCGAAGGTGTTGGTGGAAGAATGAGATTAGTTGATGCACCGATTGAAAACTGAATTTCTCTCTGAACAATTAGATGATATCTTATCTAAATAAAATGTCGTATAATCAAGTTAATGTTACGTTAACACCTGGTCAAGTAAATAAACTACAAACAAAAAGTTCTACTGCGAACGGAGTAAGGATAAATCTGAAACGTGAACAAATGTCCGATGGATCAAATAAAATATCTCTGACAAAAAACTCAACTTAAAAGTTTCAATAAAGCTAAATCTGATGGTAAAGGAATTCAGATAGATTTTTCATCCGCGGCAATCTCTCATATAATTAAATCCGGTGCATTACTTCCATTTCTCATTCCTGCGCTCGCAGCACTTGCAACCGGTGCACTCTCCGGTGCTGCAGCTTGGGGGGCAAAAAAGATTCTAGATAAAGCTACTGGGAGTGGATATAGAAAAAAAGGGAGAAGGTTACAGATTACCCGGAAGCAGATTCTCGAGGTACTCCCAGTCGACGGAGTAACAATATCGCAAATATCGCCAATGTCTAATTTTGACTTAATCAACGAGTTAAAAAGAAAAACTCCCAATAAAATATTTCAGAGGTGTATTCATGAAATATCAATTACCAACACAACCAAAAATCCCTGAAACCGGTATAATTAATCTTGATGATACTACCGGACCAGGAACTCATTGGGTTGGATACGTAATTTACCCTAAATCAATTATTTATTTTGACTCGAACGGGTTACCTCCGCCAAAAGAATTTATCAATTATGTGTCTAAGTTGTTTACAACTCGAATTAATACACCAATATGATACTCGACGCTACCCACACAAACATTAACAGATCCTCCGATATGCGGACGAGAAGTTCCTAACGCGTTAACAGTTATCTCGACTAGTTCTAAATCACCTCATAAATCAATTCACGAGTACACCATGAATAACTTTTGAAAGAAACGCTTATAACATAACATGGTAGATATTTGGAGAAGATCAGTACCACGTATTAAACAACCCGAAGGAGAAGGAATTTCAATCGAACATGTAAAGGATATTATATCGAAGGCGATCGCAGATAGAATAACAGCGCTCAGCGATAATTCAGATGAATTAAAAAAACTTGGTGAAAACTTAAATTCTCAACTAAATCAATTCACACAAGTACAGAAATCTGTTACGGACGTTCAACTTCCAATCGCCGATTTTGTTTTAGATCCACCGGTGACAACACCGAAGCTCACAGAGATAAAAACCGCCATCGATGAATTAACAACACTAGATAAAGAATATAACGATCACGTAAAACAATTTAATACGTTTCGGAGAAATATCATCGCGCCGTTCTTTGGGGCTCTCGATGATCAAAAAACATTCAACGATGATATGAAAGCAATAATAGAAAAAGCTGAAAAAATAAAAATTCCTCACGCGAAAGAAAATATTATCAATACCGTATACGCGGTTAAACACGGATCAACGGATTTTGTCAAGGATGGCATTAATCAAATAAATTATAAAGCCCTTTTTAAAGGTATTTATCGATTTACAGTAATTGCATCTAATCCATACCATGTTGCAACTAGCTTCCTCCCCCCCCCCCCATGTTGAGAATATCAATACTATATCATCGATAATTGAAAAAGATTCGACTTGTTATTTTATTTTTAAGTCTGCCAGTATATCAGCACTTATGGAATCAATAAGATGGTATTTAGAGCTCGTAGTAGATCTTAGTGAGTAAGTTAATTGAAAATTCTTTGAGTTTCAAGGCTAGCGTTTTAAAAATAATGGCAACACAATACCGCTATGATACAGTCAGAGAATTTCAAACTAAACTTAAAACCTTCACTGAGGAATATCAAACAAAAAATAAAAAATATCGACGGTGGATCAACGTCATCGACGTAACCTTGTACTCGGTATCTGGTGTAATCGCCGGCACGGGTATTATACTCTCGTCGGTAACAATGATCGCTCCGATCGCTGTTCCAATTTGTATATCCGCGGCGACAACTATCGCGGGAGTAGTCTCGATAATAACAAAATAAATATCATCGTGTTGTGAGCGTAAACTTCACGATTACGTGGTTAAACTCCACACGGTATCTGACGCATACTCGCAATTATCCATGATGATTTCGTCGTCGCTTGACGATACATTTATATCCGATAACGAGTTTTCAGCGATGGTTCACATTTATGATTCCGCGATATCAAAATTAGAGCAGGATAATAATAATAACAATGACAACGTCGGAGACATTCACACAGGAATTACTTCAACGAATAACGGAAAATCCCGCCCCGGTGAAAACATCGATGATATCGGTAAAATGGAAAAAAACGGATTTTAGCATTGAATTTTCAAGTCCGATCCCGGCAAAAGAAATCGCAGCTAACTCAATTAAGGTGTTATTATAGTTGGCCTAATATCCGATCAGAACCATTTAACGGTAAACCGCCAAATAATTCTTTTGTGTTTGCGTATCAAAATAAACCTGATACCAACGGTACTGCGGGTACACCAGACTGGCACACAATACATCTTTATCAGGGTATTTACGAGATCGAAGATATTGACATCGAGATTATCTACAACATAGAATTAATTACCGGGAAAAAATTCGATAAAACTGATAAGATGAATAAACCTCCCATTAGAATACTTCCACACGGACCGTTCTTATCGACAACCATCGAGATAAATTCCTCCGAATACATCGTAGATATTTATAACCGCTCGATCAGAACCGTACTAGGTTGGCCTGAATATCCACCGGGAACCATCGATATAAAAGATTTACCGCGTGAACCTCAACGCGCTGATTACGAGTATACGTTACCTGAATATGAGGATACTAATTTCTCGTATAAAGAACCTCTCTCGGTAATGAAATCGTCGATATGTGCCCATATAACATTTCCAAAATCCCGATTTTTATGAATTTAATTTTCTGGTAGAACAGCGTAATGTTATATACTCCACGACAGATTTTAACAATTATTTCAGAGAGATTTCCCAACAATATAAAATTTATCTAGAAAAATTACCCGGGTTAGATTCCAATCAAAGAATTTCCTATCTAAAGATTTTAAATCAGCTAGTGTACGATAACGATGATATGAATTCTTAAATTATAAAAGCTGTGTCACGTACTACTTTTATTCATTAAGACAACAATTTTTAAATCATTTTAATAGCCGCGAAGAAAATCTTAAATATCCAACATATAATACATTCAATCTTGAAAAATCTCTCAATGACGTCCACGATCAAGTTTGCGGCACTTGGCTGAAAAATCTCCCTGCGTTTCATCACGCGTTACCTGAACCAAAGCGATCTGACTTCTTCACGTCAACGAAAACTACTCCGGAGATTAAATTTGATTACGGATTCGATTTTGATTTTCTACGTGCCAGTAATATCAATCAAATGTTCTCGTATAGTGTTTATGATTTTAATTTGATTGACCTTCGGGGGGAACAACTACAAATTCGATTTTGAATCGTAGATTACTTTGCTAGCAATTTAACGTTAATGTTATATATATATGTATCAACACGCGAAAGTATTCATCCACGACAAAGATAAACTCGAAGACGCTATCAGAAAAACGTTCGCGGAAATCGCTGAAACGCTAGTGAAAACTCAAAAATCGAAGTCGAACTCATCAATTTCTGTAGACGGATCACCAAGTACAACAACTCCATCGAGATATCATAACTACGATTAGTTGTACTCGTGATCAAATAATACAATACTCGCACTAGTGTATTTCCGTAGACGAGCTCAAAAAAATCCTTGAAAAAAAATTTCATAATGAAAAAAACCAGCAAATTTGACAGGTGACTAAAGTTTCTGACTAAAATTTCTGACTATAATTTTTTAATTTCTATGATTGTTGAGTATCGTTGTTGACTCAAATTTCTGACTAAAAATTTTTTAGTGAAAAAATCTTCGTTGTTATATAATGGGAACACCAACGTATCTAACCGAGGACGATGGGCAGGCGATAATAGCGATGAGAGGTATTCGACGCCCTTTAAAAGTTTCGTATTGGACTAGCGCGATTATACAAATTAAAAACCCCTCAATCCGCTGTTACAAAAGGATCTCCGACAGAGTATAAGGAAGCTAAGCAACGCTGCCTTGAGAAAAAGCGTATACTCGCACAAGAGGTTTCTGATTTGCGAAATGATGTTACACAACTAGAGCAACATAGAATCTCTGCTACAGATTCTAAAAAAAAAACTCGAGGATGAAGTTGCCGAGGAAAGAAAACTCTGTATCGATCTAACAAAGAGGAAAAACAAATTATAAGGAAAGAATTGCGAAGAAACGAACCAGAATTGAAAAATTAGCGGAGAAATACAACGTAAAAGAACAAGAATACAATAAAATATTACAACATTATAACGCGTTATCAGCAGAATGTGATAAAATTAGAAGAAACTGCGACGATAAAAAACTCAATCAGATATTTTCACAGGGATTTAAAGAAGTTTGTAAAGAGATGTACGTGGAGTTAAAACGTTAAAATCGAAGATTTTCAAATCGAAGATGAAATTGCAATTTCCAATGAAAACGTTAACAGGAAATTGTTAACAAGAAAATCCTATGGATTTACATTGAAACTCTTCGAGTTTACATATTCATCATCGTATTATTCTGCAGCTGCTGAGATAAGTTGTTCTTGGTTAAATATATCGCCGATAGATTTTAAAAGTTGTTTTATCAGCGTTGATACGGTAGCGAGTTCTGGCAAATTCGAAGAATTTCCCATTTTATATATAATGTGATCACGCTGTCGAGAAAGAATCTTTGCGATACGATACTCTGATCGATACGTAGGAAAACTCATTCGTCGCGCGGATACTATTTTCTGATATTCACGGTCGAGATATTCACTAGTAAATACATCGCTGTCATGGAGATGTCGTACACGGTCGAGTTCGGATTTCAACGTCGAGATGTTATCGTCGTTCATGGTTGTATATAATATACAAAAAAGTATATTTAATTGTAAGTGAAATTACAATGAAAAATCCTACGGGTGTTCACATTAAATTCAGTGGACCATATAAATCGCGATATAATTTATAAACCTCTGATTTTAATTCCTGGATACATTTATCATTGGGACAACCATCACACATATAGAGTTTATAATTTTCACTTTCAGTAACCGATTTCCATGTTTTTGCTGCTTCTGGATTTTTATCATATTCAAACTCAGTATCATACCAATTGTTAAATCTCTCGATATTCGGGGTTTTGGATCTTATAAATTCAAACATCTTAGATTTTAGTATTTTATCCCGGTAAAGTTCGATATTGTCTAACACAAACGCGATATATTCGTCGGATTCAGTAACCGATTTCTCCACTGCTAACGCGTCTGGATCACGCGCGGCAATTCTATCCAGATATTCATCGTTGCGATAATATTTGATGAACCAATCATAATATCGGTTTTGATTTAGGCGATATGTTTGACGGATATTTTCCAAGGGAAACAGCATCATAATAAATTTATTGTCGGCGATGAGAAAATTTTCGACGATCGGCGATGAAGTTTGAGACATTATATAATATACAAATTATTTTTTTAATCTAAATCGACTGTTTTGATGAATTAAAAAAACTACGAATACGTGAATGAGATTATGCGGTCGAACTTTTTCGAATATGTCGTCAAATATATACCTTCTGCGGCTTGTCTCACGGATTCAACGTGAATATCGAAGTACTTAGCTGCCGAAGTTATCGATGAAAATTGTACAATAACACTATCGTAAAACGCAGTCACAGGTTTTGGTTTACGGTTTTTATTTTGTTGAGGATTTTTATTACGATAATTTTCTTGAGTAATAATCCGTAAATTATCTACGTGATTATCAAGTTTATCTCGGTTTATTTAGTCGACTACGAAACCGTTATTGATCTCCCCAATAACAATTTCAACAATAAATCTGTAAAGTAAATAATACTTTTTGTTTAACATTTCTAACCGTAACTCTCTTATACCCCATGTTATTAACTTGACCAAGACGGCGTTTTCGTTTACGATGTCTGACTTTTCAATCTTGTGATGCTTCGTAGTTGGTGTATACTGGATGAGAAACATATTCGTTGCTCATTATATTTTATAGGAATTTCCTTTATCTAATTTAACTGTTTGTTTAAGATAATCCTGAGGAGATTTTAATGATAAACCCCCTGGACTATCTGGATGACGATTATAATACCATTTCAACGCGGTATAATTTTAAGTCCACAACTAATACACGGTCGTCGAATATTTTTCATGTGTTCGCAGCAGTATTCTTTTCAGCAAGGATTTTCGCATCTGGTTGTTTTGCCAATAAATAACCAATTACAGCTTTGAATTATATATAATAAATAAATAAATATTTTTTAAAATATACTTTATCTTAATATACCGAATGGAAAATAAAAATATATATCCGGAGTTTACGATAAACACTCAGAACAGGGTTAGATTTGACCTAGACGATAAAATAAAATTTCCTACACGATTATCACCTATCAAAAATAGTATCAGAGAGGCCAAGAGGGAGTTTTGGGTAGACGGTGCTGGGTTTGTGTATTCGACGGTTCAGTCACTCAATTTTAAATACCAGATGACTAGAGATCGCGCGCGGGATATTTTATCTCGGATAAATTTTAACAACAACGCTAAATACACAGTGCAAGTTAAGTTTACTAAACTAGCTAAATGAAAATATGGAGAGGGAGGATATCCCCGTTGGAAAGTTTTTAATCACTGTGAACGAGTGTTAAATGCAAATAATAAATTTGTGATTAAAAACGCGAACACCAGACCGGAATTATTAGTTAACATCGACAACAGATACTACAGCAGAGCGTATCCGGAGACAGCGATGATCTACGGATTATATCAAATAAACCAACCTAACATTAATAAATTATCTCGAATGAGACTCTCAGCGAGGTTAAACTGCGTTGAAGAACGAATAACAGAACATTTCATAAACGCTAAACTAGCTAACGGGTTGACAGAAAAGCGAACAAATATTATTATCGCGTGGGGAGAAAACGTTCGAGAAAATGGTGCGTCTATAAACAATGTTGCCGGGTTAGAAAAAAAAAAATAAAATTTCCAATTATCGTAAAAACACTCACCGGAAAGATTGTACACGATTCCGGACATTATAAATCAATGGGAGCTCCTATCGAGATCTTTGATCACAATTCTCACGCCTGGAGCCCCTCTGTAAAACTATTTCCGAGGTTTCGACAAATAAAATATTACCGCGGTAACATGTATGATGCTATCCACGAAAACAATATTAAATATCCAACGTCTGTGTTGTTGTTTAGTAGCGGCGGCGACGATAAATTGTATAATCAATTCGTTAGCGTGAACGGCGATTTATATCGCACTGAAGAACTTCAAACGGAAATGACCAATCTCGTGTTGAAATATAACGGTGATAAGGAAATTACAAAAGATTGTTTTACCGTGTCATCGGTAGCAGCACATATCGTCCAGGAGAAGAATTCGTGGCGTACAATCAGAAAAAAATTCATCAACGATGTTAGAGCGAGTTGTGTAGAACTTGGTCACAGCGGGCTTTGGAACACAGATTATAATCTATCGGATATGAAATCCGTATATATGTCTTCGTGTTACCCCGGGAGTTTCTTGGGAATGAGAGAGTGTCAAGAATACTTTGAAAGATTTGGACACCCCATACACGAGATGTTAAAGTTGCGATCAACGGAGAATTACCCGGTGAAGATCTTTGTGGGTTTGCCAGGATAACATCATTTAAACTCTCCAGAGGACTTTATCCAATAATTTATGTGTGGTTTGGAAAACATTTCTCGGAGAAGACGTGGGCACCGATACCGTTGTTAAGATATATGCTCGACGAGGGAAATATAGCGTCGTTGACAGTATCCACGGCAGTAATATCATACCGGAACAAACGAATATTTGGATACCGACAGCGAAGGATTGTGACGAACATTTAGCGAAGGATCTAGGAAGAAAAAAAATCGGAAAATTTACTCAGAGATTGTTCTTCGACGACGCTGAAATAGATTGTATTATCAACGATACAATTAACGAAGATAGATTTCCTAACGATACTCTGCCTGGTTATCCAACGGGAAAAAACTGGGAACTATCGTTGAATATTTCGACGGTGAATCTTCGCAGTATACCCACCTAAGATCCTTTATGCTCGGTTATGTTTTGATAAACTTAGTATCGATGATAAAAAGATTTCGTAAAATCGCGTGTAGGGTTGCCACGGATTAATTTTATTTTCGTAAGGATCATTTCGATGAAGTTGCAGAATTTCTTGACGATACTTGAATCGTGGGGTTCATGGCGAGACAAACCTGAACAATTAATCGAATATGATGAATCGACTCACGTATCTATCGAAGATAGTTACATCGAAAATGTCAACGAGGATGTATCTGTGTATCTGTCAATGTATGATTTTATAACACTCCACAAAGTTGTTTATCTGAGTGGTCCTGGAGGTTGTGGAAAGACAACAAGAGTAATCGATCTATTCGGAAAAACCGATATGATCGTGTTGACTCCAACTCATCGCCTTGCCCGTGAAATGAGGTCTAGAAACGCTAACGCGTGTACTTATCATAGCTATTTCAAATGGAGTGGAGATGATGATACTTGGACCGAGGATCGTATGGGAACAAAACTTGTTAATAAATTTATTGTGTGGGACGAGATTTGTGCCGTACCGAAAGCTGATCTCCAAAGATTTCTTGGTTGGTTATTAATGAAAAACACCGACGTGATTATGTGCGGTGATCACGGTCAACCACCACCGATTAACGGAGAATCACCTCATAGTTGGTTGACAAATAACGTTGACTATTACGAAACAATGACAAAGGATCACCGTTCCCTCGATGAAGAATTAGCAGCATTGAAATCCGTGATAAGATTGAAATCAGATCGTGAACAATGTTTAAAGATGCGTGAGATGATTTCTGAAACACCAATTAATGAGTTTTGGAATCGTGGGCGCCGATAGATCTTGTTGTTGCTAGCACAAACAAAAATACGAGATAATCTTCAGCGGAGATTATTTAAAACTCAAAAAGAGAAATTCCCATTAGAACCTGTACCGTTATGCTACAGACCTTCAGATACACGAAAACAAAGTATCCTCGTAGATATTCCTGGAGAGAAAGAGCAGCAAGAATTAGTATTAAATGATATCGTATATGTTAATATATCCGAGGTTGAAAACGCGTTAAATGAAAAAAAAATTACGTGGGTGTTAGGTTACGCGATGTCAATCAACTCGTCTCAGGGATTAACTATCTCTGATACTGCTATGTGGATCGTCGATAATTATATATCGTGGTCAAACCTAGTTTATTTAGCTGTATCACGAGTACGACGAATAAGTCAACTTAGAAGAATTGTTATTTGAGATTTTGTGGTGGTAATTGAGTATCATCTGGAATAACCTGTAATTGTTCTCTAGTAAAACTTCGTTGTGGTGCGGTTGGGTCTAGTTTATAGAGCGTTGGTTTGTGTTTGGATGACACCGTAGAATATATTTTATGCGTTGTGACGCTCCATATTGGATCGGTTGATCTTCTAACACCACCCTCAAGTTCATCAGGTTCGTATAAATACCTCACCGTGACGTTACTATGTAAAATATCGGAACGTGAATACGATATTAGTTTATTATTTATATATTTTTTTTTGTTATCGCGATGGCAGGTTTCATATTTATCGTTCTAGTTATTTCGTTGTTGATTGATGAGATTACATCAGGAAGTCCTTTTACCCATTCACGAGATCTTCCAACATCAATAAATTCTTTCGCGTATTGATAATGAAATAGTTTGTCAGCGAGTGTTCTGTTAAATCGCTCAACAATCGCCTGATCACGATGAATTGCTGTGTGTCCACGTCGAATTATAGTATTATGCTGTTTCATTAGCGATGATACTTCACCGAGAAATTCCCTGCCGGGATCAACCTGCAATAAATTAGGCCAACGCAGAGGACCACTTTGATAAATCTTTTCGAATGCGGAAGCGACCGCAGACGACGATTTTGTTGATAACGGTTCAGTTTCTTTGTATCTACTCGCCACATCAACTAATGTTAACGCGTATTTGTAAACACGTTTTTGTTTATCGTGCGGTAAATAAAATATATCCGCCTGATGAACTTCATTCGGGGTATCAACATCAAATGACGCATATTGAATATTTTCTGGACCAGGGAGATGAATTTGCCATATCGCTTATTTGACCAACCAATCAGCGGCTGTTTTGCGAGTAACCTTAGCAGCGCTGGAGAGTTATTAACAGCGGATTTACCCATGTAGTATCCTGTTGGAGAATAATACATTTTTTCCATATCTATATACTAGCACCAAACATTTTTTTTACCTTTCATAGCTGTTTTTATCAACCACGTTGCCAATTTTTCCCTGAATGATTTATCGGGAATCGCATTTATCGCGTGGATTACCTTTATATCCGCAAGATAACGCTGTTGTAAATCACCGCTCCGATAAGCTATATCGTGTATCCGACAAGCTTCATCGATAGCATTTCTCGGATCTTCTCCCGGGTTCGGCTTATCCTGGTCGTTGAGTCTGATATCTAATTGTGTTCCCGCTCCACAATAACTATATCCTGGAAGATGTTTTTCATCGGGATACTTTTCCAGGGTGTTCCCGGAAGTTTTGTTAGACTGGAGGCGACATCTTCACCGCTTTTTTTTTACAAATCTTAATTTTGTTGTACCACATATCTCACACCTGCAGGTGACCACTTCTCTATTATTTTTAGTTGTAATCGTCGTTGGGTCAGTAGTTGGTGAACACTTTTTACATTTCACACAATATAAATCCAAAATATTATTATATTATATCTAATGGAAATAATTGAATTTTCCGAGCTAAAGAAAAAAACCACATGTGAAACATCATGTTATGTTACCAAATTCTATCCAGATAATTATCATCGGACCTTCAGGTAGTGGTAAAACTCAGTTATTGTTAACGTTGATAATGAAATATTTAACATAGGACAAATTATATTTAATCGCCCCGAGCGTAGACGACCAACATTGCTACCAGGTGATAAAAGATTACAACGAGAGAGCATCAGAAATTACAGGCGAAAATATTGTTGAGTTTATCACTGATATTGAAGATGCTCCTTCCGTGGAGGACTTGGATGGAGGAATTAACAATCTTGTTGTATACGGTGATGTAATGCTAGATAAACAAAAAAATCCAGCTAAAATATTTTCCCGGGGGCGCCACAAAAACATCGACGTGATATATTTAACTCAGCGTTACACACAGATTCCAAAGGTGATCAGAGACAATTGTAATTTATTATGTATGTTTAACGGAGTTGATACTAATACGTTACAAAATATTTGGCGAACTTGGTGCTCCGATATGAACTTTAATCAATTTCAAAATTTCCTTAGTGGTGCTCGAGCTACCCCACACGGATTTGTGACGATAAGTATACACGATGCTCGGATAAGATATCGTGTCGGATTATACCGCATTTACGGTTAGCGTACCCGGGGGGGGGGGGGGGGGGGGCACACCGGAAACGTTTAGGAACCGTTATTTCGGTAAACGGAGACATGTAATAAAAGATCTATTCAAACCCTCTGATTTTCGACAAATAGAGACCTTTTTACAGCATTTTAGGAACCGCTATTTCGGTAAACAGAGGTCGGTTCAGGCCCTCTGATTTTCGACAAATAGAGGCCTTTTTTACAGCATTATAGGAACCTCTATTTCGGTAAACAGAGGTCTCTATAAAAATGGTCGGTTCAGGCCCTCTGATTTTCGACTTATAGAAGTCTTTTTTACAGCATTTTAGGAACCGCTATTTCGGTAAACGGGGGTCTCTATAAAAAAGGTCGGTTCAGGTCCTCTGATTTTCGACAAATAGAAGTCTTTTTTTACAGCATTTTAGGAGGTAAACGGAGGTCTCTGTAAAAAAAATGGTGGGTTCAGGCCCTCTGCTGCTACCAATAACACAAAGAGCAGGCAATTTCTGCAAGATACTATTAGCAAATTCAACTATTGTTGGCTAAGGTATTTGGAGAGAAGGGAGAAAAACACTTCGGCTGTTAGTTTGTGCCAGACATTTTATCGCCATTTTGTGACATCAAGAATTTCGTGGTACTACAGATCGTTACACATCCTAAATTTTTAAATCAACTGCACTATATTTATAAACGTGTAAGTCAATTGTAATATATTTTCATATATGTTCAAAGGTCAATGTACAAACTTGACTTTTATGTTTACATATTTGAAAATTTGTGAATATAACGTAAGATACGTCATGTACAAATTGTCAGACCGGAATGAAAGAGATTTGATGTATTGCGTAAAACTGGTTTGCAGTTTGCTTAGATTATTACTTTTATATTATGGGATATATCATGCGACCTAAGTGCCTTTCCCAAGGACCTACAGAGACAGCACACCCTCCCTGGCTTGAGATAATAAAACCAGTGACTCTTACATTACGTGATCGGCGACTAACTAACGGAGCTACTACGGACCTTTAATCATAAAGAAAACTAAATCATTGAAGAAATAATTGATTTTACTCAAGACGAACCTAGTTAAATGATCCAAGAGACTTAAAATGATACACAGATTTTCGTGCGCTTTCGTGTTTGATGAACGATGAAAAAGGACTATTTCTTATAGTTGACGGTAGATTGGGTAATTGATAACCAACAACGAAACATATTGAGACGAATGACCATGCCCCGAGGCGTTCCAGCTGTAAACAATTATTACTTAGAAAAACTTGCAATAGTCGGCAGAGTTCAAAGAATGTTGCTAACTAATGATTAATCCAGCGCAATAAATTATTTACTTTGTTCTTTTTTTTATAACTACGCTGTTTTTTTTAAAATAAAAAAAGCCTTACAGATGCATATAGTGAACAAATTTAGTGAAGTACATCTTAACAAATTTGCCATAACCTGTTCAATGCAGAGAAAGATCGAAGAAAACAACGTCAGTAGTTGAGATAAAAAAAAATCCATATTAAATGCAATATAAAAAATTGTAATAGATAATTCAGAAAATCAGAAATATATGGAAAAGATATTTGGATATCAAAATGTATTTAACAATCACGTATATTATAAAATCCAGGTGAAAGTATTTTGTTAATTTTTTCAGTTCTTAAAAGTTTCAAACTGATTTTAAGACTTAAAATTCCGTGTGTAAATGTAGGAAAAGCAGACCTATACATAGACGATGTGTAAAAATGTACATATATGTGTTAGGAGACTTGGCAAACATTGTCATTATAATTCATGATATTTCTTTTCGGAGAAAACAGCATGGGTCGATTTGGAGAGAAAAGTATTATGGTACCCAATAGTCATCACTCAATACCGAAAAAATTAGCTGTGACTAGTGAACTATTGACTGTTTCTGTAGTACTATATAACAAAGAGCTAACATAGAGTATCAGTTTTTTTGTGGTTATACTCGATGATATATGTTTCTACCTCGGTATATCCAAAAGCTAAATCATCAACTGATTCCCTAACAGAAATCATCGTATTCCTCAACATCGGACGAAAATGTTCTAAAGCCCATTGAATTCCAGAGTAATGTATAAAATAATTAAACTGCTGAATCAGCATTCATGCATAACTTGTTGGAAAATAATTACAGACATAAAATTTGACTATTGATCAGATCGGATACATTTGGGAAGGACAGCAATTTTTGTTTTAAATTATTAAAGCTTTTACTATAGTTTTAGTTTGTATATTCCTCATAGGAATGAACTCTGGAAATCTTGGACATTCACATTATGGTCAACATGTATTGGTTGCCCGGCTTGGTGTTAGGTAGAGGACAGACCACTCTACCATTATTCTGCTAAATTGTTCTTCAGATGCAGGAATAGGTTGCAGATGAGCCTCGTTCCCTATCTTATGAATGGGTTTTCCAACTATATGACAAGTGGGACAAGTTCTACAGTATGCAAAATCATATTAGTGTATTTTTCGGCCAATACAAATTATTTAAGATCTTTTGATAAGTCTTAGCTAATACCAAATGACCAGCCTATACATTTTTATTATCTCAACTAAGAATTTATTGTTAAAATAATTTGAAACCATTTATCACAAGCGATGCCTTAACGTGGTCTACATTTCTCATAATTCAGAAAATAACAAACTGTTACTTGTGTACTTTCCATTAGTTTAATAGCCCTCTGGGTGATCACGAAATCGTGTGTCTTTTCGACAATGAGTGATTGTCGTTTGTCACTCTGATTAGAATAGAGCGCATGAGTAGCAAAATGAGGATCACAGCAATCAATATCTCTTGACTGATCCATACCACGTGACCTCAAAAGACTGATTAATACAAGGGCCATATAAAGAAATAATTTCATAATTATAGTTCAAGTAATTGGACAAATCACAGATTTTATTTTCAATACAATCAGCTTTTATAACCAAATAAGGCATGTCGGCATCAGGTGTATTAATCACAACCTTATCTCCGTCTATGACATTACCTAGTAAAAAATGAAAATCAACAATGTGTAAAATAACACAGTTCCGGCAGTCACGGGTCATGATACTAAATATGGTGCTGAAATGATGCATTGGAAAAGAAAATTTAACAAAACTAATGTCAACAAAGCTAATGTACAATACTATAATAAGGACATGGGTCATTTTCACATCAAATTCATAAAAATGTTCTCTTTATAGAAACCTATAACGTCAAAAAGCCATGTAAACATATTTACAAATATTATCTTTTAAGTTCAGCCCACATTCATGGACAAAAGTAGAGGAATATAATAAGTTATTTACAAAAGACACTTGCAATCTTAAATTATGGACAAAAGTTAAACACACAACGTAGAGATATATAACAACATTCATTTACATAAACGAAAAGAATGAAAGCAACAATATTCCAGTACCTGATGATTTATATAATCTTGAAATTACATGTAAAGAAAAAAAAAAGTAAATGACAGCTAATCATGAGAATGAAGAAAGTTTAGAATGCCAGAAACAAAACTTTAATGTTTTAAGAACTCCCAAAAATACTTACATGCTGTATTTTACAACTAGGTCTCTAAATTAATATGATTCAATAGGTAGATGTAAATACAAACATCTTCCGAATCAGATACAGTTTGTGTGCTTTTGAAGGCAACGAACTTTTATATTTTTCTTTCATCAACTCAATAATTCAAATATTTACTGTAACAGCTCCGACTCTACTCTATTAGACTCCGAAGCAGTTAATTGTTTTTTCAATGATGTTAATATATTATATCAAAAATTAATGGTATGTTAATTATAAATACCCTTAGTATTGCTCAGGTATTATTAAGTCGAAACTAGAGAAAAGCACGGAACATAAAGACGGTGTGTTACATCGTGTAGCTCGTAAAGCTAGCGCAAACAATTTAAATTCAGGCAAATGTTTTTGTAACTTCATGTTAGAGAATTGATATAACTCTCCCATTCAGTTTCAATTAAAAATGTTAACGTTCATAGGGATAACATAAGAAAAACAAATCACTAAATCAGTCAACAAATACGGACCTACTAACAGTCGTTAGCAGTTACAGATGAAGAATGCCGTCGAATAATAAGGTTAATGTGAGTAAATTTAACAAATAAAGTTTCTTGGTATACTTTTACAGCATGATGCCAAAGCTTGGTACTAAAACCTGCACATGATTAAATATAATTACTTGAAATCAGCCGACGTCATCAAATATAGAAATAAATGTTCTATTCAACAAGTCTGCAAATGGTCCCCCCCCCCTTTCCCAGTCGTAGTACGCATCTATTTAAAAGAGGCCTCGCAAAGGACGAAGTAAAATATAGCCTACGTTACTAATGACCCAATTTCCATCACAAAACGAGATAGTGGATTGAGTTGAAGTTGAAGTTAACAGGACATAAATTATGCAAATGGAATACACTCCATCCCAGTTGATCTATGATGTTGTGTTCCACCGGGGTCCATTTCTGGACTTGTTCATTTCATTCTATACACGTAGCCGCTCTCAATTATCTTAGATCATCATCCAGTGCCTCATCAACTGTTCTCTGATGACAGCCCAATATACAAGTCTAGCCATCCAAAAGACGTAGATGTTACCATCCAGGGAGTAGATAGGTGCATTTCTGACGTGAAGTCTTGTATGACATATAAAAAGCTGCAGTTGAATGCTGATAAAACTGAGGCCATTCTGATCATAAATCAAAGACGTTTTCGTTCATATGCTTTACCTCAAATAATAACTATCAGCAACACCGACATTAAGTTCACACAGTCAGTACGAAATCTAGGTTTTACTCTGGACACCACTCTCACTTTGCATCAACATGTCATGAACATATGCAAGGCTGCATATCTTGAGCTGAGACGCATCAGCTCTATTCGCCAATATCTTTCAGTTGATGCAAATTAAATGCTTTTGTGTTCATTTGTATTTTCAAGACTGGACTATTGTAACTCAATTCTGTCTGGTCCGTCTCAATATCTACTCCAGAAACTTCACAAAGTTCAAAACACAGCTGCTCGGATCATCGTTAGAGTACCGTGTTCAGAGCACACATCCCAGCTAATCTGTACCCTACACTTTCTATCCATACAAACCAGAATCAAATACTTCCGTTCCATACGTTAATTTATGCTGACTTTGAGGCCCTATAAAAAAGATAAAGCAGGTCGTTGGCCATGTTGCTTCAAGCATTATCACGTAAGAGTGGATAATGTACTATACAGTACTTTATATAGGTTCCAACAATACAGTACATCGTATTCTTCGGAGGAAATATAAGTCATTCTTAAGATCATGGGTAAAACCTATAGCATCTAAAATGACTTTCGAAGTTTTATCTAATTATCGGAAATTTGGATGAGACATACTAAGGTTGCGCTCCTTTTCATGCCGCGTCTCGCATGCAACCTGAGCTCTACACGATAAGTCAAGGAGATTCAGTATGTTGATTGTGCCTACAATTTACTTGACGTTGGAAGCGGTGAGACAGACGGGCATTCTTCACGCATTTAAACTTATTACCCTCCTTTGTGTTAAAGAGTCAGCAAAGCCTGTTATTTTTCCGTGATAATAAGAGGAATACAGACACTTCACCCCCTTTTACATGGAGTAAATCAGTTATCCGGAAAGCTTAGAATGTGCTTCATAACCCCTTAAAATCATCGCCTTGTTGTTGTCTTCTTATCAGTGAACATTGGCGAAAGCTGATCATTTCTACAAACCATGCATATTCGGTCCATACCGTCAACAGGGCTGGGCTCTGTGTCCACGTGATTTGTCTATGTGTGTGAAATCCATAGCAAATACCCAAACAGCTACGAATCACAAGTCTTTATATCTAAATATATGTGTAGATTTTAAATTTTAGCATGATGATGTTTCATTTGTAACACCATCTGGATATACCCCATTATACTAATCACATGCCACGGCTAAGGATAGTGTTATTGGGTGTGGATACATCGATGCCCGAAGGCTAAACATCCCAGCACTGCCTGTAATTCTTGGTACCTTTGTTTCGAACTGGGGATAACGTAGAAGGAGTGCTAACTGGAAACCTAGTGGTGTTCGTGGTGGCCGTCGATATCGCGTTGTTCGCAAGAACTTTAATAAAAGGCGTACACCATATTTATATCTCTTAACAAATTATAAGGCGGCTAAGGATTTTGGTAATATTGTTTTTTTCGTGGGCTATCTTCGCACGTCGTAAAAATAGCTATACCACGTAAGAGCCTGTTCGGTCAGAAGCCAGTTGCTTTAGATAATCATATCTTGTAAATTGCCACATACTTTTTCAAGGGTGACGATTGCACTGGGGAGAAAGATCCAATGACAGTATTATTATTGTCTTTTGCTACAGTCAGACGGGTACATTTCGCATACTTTATTAGTTTGCGTGTATGAGTGTGCATGTATTTATCTTAGTATAGATAATCAAGAAA
Organism: Unio pictorum; assembly: GCA_030141615.1. Taxonomy (NCBI): domain Eukaryota; kingdom Metazoa; phylum Mollusca; class Bivalvia; order Unionida; family Unionidae; genus Unio; species Unio pictorum. The sequence goes on along the minus strand of JARLTB010000044.1, from coordinate 10,442,829 downwards.
AAGATCCTCCCTAAGATTATTACCAAATTCCAATTACATAAAAATTGACGGCCTGAACATTTAGAACCACGGTAAAATTTAACGAATTCATATTTGAAGTGCCACTTGAGAAAACATCAGGTTTTATTATAAATATGTGGAACTTCTTGTTAGAGACGTTGGATTGAGTTTAGTACACTGGAAGAAGTAAAACTGTCTAAAGTCATCGATATAATTCAACATATAAACCAATAACGAGCTTTAACATGACCAATGGAGAATGTGTCAGTGGTGGACAGCATTGACAGTTCCAAACGCAGTATTAACGATTTACTGGCTGTCACAAACCTTCCCCATTGTAAATGGCGTGAAACAGGGAAGTGTTGTAGCCCCCACACTGTTCGCAATGTTCTTCAGCATGATACAACAAACAAAGGCAACATAATACCTTGATGACGAAGATGGTATCTATATCCGATTGCGTACTGATGGCAACCTCTTCAACTTAGGGCGACTTCAATCCCACACCAAGACCTTGGAAAACCTGATTAGTGAACTCTTTGCAGACGACGCTGGCTTTGTTGCCAGCAGAGAAGCCACCTTACAGCGCGTAACATCCTGCTTTACAGAAGCTTACCAGCTCTTTGGCTTAGAGGTCAGCCTAAACGAAACTGAGGTACTGTACCGGACTGCATCCAAAGAAGAGTATTGGCCACCAAGAATCTTCATTGACAAGACAGGGCTGAATGTACTCCACCAGATCACCTACCAGGGCTGTGTGCTATTCTCTGATGACAAAGTCGACAAAGAAATTGACATCAGCATGGTCAAGACAAACAGCGCCTTCGACATACTCTATAAACAGGTGTGGTACAACAACAGTCTCAAGAGAGGTACAAAGATCAGCGTCTACAGAGGTGTCGTACTGACCACCCTCATGTGACGCGGACTCATTGATCAACTACAGCAGCCACCCTCCCCTCCATGGACGCTTCCATCAGGGCTGCCTTCGCACCATGACCAACATCCACTGGAGTGACTTCGTCACCAACACTGATGTTCTGTTCGATTATAATATTTGCCTTGCGACCAAAATGATGCCAATATCGGAAATTATTCTGCCCGCTCCTATATTACTATTGACAGAGAACGCTGAATGTCATCATCATGTCGAGATGGACAAATGAAAGATAACTACACGTTTGTTGTGGCTGTACCTGGCTATTATGAATTTAAAAGCGACTCATTTCGTGAAACAATGGCCGAAAGATCTGTAAGTAGTGTCAAGTAAGAATGTTAGAAAAAGCCGGAAATGTCTACCCGGGATGTGGAGAACAAATATAGTGCTTAAGTTATTGTGTGAAGATCCATAAATGGGTGTGTAAAGTATAAAATACCAGATGATCTCAATGAAATATAAGTAGAGAACGTTTGAATCTTGAGCTGAAACACTGTATTTAAAAACAATCATACAGATGCAAATTTAACTATAAAAAAAACAGTTACATCATTTACAATACATACGTTTTGACTACTGGTATTTGACTGTTGTGAGAATAAAAATTTCTTTGAAAATGTTCAAATAGTCCGATAATCAAATACCCATGACTCAGAATATGCCATGACTTCTATCTACATGATTTCATCACTACAAAGAGTTATACCAGACGATGAACACATATAATTACAACAAATAGTTTTACCTGAAGACGATGCTTCTTCAAGACGTCTGCTACGTGTATTGATGACCAAAACATTTGAGTTCCACTCTGTACCAGAGATGTCCTGTGTGGAAAATATGACTATTTTCTCCAAAAGTAAGCCATTCCTATGAATGACTAGTTTGGAAGAGCACAATCAGAATCTGTCATAGCTGCGAAAATGTATTTAGAGAGATTTTGACAAGATAGAAGGGAAGCACAAACTTAAATCATTTCTCAATTTTTAAATGTTTGTTATTTCCAAAGTATACGAAAACTAATTCTTCGGAAAGACTATCACAGACACAAAATACTGCGTGGATATGAAAACTTACCATGACACGACTTCTTCAGTACTGTAACAAATTCCGTTCAATGCATCCCATTATTCTTGCTACTTTGCTTTGAAAGTGACCAACAAACGTTTAGATCGTCAAAGTTGAAAGGCCTTCAATCTTTTTCATCCCTTTAACATTTTTTTTGCTGAATGGAATGTTGATGAAAAATTGACTTTTTCAGTCATTTGATCGAACATACATCACACTTATTTGATCATCCACCAAAATGTACCATGTGATATTACAGAGAGTGGCCGTCGGCTTACACATTACTCCTAGAAAGTCAAGAAGAATCTATTTCATTTGTAAAAGCATTCGTTATGAAGACGATGAGATTGTGTCTGACTTTAGGAATAGAGGAAACAGAAATTAAACTTTGATTTATACCAAAACGGCATCATCGTCATGCCAGTGGCATTTACATTACGCAAAGTTTATTTCGATAAAGCACATTACACCAGTAGTCTCAATGTTCATGGTACGGTCTTCTTTACACACCCAAGAGAAGACAATCTCAAGTGTTGGCCAAACATTTAGGAACAACTTGTTTGAATTATGAGTAGGACGATACTACTCAAACACCCATTGTGTATTTACTCATCAATTTAGAATTATCCCATAAAATAAAATTCTCCATTGAAAAGTATAATATTTGAGAATTAATACTGAAACCAAATAACAAAACATTTTGAAACCTGGTGGCGGTGGCTCTTTTAGATGTTTCATTATTCGTTTCATGTTAAATATTATCCTAATGCCGAAGCTAAAACAAAGTAAAGAGTCACATCCTCTGCAAGGCATCACAAGAAGAAAGCGAATGGTGTTGTTCTAAGTTCACAGAACAAAATGAAAAGCCATGAGAAGAATAGTCCAAAAGAGAGATTTCCTGCTAGATAGAGGAGGTATATTGCTAGGAAACGAGAAATATGAATTCATAACTGGAGATGCAACAATACTGAAGTCATCGTCAGATGTTCAATATTTTGGGGTAACAACCTGTTTCAATCAAATGGTTTTTGACAATTGGAATGATTTTACACAACGCGTAATGAAGTTTACACAGTAACAAACTTAATAAGATGTTTCATTGGGCTTTTATTATTTTATCAGCATTATGTACAACTTCAATACAATTTAAAGATAACAGTTTGTTCGGAATGAATGAGTGCTAGAACAGGTTATTGAATTTTTTTAAAACTAAATAGGATAGGCACTTAATGGTTTAAAACAGACACATTTCTCACTAACGACTTTGGCAAATATTACAGTATTGTCTCAGTAACATAAAGTTAAAAGTTAAATATTTTGTCATATAAATTATAAAACAGATTACAAATTAAGCTATGTGATTGGAGAAAATTAATTAATTAATTAATTAATTAATTAAATAATTAATTAATTAATTAATTAATTTCGTTCCTAAGATGAGGTTAAAGTTTTTGTCAGATAATTTATAAATAGTCTTTTGTTTATTGCAACTTCTCTTTAATTAATGATTCATCTTACTAATTATTTTTCTTAATTTAATGAAACTCAGCAAAAATATTTTTAAAAAATATTAAAAAATGAGCATAAAGAGAAAGCAAAAACTACTTTTTAAAAGATAAAAGAGGGTAGTTATGTAAGTAAAAATAAAAAAACTTTTCAGGAAAGGAGAAGATACCATACTATGTGATCACAGCGATAAACTTACGGAGATTAAATATAAACATTTATACATAAATAAAGAAAGGACGCTTCATTTTGATTTAGTTGAAATTTGGAACAATATCAAAGTTACACTATTTTACGATTTTCCGTCAAACTAGTTGTAAAGTAAAATTATCAATATAGATGTATTGGCGTATCTCAAAACAACTGACTTAAAAGTGATAAAAACGAAATAAATTGTGAGTACTTGTCTCTATATCAATTCCCATACACAGATATGTTAATATTGGGTCAGCGTGGTCTGCTTAGATCGGCAAATCACGCGGACATCTTATGAATGATCTACTCAATAGGTAGATTAAAATAATGAAAACTGTTATTCTGTTTGCCTCGTTATTATCAAAATAAAACTTGCTTGGTGGCCACGAGAAACAAATCAAGCCCGATGAGATGTCGCTGATTTTAGTGCTAAAGTGAAAATGATACACTGAGCACCTCGTTGGTGCCAAAAATATAACTTTTATGTACTATTCTCATCCAGTTGTTCGTCGACTGAGATAGGGGTTTTAGATTCAAGCATAACTATGTGTACACTTTATCCATATGCAGGTTTCTTCTGAGAAATTATATTACTTTTTTCCGGTAATTGTTTCCTCTCAGCTAATCAACCAAATGCATTGCACTGAATACTGCATGTAATGTAATAACACACATAGACATATTCCGTACATTATACAATTATACTTTCATACTAGCCATAGTAAAACCAACCGCTCCGGTGGCCTAGTGGTTAGAGCGTCCGCCCCGGAAGCGGGAGGTCGTCGGTTCGATCCCCGGCAGAGTCATACCAAAGACTTACAAAAATGGTACTAACAGCTGCCTCGCTTGACGCTCAGCATTAAGAGGTTAGTGTTAGGACTGGTCGGCCTGGTGTCAGGATAATGTGACTGGGTGAGACATCATGCTACATGTCTGCGGCATGATGTCTCAGTGCTAGACATCACTATAAACTGCCTCACTGCAGACATCGTAGCGATATGACTGAAAAATTGTTAAAGCTACGTTAAAAATCCTAATCAAACAAACAAAAAATAGTAAAACCATCACGTTCCATTAAAAATAGAGTCATAAAGTTGCATCGATCAGCAAAAACTGTGCTTGCTTTGGCTAACATTAAAACATTCAAAACTTCACTTTACAGTCGCTTGAATGAATAATTAAGGTCAAATTTCATATGCTATTCATGACATTTGTTTCTGTGTCCTTGAGTCATGTCGCGTCTGTATTAGTAAATTTATGGAATCAAATTAGAGTGTGCAATGTAAATGAAAGCGACCTTTCATGAATTAATCTGCATGCGAAATTGACTCTCATCGTGCTAATCAAAATCACTTTACCGAATAACACGTGTATGGTGCATGTTATACCGGAGTGAGAGATTCCATTAAATATTGATGCCACAATCCTAATATTTCGGGACCTCATGCCTCGATCGTAAAGAAAAATGTTGCCTTTAGTTAAGTGCACTTGATATGAATCCAAAACACCTTATCTATATTAAGTGAAATAAGCAGTTGTATTTCCTAGTTTTGTCTCGATTGTGCAAATACATTGTGTGATAACAGATACCTTCTTTTTGATTTAGTTAAGGACGTCTGATACACTTATCTAAGACACTTTAACACCTACAAGAAGATCATTTAGCAACGGTGTGTTTTGGGTTTAAATCGTAAATCCAGAATATTGACACGATTTGAAAAGTTATAGCTGGCAAAGAATCTGGACAATTTTTAAACATATTACAACTTTGAATAAATTAATCAAATATAGTTAAACACTTTATTGTCGATTTTAATAGTTTCACGTAATGTCAGGATAAACGCTTTATTAACTTTCCAGACACGAATCATCGCATGTCGAGGTTCTATGTAAAATCGTCTGCAACTTTTATGTTGTTATATATTCAATATGCCGCTTGCGTACGCACTATTCTGCTTGGAAGAGGAAACTAATGATTTGACTGAATTTTGCCAGTGGTGTCGCTAGGGGAGTGCGGGGGGTGCGGACCGCACCGGGTGACACCATCTGAGGGGTGACACCAAAAGGAAAATTTTAAATAAAGTAATTTTAAAGTAAAAAAAAAATAACTATAACTTAACGTTGTTACAGTTCTTAAATACTTTTACCTTCTGACCTTCAATTAATTTGTTTTTGTTCTTGTCATTTTTATACTGTGGACTTATTTTAAGAAGAAGAAATCCATGGTGGAAGTCTGGAGGGGTGACACCATGAGTTTACCGCACTGGGTGACACCAACCCTAGCGACGCCGCTGAATTTTGCGATTGTGTTTATTGTGTTTGGATTGGTGAAATATCTTAATTCGTATTGGCTTAATTCGTGTCCGGTCTTTGCCTCTCTTGTTTTACCTGTCCTCAAGACAACTCAAGATGTTGATTACTGTAAAATATACCGTGATTCGAACATGTTATTTGACCGGGACTATATGAAAGTATCGTAGACCATCACAAAGTAAATGGCCACGGCAATATGTAAGTGAGATTTATTTGGAGAGGCAAGGCTGTCTGAAGATACTTTTACTCTACGGACTTACTGTGTTTGTGTGAAAGTATATAAATACCCTTACCCTTTGTGCTAGATAGTGGTTCTGTGTGTTTGGGTAGCAGACCAAACGTTTAACATTAAGTTCTCAGATGTTTACAATTCCCTCATAAAAGTATTTCCCTTATTATGTCAGTTTGAACATATGGTCTATATAATTATCTGTTGTCCCACAGCTGGCTCTCGCATCGCGAAGGTTTCTCTTTATTTAGGTTGGGTGGGGTGCTCCCAATATTATTTAAATTATTACAGAAGACCCAACCTGGCTCGTTTTCGTCAGAAATGGAAGTAGTGATAAAGAGTTGCAAAACTCCGAGCCCCCAGTCAGCGTTGCCGACAGTTAAATTAATGAATACACAAAATGTGAAATTCAAACAACAACAATTTAATATAAGTTCAGCTTTGAAATAGAGACATCCATTCGATTTTTTCAAAAGTTAAATCGTTCTTCTACAGAATGAAATTAAACCTAAATATTTCTACGCTTTTTGAAAGATCATGCAATATGCAACAAATGATTTCATAATTACGGCAGCGTGATAAAATTGATGCATGTTTAATTATATATATATATATATATATATATATATATATATATATATATATATATATATATATATATATATATATATATATATATATATATATATATATATATAATTTAAAACAAATTTCAATTTAAGGAATGACTTTGCACATCCTATAATTAGTTGCACAAGGGTACTATAAGATGGGATTCTGAGAGAGATTACATGCCAAAATTGGATTGAGAAATTTAAACAATCTCCGTTGTTCTTCATGTTGTTTGGAGAAATTTCATGTTATATAATACTATTTTAATGTAAATTTGCACAGACCAGGAATTAAAATGTCTATTTCGTAAATTTGATATGTATTAACACACCAACTCATAATCACCTGAGCTTCGAATGCATGAATATTGCTCATCATGTACCTTAGAATCTGTTACAGCTCATCATACACTCGTATTCCTCTCTTGCAATCAACGTGACACAGGTGTTCATAAAATATGACATCTAATGACATGATTTTCAGACATTAACTTGTCCAGACAAGCTGTACATTTAGAGTTGTATGTTGCAGTATTATAAGAGTGTACGATTATCCACATGAAAAGCGAATTGTCGAATCCCTAAATTCCATCTCCCAACCACCAGCTGCCTGTCAGTTTTTTTTTTTTCTTTTCTTCTCAGTTCTAATGGACTGATACTCAAGCTCAACTGAACTGTGCGTGATTTATTATGGAATGACGTCTGAATGCGATGTCTGTCTGACTAGACAATAATGTGGTGTACTGATGATTGGTAGCCTAGGCCAGTTTTACGGTTTTATAGGTACCAATTCAAACTGTTATAACTGCATTATATTTCACCCAGTTTTCTGAACACACGTGTTTATGTATCTAAGAAATACACTTTAATAAAGTGGTATATTTATGAAAAACCAAATTATTGATTTTGAAAATTAAGCACTATGCAGGATATTGTTATTTCTGACTTGGAGAAGAGTCAAAACCCAAAACTAGCATACTACTAAAGAGGCTGTTAAAAGATATACAAGGGGTTGTGTATCATAGTCGTCAGTAAAAATGTGGTCCTACAGAATACTTTAGAACCAATCGGCTTAAAAAAGCTATCGGTCATGCGAGTAGGTTTAATGTGGTGGGTCGGAGTGGCATAACCAGTTACGTAAAAGTGAACAGTTATATAGTATTAACATACAAATAAATGTGCAGGTGCAATCTGTTTTAGGGAAAGGTATTAATATGAGCTAAATTAGGGACTGTGATTTCGAGCCATTGCATTATAATTATCGTAATGCATTATCACAGTAAGATGCAATGAACGTAATTTTTTTCATATACATTGGGCATCGCGCACAATACATGTGACATACAGCAAGGTGCCTAGTAGTACCTGCTGTCACAATGGTCCTTTTCAAGTCAACCCGGTAATATGACTGAAAATTAAATTACTTGCATACCTGTAGCCCGATGACTATCAAACTTTCCATATTGAAAGTACCGTTATGATCGACACTGTTGATAGGAAAATAAAATTCTTAAATATTAATTAAATATGCACTATAAAAGAATTTATTTGTTTGTTTTCTGTTGTGGTTTTTTTTTCTTTCCTCTTTTCGTTGGTTTCTTATAGTTCTGTAAATATTATTCCGCCGAAGTTTGTATCTTCGGCTATTATCATTCTTTCGTTCTTAATAATTATAATAATGATGACTTTGTATAGCACCTAATCTCTAGAAGTATAAGGGCTTTAAAACATTAGACAACACCTATGACATAAAAGAAAACATATATAATAAATGATCACCAAAAAAACCCACCTTCAAATTAGAAATTAAAACATTATGAAAATATTTAAGGTAGGAAACATTATTAGGTCTTTAATATAAGTCCGAATATAATGAAAAGTACTTGACATCAGGTCATTATCCTAAAAGAAAGAAAATATATAGAAATGCAGAAATTGTGGGCTTCAAGATTTCAGATCGATCATAATATAATTAATTATACTCGAATTTTTTTTTATAAAAATGAAATGGGGAAAAGGGATATGCAAACTTAATAATACAATTTTAGAAGAAGAGGAATTCGCTAATGAAATAAGAAAAATAATTAAGGACTTCAAAATAACGGGGAGTAAGGTAATGTTTTAAGAATGGGATGCCATAAAAATGAATTTAAAATGAAAGCATGTTAAGTAATCAATTTATAAAAAATGACCCAAAAAATGGAAAAGGAAGAAATTCTTTCGTACCTAAATAAAATACTGAATGAGAAAAGAAAGCTTTAAAAGAATGGTTAGAACAAAAAAATCATGAACGAAGAAAAGAAGAGAGGGAACATAGGTCTGGAAAATTTAGTGTGAAATATAAAAGAGCAGGATTAATAAAAGTGAAGAAATGAAAACTGGTGGAGAGAAACAAATTGATGCATTAATTGAAAATGGTAATGAAATGGTGAGAAAGGAACAAATAATGGAGAAAATTAAGGAATTTTATTCCAAATTATACACATCACATAACATACCCACGTTGGCCGATTCTGCGACTCGAACCCACGCTGAGGTGAGATGGCAGTGGTCCGTAACGGAGAGCGCTTTAGACCATTCGGCCACTCAGTGCCCCCGAAGGACTTTGTCTCCGTTGACGAAATAAAAAACAAAACAAAACAATTAGCAAAATTTAAATCCCCATGGAGAGATGGGCACACTGCATAATTTTGATCAGAACTTCCAAGTCGAGTTAGCGTCGATTCTAAAAGAACTATACGTTAATATTGTAGTAAGGAATGATGCAATGACGATCACAATGAAGGAGGGACTTATAACAATAATTTATAAAAGCAAGGGAGATAAGAAAGAATTAAAAATTGGAGTCCCATCTCCCTTCTTAACATAGATTGCAACATATTAAGTAGAACTTTAGCAAATAGAGTTAAAAAAAAGTATGAATTAATTGATAAATGTAAACCAAACTTGTGGGGGGAAGGGAGAAAATATTTGTTAAAAATATACTATACATAAGAACAGTAGTTATAGAGTACCTAACTGAAACAGGTCAGTAAGGTGCTATGGTACTTTTCGACCAAGAAAAAGCTTTTGATAGATTAGAACAAAAATATATCCAGAAAGTACTGGAACAATTTGGTTTAGAATAAATTTCCAAAAAAAGGTTTTATATCCTGTATAATAAAATAACTACACAGGTACAGGTTAATGATGCTGTTACAGATAGATTTGATTTACAAGGTCGTGACCCCTTTCTTGTTTACGTAAAAAGCAGCTATATCAATTATGTTTTGGAGCGAGCTATTCAGTAGAAAATTGGGCTGTTAGAATATTAAGTTGTGTCTCTTTGAGTTATTATAAATTACCTTGTACTGGAAATTCGTTTGGATCAAGAGGAATTATTTTATTATTTATCTGGGAAGGAGTTGTGCTCATAGAGATTTTTATTAACAAGAACTGATTTCATCAAATGACATCGTCTTCCATATTGGATACATCGCTGGAATTCGAACTTAGAATAATCTGGACATTTTATTACCAGGACTTTTGCAATTTCTCTAGTGGATAATATTTTTAATTATTTTTGGATTAATTTTGGAATTGATTCTTAAAATCGTAGGTTAATTTTTCTTTTCTGAAAAATATACTCAATAAATTGTTTATTGAGTTTTTACAAGCTTGTTATTCGCACTCTTTCTATGTTACTGTTTATTCGAGCCTAAGCACGTAACAAGAGTCATTTGGGAAAGCTTCTGGGTCGAGAATAAATTACGATAAAACGGATATTTTGAAAATAGGGAACTGGTGAGGGAATCACCCGGAATTACCCACACATTTAGTGAAAGCTTTAGGAGTGCTATTTGGGAAAGGTGAGAAGAGAGGAAATTATAAAATATGGAGAAGAAATTAAAAATATATCAAAATCCGACCTCTTACGCCGCGTGCATTATGGAGCGGGCTCGTGTAGGCAAAACCTATTTATGCCCTAATATAAATTACACGATAAAATCTGCTGTCATTGGAAATTTTTTTTAGAAAAAAATTGATAATTAAATAATTAACTATATATTGAACTTTAAAACTTATTACGTAAAAAGACTACATTATATAGGGCAAAAGTGAAATGATGGTTTCCCTTGCCAAGACCTTTACTCATCCAATGTTCAAATATAATAAATAGATTTAACAGACTGAGCTCAGAAAGACAAACTCCATGGGAGGCTCTATACATGGATTGGTTTGGTATTACCCTCCGTATTAAAAGTGACATGTATAAGAATAATACGTAAATAAAGCAACTAGAAGTACCCAGACACTTTAAGAATATTAAAGAACTATTGGTGAAATTCAGAGATAAGAAAGAACTTTGGGAAAATAAAAAAGACAAAACTTACGATTGGAATATGGAAGAAATTAATAGTAACCTAATTTGAAATGTCGAAGAAGAAAACATTGCAATATATTAGAACAGAGCATGGAGGAACTGGGCATTTGTCTGGTTTCTCCCCCCCCCCCCAAACACACACACACACACACACACACACACACACACACACACGCATAACCTGGTCAATGACACGCTTGGGCGATGTGACAAATTGTTGGATAATATCCGACGTATTGTTCATTAATATCACTGGAAGGATAGACATATCATCGTGGCTGTAATGCAAAAAAAAAAACCAAAGAAAAAAAAACAACGGGCATCAATCGTTGTTTCTATTTATCAATGTCATGTCTGTTGCCAGCCATTGATGATTATACGTATGGGACATGAATGACCATGCATGTAATAAAAACGATGTCGTATAAGATCATTGTGGATCTAATTAACTTAAGAAAAACAGTTGCCATTAGAATAACAAGTCGATCAATATAATTATCGAATGAAAGTGACCAGCCTCAATTGAGTGACCTCTGATAATTTTACATCAGTTGTATTGACAAGACTGCTCAAGCAAACAGGTACTGATTCAGGCATAACCTTGTCAGCAATGGAGAAAACATCACATAGGCCGTGACAGTAAAATGTATCATGATAAATCGACTGGTTTGCCATTGAAACATCGATATTCAACATTGTTTCCATAAGCATACCCACAAATAAGTCATTGTGGTTTTTTGATCGGCCAATCACATCTAGTCCCAGAACTATTATTGTGACCATTCCGACAAAGTTTTAGAAAATTGTTTTACCCGAACGTGTTATGTTTCCTGTACATTTTCAGGTTAGTTTATCTTTGGAACATTTTTTTTTTTTACTAAATCACATCCTTCCATGAGAGTGATTTGAGCAGATCTTCGAATTTGTCACTAAATACCTCAAACTCACATATCGTACTATTTTTTATAGTAGCCATTTAACTGGGTAAATATGTTACTCATGTAACGTGATGTTACACTGAAACATCGTTCTGCCACAACTGTTCGTGCACTCAAATCAAACTTGTGTTTGTTTTTTCTGTCGCGTTTACAGTGATGCTTGGAAAGTTATTGTACAGAGTTGGTTAATACTCGCATCCATCTTATTTGACTAATTATTATTGTAATGATTAAAGTGTATGCGTTTTACAACATAATCGAAATGCCCACTATTCGTCCGTCGTTACTTCGATAAATATTAAATTAGCTAAGGCTGAAAAAAATGTAGTTCAGTGACATGGTTGGGATAGATGCTGTCGAATGATACACATTAATGTAACGTGTTAGAACTGGCGTAACACTTTTTATAAATGATACGGCGCTATCGCGCATTTCTTTTAGCTCGTTCAATTGATGTTCAACAATGACATTTTCTTGACAAGTGATAAGCACTGATAAATGTGCCATTATAATCTCGTGAATGTCCGTTGCGTATAAATCATGCCAAAAGTAGACCATTTAGTCATTGGCCATGGGGACAACAGAAGAAGACTTAGTTGTTCTGATGTTACGAATTGATGCGTGATTTGAGAAACTTAATCTAACTCGTGAACCGAAAATAAATATGTACTTAAGACAAGCACGCACATGTTTGTGTAGGCAGTCCAGCATCAATGGTGAAAACCTCCCAATAACTTCCGTTGTTAAACATGTGGGAAATAAACTCAGAAGAGATCAGACCACTAAATAATATATGGTGTTGTTTACAATATTTACTTGATAATAATCCGTATGTTTTTTTTTTCTATTACACTAAAACGACTCATAATGTACTGCTTCCGTTTTCATTGAATAAATTAATATTGGTGTATGCCCACAGCAATCTAAACAATATCAATGATAAATAGTACATCAATCTCACTGGCAACAAATTGCCGGAGAGTGTTGAGAAATCCAGTAATTTCGTCGAAACAAATCTTTTACGCCATATCTACAGTCGGTATATGGTTTTTGTCGAGGATTGAGTTTAACATTTGCTTGAGATTGATGTAATCACATTAAAAATCTCAAGTTGTTGCTCAAAATATTGATTGACCGCGATGATCCATTTTTGTTTCGCCTTATCGAGCATGGTCACGTTTTACACGTCCTTTACTGTGAGTTGACTTTATATGCCGCATTGGCATAAATGACATTTCCATATATAATGATTGTTAGTCAAAATAATCTTATCGGTATTAGGAAATTTAAAATCGTTGGCGTTTCGTATTTGTGATAATCAGACTCTGATATCAAAAGTATTGTCTAGTTCTTTTTCATATACCGCTTATTGGATTGTACCATTGACATCAAGCAACTAATCTCTCAAAGCAACATCACGTCCCGCAAACGTTCCAGTGAATGTATCAAACAGAACATCTTTTAACATCACCATTCCTTCAAACACACAGTTTTCCTGGTCCTTACATTTACTGCATTGCCTACTGTCAATAAAGGTCTTCTTAACTCTGACTGGTATCTCTCTCTCTCTCTCTCTCTCTCTCTCTCTCTCTCTCTCTCTCTCTCTCTCTCTCTCGTTGCACCATCAAATATTGTGAATTCGAGCGTTAAACTCAAAATGAATTCAAGCGTAAATTCAAATGACTCACATTGTATCCTTGATACTCTTAATCAATGTAAACTTAATTTTGACAATTATCGGGTTACTTTGTTCTTGAAGCTGTATAACAGTCAACATTTTTACGCACATTCCATTAGATTGTAATAATAATTATAAATATGATCATATTACTGACCAAACTGGTTCATTTTACTTGCTAAACTAATCGTTAGAAATAAGCAAATAATCATAAATGTGAAATTTACTGTGGAGTGAAGAATAAGTCAGGACTCGTGCACTGGTGAGGCAAAAGAGTGTTAATGGTCTAGTGATATCCGATGTTTTCACGTGACGTCACAAAACGTGTGTACTTCCGTATCAGCCATTTTGAGTATCTAGCCTTCATCATCATCATCATCATCATCGTCATCATCATCAGCAGCAGCAGCAGAAGCAGAATATTGTTCTAGTGTGGTTGTTGAAGCACTGTGCTGCTGAACATCTAATCAATTCCAGCCACTTGTATCGATCATGTGTCAATACCTGTTTCTCCACAATACTGTTCCTGGTCCATTATGTGTGGTTGTCAGTCCACTTTTTTCTCTGTCTACCTCTCCTTCTGCCACGCTGAACGCTGTCCTGCAGTACTGTTGTGGGTAAATTGTTGGCTCTAGTGACATGTCCATATCATTTCAGCTTTCTCTTTATGACAATAGTGAGGAGGTCATCATAATGGCCTACTTTGTGATTGATGGTGATACGCGCTTTTTCATTTGTTATGTGGTCCAAGTAAGAGATACCAAGAATGGTAATTATTCAAGGTTCTGTGGGGGACTGGTTCTAGATAGCAGTCGGAGTACGTCAAGGCTGTCTCCTGTCATCCACACTTTTCAACATGTACCTAGAGCGCATCATGATTGAATCGCTGGAAAACCTCTGTGGGACAGTCAGCATTGAAGTGCGTAAGATCGCCATCCTCCGCTTTGCAGACGACATTGATTGGTTGGCAGGCAGTGAAGACGAACTCTGCCAGCTTAGTGGAGAACTTGGATGAGACATCTTCCAGATCTGACATGGAAATAAGCTTTGAGAAGACAAAGCTGATGACAAATAATGGCAAACAAACCTCAACCAAGATTAAGGTCAGAGAACAGGAACTGGAAACAGTGATCCAGTTCAAATATCTTGGTTCCAAAATCACCGAAGAGGGATTAATAGCAGAACGTTTGTCTCGAGCAGCACAAACAAGGGCAGCTATGCCGAAGCTACGTCCCATCTGTAGAGACAACAATCTCTCAATCTTTATGTATTCTTGCGAAGCCTGGACCCTGACAGCAGGATTACAACGAAGAATCCAGGAACTTGAAATCAGATCCTACAGAACCATCCTTGGCATCTCTTACATGGACCACATCACATATGAAGAAGTGCATTACAACATCAGGCACAAAGTAGGATAATATGAAGGTCTCCTCAACAGTGTCAAAAAGAGAAAGTTGATATGGTATGGACATTTCACTAGAGCCAACAGTCTATCTACAACATTACTGCAGGGCAGAGTCGAGGGTGGCAGAAGGAGAGGTTGACAGAGGAAAACGTGGACTGACAATATTACAGAATGGACCAGGAAAACGTTAGCGGAGACTCAGACATTGACACATGATCGAGACAAGTGGAGGGAACTGGTCGGATGATCAGCAGCACAGTGCCTCGTCGACCACAGTAGGTCAAGAGACTGATTTGTATTATCCTATAGCGTATACAGTCCAGTGTGACAATCTGGTAAAACGCTCATTATTAATCAACCATTCTATCACCTCTATTTACTGCCGTTGTGTACTTCGTATTGGTGTTTCTATTGTTGGTGTTTTCGTTGAAAAGTAATTATTAATTGGATTGGGGATAAAATGTACGTATAAAAGATGGTTTTATTGCAAAAACAGATGACGTCCCTGCTTTTCTATTGTAGGTCAATAACAAACCTAGTTTTCTATTTTATCATCGGAATTCAAACCAAAAGGGTACAATATCAACAATTTTCAAAACAATGTTTACTTTCATCTCAAATCAAGTTGTTTTTCTTGTTTGAGTTCAGTGCTGTTTTGTATGCTTTTTTTGTTAGCGTTGGTTGTTTATGCTCTGTCAATTACGATTATCGCTATATGGTGGTTTGCATTCTCTCTCTCTCTCTCTCTCTCTCTCTCTCTCTCTCTCTCTCTCTCTCTCTCTATATATATATATATATATATATATATATATATATATATATATATATATATATATATATATATATATATAGATTACGTCGTTGTTTAAGGCTGTTTCATTATGGTAGTTGATGGTCGAGCAAAAACCTTACATACCAAGTAATCTGCTAGTAATTAAAAGCGGACATCAAAATGTATAGTTTTCACATGACGTTAGGGTAGCATGGATTTATTTCTCAAAATTGACCCTTACTAATATCTTAATAAAGAAATTCTCTGGATAACTTTCGTATCAGTGTTTAGTAATGTGATATTGGAATAATTAAGCGTTTCGGTCGTGTTGTGTGATGTTTGGCGTGAAGTACCGATCTACTGCTACAACAGGACGACCGATCTGTCATACAAATGTAAAGCTGAGGTCATAATGAAAGGTTTCCGGGCAGTCCTACTATAAACAAGCATATAAGCTTGGAGAAAAACAAACAAATCTGACAAGCATTGGGTGGTCTATTTGTCTGTTAATGCACAGATAAGTATGTTATATAGTTTCCGTTAAGTCATTGTTTCCTTTATAATGTTAAATTAGGTCATTATAAGGTAAACCATTATTTTTTTTTAAAAAAACTATCGTATAACTGTTTCAACGTTTAAACCAGACAATCCCTTTATTTAATAAATACGTTTACAAGGTTGTGTTGGCTTCTTCGAGAAATTGTTTGGTCCATTTGTGTGTTAGAACACAGATAGGAGATATAAGATATAGCGAGACATGAATCAATGTATACATCTTTGTACAAGAATCTCATTGTTATAAAATAGACCTCATGATTTGAGTTTTAAAAACATATGAACATAAATCTATTAGCTATTAGTTTTAGTTTGACACCAAACCAGTACAATGTGCGTGTTCTAGTTCGCTGACGTTGATTAATATCGTTACACTTATCAAAATAAATCATGTATTCATAGGCATAGAATATGTACCTATAAAATATATTTTCTGCATTATTTCAAAGTGTAATTTTGATTCTATAAATGTGTCATCATTTACATGTTACAGATTGCTCTCAATATTGACTAGCAAAACGAAAATTATCAACAACGACTTTTGTTATTTTAACAGAAACATATTTTGCATCGCTTATCGTACCTGGTCATAGTCATTTCTAGCTAGTATCTTTCTCAGTTAATATTAATCATATCCAGATATATTACGAATAAACAGAAGTATATATTTAGAATTTTAACAATTTAAATTACAGCCTCTGTAGTTACCAGCTTGGTGGTCGTGATCTCAAATTTTAGTTTTTTTCACACAATTATTTGTCCACCAGAACATGTTTTGTTTTACAATGTGACACATTTCTTTATCATTTCTTATCTAATGTTTCACCGTTTCTGAAAATAAGTTTAATTTTTGTTAACAATTGGTTATACAAATATCTTGAGCTCTGTAATAGCTATTTGTACTAATGTAGATTGTTAGTTTATATTCGCAAGTAACTGACTTCATAAGCAATCCAAATCCTGATGGAAAACGTTTAGCTATTGTATCTGTACGTGATTTGTTAGAGAGTTGTTTTGATAAATTTAGTAATATCACACATTTGCAGATAGTTGCGTGTTTGTTTCTTCTTTCTTGAGCTCAAAGCCAACGAAATAGCTTAAACAACTCAAAAGATTGACTCCCTGAATACCAGAGAGGGTTAACTTAATTATATTTGCCCTTGATACATCTACGGATGGTTCCCTCCATCAGCAAATAAAGCAAAGAACTTTTAAGAGTTAAGATAATCTCAGTATCTGACTATCCGTTTATATTGTGTATCAGTAATCCGACTGCATTTTCCCAGTGTTTCTCAGTAATCCGACTGCATGTCTCCAGTTTCTCAGTAATCCAATGGCATGTTTCCAGTATTTCTCAGTAGTCCGACGGCATGTTTACAGTGTTTCTCAGTAATCCGACAACATGTTTCTAGTGTTTCTCAATAATCCGTCTACATGTTTCTAGTGTTTCTCAGTAATCCGACTACGTATTTCTCTTTCTACATACAAATGGTTATTATGGATCGAATGTTTTGAGTTTGTGAATTAAAAGACATCGGGCATAATTTATTTTGGATAAATTCGTTCTTCATATGTATTGCATGTAGTTTCTTTTCAGACATTGCTTCTTTTTTAAAGTTGAATTATTTCAGCATAAGGTAAACCAGGATGAAAATAACGACAATCGAATAACTGTTTTGTAGATTTCTCGCAATAATGACTCGCAAAACGAAAACTATCAACAAAATTTTTTGTAAGTTTTACAAAAACATGTTGCATCTCTTCTCGCACTTATCAAGAACAACATTTTTCATTATTGCGTAGTAAAGTATTGACCCTTGGCAATGGTCATTTTTAGCCATTATATATCAGTTAATATCAATCATATCCAAATATATTAAAAATAAACAGAAATATATATTTAGAATGTTTAAAATTTAAATTACAACCACTACAGTTACCAGTTAGGTGGTCATGATCTCAAATTTTAGTTTTCTTTCACACAATTATTTTTCCACCATAACATATTTCTTTTTACAATGTGACATAATTCTTTATTTTGTCTTACTTAATTTGTCACCGCGTCTGAACATAAGTTTAATTTTTGTTAACAGTTAACTATAAAAGCATCTGGAACTTTGTAATAGCTATTTATATCATTGTAAATTGTTATTTCATATTCGCTAGTAACTGACTTCATATGCAAGCCAAATCCTGACGGAAAAAGTTTAGCTATTGTATCTGTACGTGAGTTGTTAAGGAGCCTTATATTGATTTTAGTAATATGACACATTTTTAGGTATTTTCGTGTTTGTTTTTTCTTGTTTAGAGCTCAAAAAGCACAAAGTAGCTTAAACAATTCGAAAAGGAGGGTTAACTTGGTTATATTTGCCCTTGATACATCTACGGATGGTTCCCTCCATCAGCAAATAAAGCAAGGAACTTTTAAGAGTTAGGATAATCTCAGTACTCTGACTACCTGTTTATATTGTGTATCAGTAATCCGACTGCATGTTTCCACTTTCTCAGTAATCCGACTGCATGTTTCCACTTTCTCAGTAATCCGACTGCATGTTTCCAGTGTTTCTCAGTAGTCCAACGCCATGTTTGTAGTGTTTCTCAGTAATTAGAATACATGTTTCTTGTGTTTCACAGTAATCGGACTACCCGTTTCTTGAGTGACTCAGTTATTCGACTACGTGTTTTCTAGCGTTTCTCAGTAATCAGGCTACATGTTCCTTTTTCTTGATACAAATGGTTATTGTTGGATAAATTCGTTCTCTATGCGTATGTTATGTAGGTACCTTTCTGCAATTGTTTCCCTTATAATGTTAAATTATATCAGCATAATGTAAACCAGGATGAAAATAACAACAATCGTATAACTGTTTCAACGTTTAACCCAGACAATCCCTATATTTATTAACAATCAGAGTTTACAAGGCTTTGCTGGCTCCTTCGTGCCATCTCCATTTAGTTTTGTTTTTGTTTTCCTAAAACTGGAACTTTAGCATATAAGTACCATCGATATAAATTGTTCACCGGCACTATAAGAGCGTGTCACGTGTTTGTAGCTCTCATTGAGGAAGCGAAGATCATTGCTAGAACAGGAATGGAGGGGGTCCAGGGAAGCCTGTAAAGATAAACCAACAATTTGTTATTGCTTTGGGAAATGATATACAAAGCACACAAAAAAAATCCATAAGACATTCAATTGCTTACGTCAATCCTGTGTGAAGCGAAATGTCTCGACTAACTTCTATGGAAATGATACGACTGATGTACCCTAAACACATTTGGTTTACATGTCGCTAGGACTCTTCCTTCCTTTGTAGCATAATGCTATTATTCACTACTTAAGGGGCGTGAAGTACAAATGGTCAGCAGAAACGGAACCTCGCTAAATTGCCAGTGAGATGTCCATTACGTCAGAGATGAAAAATGAAATGTAATGCATAATTTATATACCATTAAATATTCTATTCAAGAGAAAAACTTTAGTTTTTGTATGCACTGTGATACGACAGTAATCGTTTATTCGGATGCCTTCAGTGACAAAGATTGATATGGTATAGCGAGTACCATGTTGTAAATCATGTCGACCGTCACTCCAGCAGTAGGTCTTAGTAAAAACGAGTTCTTAGAAGAGTTTGATTTTGAGTGTAGAATTTTGGCTGAAGCAAATAAATGTAACAGAAATACACTTTGTCACTTTACAACGATGGGTCGGCAACACTGAAAACGCTGTTCTAAATCATTTGTCTACACTTATGACGGCCCCAGCTAATTGGCATTAGGTGCATACAAAACTGCAGTGAGTTTAGGACAAATAAAGATATTAAAACGTGTGTTTTTTTAAAAATTATGTGATATATATATATATATATATATATATATATATATATATATATATATATATATATATATATATATGTGTATGTGTGTGTGTGTGTGTGTGTGTGTGTGTGTGTGTGTGTGTGTGTGTGTGTGTGTGTGTGTGTGTGTGTGTGTGTGTGTGTGTGTGTGCGCAGTTACCCAGTTACCCATTGTTCCGGTCCGAGTGGAACAATGTTTTATATGCGTAAGCTGTTTGCTGCAGTTTGATGAAGATATTACAGTAAGGTAAACGGTTTAAGAAAGACTCAACATTGCAAAAAGAAATAAATGTGTACTAATTACGACTTAGTAGCCTACTTCCCTCCAACGCATCAAAATCAAGGAACAATACGTCTTTAAAAAATGAAAATGTCAAAATGTACTAGAATTTGCTACAACATCATTGAAATTCGTTCATTTGATTATGAAAAATAATGTCATGATGTATTCTACACAAATGATGTTCATGGATGTAGCGTTACAAATCAATATTGCAAGTAATATTTGCATACGTATAATATATATATATATATATATATATATATATATATATATATATATATATATATATATATATATATATATATATCCTACTTTACATATCCTACTTTACATATCCTACTTTACAAGTATCTTTGAAATGGAAGTACTTTTCAAGTCACTGTTATTCGTGATATTTTTATTATTTGTCAATCTTTTTATTAATCAATGTTCGTCTGAATGCAAGCACTTCAACCGGATATTGACACTAAAAGCCAATTTTCAGAAGCTATCGTGATATATTTAATGTAAAAAAAAAGTCGACATTTAAATAAAACGTCAATTCAACCGACGCTACTGTGATATTTTAAAGAAACAAATCGACAGTTACTAAAGACGTTAAATCAACAGAAGTTAACATAATATTTTCAAGAAATAAACCTGACGTTTTCCCCAAAGAAACCATGTTAACAACAATTAGCGTGATATTTTGAAAAAGTAAATGGACATTATGTTAATTTTATGAAGTCAATGAACATAAAGACAAGAAAAAAGTCTGACTGATATCGATCTGTTAAAGATAAATACAATACTTTGTTTGTGACGTTAGTAGAAATAATTAAGTACCTCTAGTAAAATTTGCATTGTCTTGTAGTATTTAAAAATCTTATCACGGATACGTGTATTATTCTATTTTACTTCTGCTTAAATTACCGCCGACCTTTTTACTATGCTAAAACATATTTGTGATAAATGTGAACAGTTAAGACGCATACTATCTCTATGTTACGAATTTATTTGTTTACCTAGCACTTAATGCCATGCATCGTTCATCCATTAGTCATTCTATATATACGGCCTTCACTCCGTCCGTATGTATCTTCTTTGTATCGGCAAAATGATGACCAGAACAAAAATTATTTATCGGATTTAAATTATGTCAACTCTACGTCTTAGGAACAAGAAAATCGCAATGTCATGGGGATGAACATTTGTGTTAACATCTATATGGGCTCATAACGTTCTGCTACGTGAATGACATTTGAGCATAAAAATGTAAATGAGTGTTATCAGCGGTGTATGAATACATCATGTACAACATGAAGAACAAGAGGTAATGACAGCTTTTATGAGCTGTTAAAACCGTTAACGATTTGACACTGGAGATGATGAACTCTCCGAAAAATGTGTACTCGGAGTCGGAGTTCTAAAATGTTTAATTCATCTTAATGTGGAGAGTCGTGGATGCATTGCTTTTATAAGATCTAATGTTCTATTTCAACTTCAAAATTTTTAAAAACATATATTAATAATCAATTCCTTTTACTTTACAGTTGAACGCCTTAGTTTTAGCGATGATTTAATAAATTCATATCCGCTCTGTGGTGTTCCATGTTGCACTTAGGGAAAAAAAATGGAAACAAGTTAAAACAAGATGGTCATAAAAATGTGCTTGACCAGGTCTTATTGTTCCAGACACAAAGAAACGAGACCAATTTGTATGCATCCAAATATCACTGACAATAAGTAAGTACCAATGTGTTATGTACATTGCCTCATAATCATGGTTATTTTATGCAGTGTTGGTTGAAAAGTCCATAATGGCGGTTATGCAGATATCTAAACATGCCAGTTAGCACTATCATTTTGCATTGAACATATAAACAGATGCTTCTATCAAACTTGAAATATCCATGACACAAGTGACATCCACGTGTTGATTATGGCAAGTTTGAGTTTGAGAGAGAGAGAGAGAGAGAGAGAGAGAGAGAGAGAGAGAGAGCATAATTCAAAAAGCCAAAGGAATATGGAAAGTTCCATGTTTATGTTTTGAAACTAATGAATAATCTACGCGTTGGTGTACAGCCTGTTACTGTATCGAGAAAAGTCCATGTGAAGATAATATCTGCTTTTTAATAGGACTTTGATTACACTGAGATTAAGCAAAGCAGATCGTTACTGCAATACAAAATGTCCCTTTATTTAGTTTCTTATTGTAGCTAGTCCTGGAATATCTCACAGTATGTGACAGTATTGTCGACACTGTATAAATGTGTTATTATACCTCGACACGGCACTGACAAGCCGACATGATAATCCGAAACGGTAATGTAAATTCAATTCTCTCCATCATACAGTATTCAATCAGTAAGAGAAAATACCTTAAATCGTCAATTAGCACCACAAAGTCAAGTCTTTGAGTTCCCAAAATTATATTCCCTATGTTTCGTTTCAGTTTTAATTGTACTTATCACTGCTCCGGTGGCCTAGTGGTTAGAGCGTCCGCTTCGGATGCGGAAGGTCGCGGATTCGAATCCCAGCTGAGTCATACCAAAGACATACAAATGGTAAAAACAGTTGCCTCGCTTGGCGCTCAGCATTAAGAGGTTAGTGTTAGGATTGGTCAGCCTGGTGTCAGGATAATGTGACTGCGGTATGATGCCCCAGTGCTAGACATTACTATAAACTGCCCCACCTCGTAATGATATGACTGAAAAATTGTTAAAGCTAAGTTAAAAATCCAAATCACACACACATACGCACACGCACACGCGCGCGCGCACACAGAGCAGATAATACACGTATAGTGAATTTGAAGAAACAAATGGAACGTATGCGCTGGCTCCCACCTCCCATGTTTTGATAAAGATCAGTTGGGTTTTTCATAGGATGTTGATGTCAATGGCAGTTCAAACTTGACTGTCACTACTCCCGTTTTCTTTTCATGCATTATTTAACAGTGATGGGCCAGTTGCCTTATTTATTAAGTGCAATTTGGAGAAGATACTGTGGGTGACCTAGGGTTTTATAGAATATTTGTAAAGCCAATGGCCTCGATGGCCAAGGTTTCCCATGCAACTGTGACTCTCGGGTTTTCCGTAAAGATTTGGAGGATGAGAAAGGAGTGCCCTAGAGTTTCTAAAAAAAAAAAAAAAAAAAATAGCAGATGGCTGCATGTTAGTTTTAACTAAAATATTAAGAGGATAACTTCAATATAACAATTATCTTTGACGAAACAAATCAATAATTTATTGTGCGATATATGACTCTTTACCAATGGTCTTTTAACTGTCTACGGACTAATGTAAGTAAATATAATTTGAAGTAACTTTCATAACAAATGTTTCCACGGAAGAATTATTTACATGTAGAACATCCCAAAGAGTTTCCTTCGAATCAGTAATTTTTCATGATGATCATCGATCAAACAGTCGGCCATCTAAAACAAGTTGTCATCTTTCATCATTCATAAAAATATGTGTGTATAGATAGCTTGGCAGTATATGGCGATTTTGGTAATTACTGGACTGATACGTGTATATATGTTTGTACGCTTCAATGAATTAGCGGTCATCTTATGCACATTAAAAGTAGAGTGAGCCATTGTTTTTGTTTTGATTACGTCATGCGTATGAAGTCTCTGTAGCTCATTTGGTAGAGTGTAAGACAATACTCGTAATAAAAACAATCGCTAGTTCGATACCTGCACTTGGTTATAGCACGCATCTCCCATAGCTTCGGTATGATATACGTAATAATCTGCTACAATTGTCATTAATAATGCAACAAATAAAGCAGCTTAATACGACACACCAAAATAAATCGTTGTTGTTCCATGTTTCCTTCTTCTCAGAGGGCATGTATCTAACGATATATTTACCATGTTTTCAGACGAACTGACTTATGTTAGCAGTTATAATGACGTACACTTACGTTAGCAAATCTAAAAGTTCTACAATGCCCTTAGGATGGTTGACACATTGTAATGGTCCGTTGCACCATTATTGACACATGACGTCACAAATATGACGTTAACATTTCCATTTCAATATGCACCATAACTGGAACTTTCTCATTCCTCGAAACGTTATAGCCACCACAAAATCTGCACGTATCTTGCAGAAATTACGTGTTCTAGATGTAGCTCGCTCTTATATCAAAATAATTCACTGTCAGTAATGGAACATGTGTTGGGTTTTCAGAAACCTTTTCACTTTTTTATACCTGAAACGTCTGGATGCTGGATCAAAACCCACTGAAATACTGGATGATCCCCGTGGTGTTCTTAAATTATGGTTATGATTATCTATACTATTTTGATAGGCTCAGATTTGCTACTTTGTGATGCAATTGTTTGGTGATTGTTGGGAATGTTTGAATAGGTTGTATACTTTTTATAGTATTTTGTGTGTTGCGTTTTTACTTTCCCTCATGTCATGGGAGTAGGGAGCTTATTATTTATTAATCGTGCCTTTCACGAGAGAGAGAGAGAGAGAGAGAGAGAGAGAGATAGAGAGAGAGAGAGAGAGAGAGAGAGAGAGGTTTGTAACAACCAGCACAGTATTTTAATTTGTAACTTGCTTACTTCTTTTGTCAAATTTCAATGGAAATTAAAACTATACTCAAAATGCTAACAGATGATGACAATTCGGACCAACATAAAATAAAGTGGTGTTAAAGTTAATATAACAGATTGGGGGATATCAGTTTTGTCTGATGCACCTATGTTATGTTAAGTGGGTTCTTAGATCATTTAATTAACTTTAAAAAGATCATCATTAGTGGTCAATATTAAATGTACTTTTTATGCTCCGAACAACGTGGTCATACAAATGGTGCCCAATGTAAAAAGTATGGCAGTCGTTGATGAATGAAAAATGGATAAATGTTACTTACTTTTGCGCAGTGAATAATGTTTTGTTAAATTAATGCAACCATCAACTTACGCGATTTTGCATTGCACATTAACACATAAATAGAACTGACTTAATAACGAAACGTAATTACTTGTAAAATGTTAAATAATTGCAACCAGTTTATGTGTATATTTAATTATTTAAGTACAAACAAAACGTAACTTACAGATAGGCAACTATTTCTAATTACCTGGTCCAAATGAAGGTTCGAACTGGAACCCAGAACCACTCTGACTACCAGGGCGTGGAGCCAGGGTGTTGATGTATTCTCCATTCGATGTAACTGCATCCCCATTTCCACCCAGAGTAGGAAGACGGTTGAATTGGTCGGGTGAAATTAAAGGCAATAATACATCACTTGTAATACGAAAAGCTTCACCGTTGGGGCCTCTTAATGGCGATATTCTGCTAGGAAGTGAATATGGGGAAACTGGTAAATTATTTGTTGAGACACCGGACTGCGTTCCAGAGGAAACATCTCTTCCAGTTGTTAAAATACTTTGAGACTGCTGGGGCGAATTATGACCGAGTCCTTCGTTCGGCCCCAGTAATTGGGGCTCCACCATGGATACACTGCCAAAAGATGTGCTTGAAGCTGGGATGGACTGTAGAGGGACGTTCTGTAGTTGTTGCAGAAAACTTGTTTGAGTACGGTCATTTGTACCAGTGGACAATCGCCGAAGCCCCACGTTACTGAAAGGAAATGCTGTATGTAGTTGGTTTCCCGCTTGAAGTCCAGGCTGGCCAAGGAATGTCACACCGTTAGATTGGAACCATTGAGCTTGAATTTCGGCCATCAACACAGCCAGAAAAAGTAAGAAAACCCCAGCAAAAGACATGTTGACTTCCTTCACGCAAGAAACGTTAGCATGTAAATTTAAAATAGTATGACAACGTGACTGTAACTCAAGCTTATATTCGACAGACGACGATACACAAGGAAAGAAAAGACAACGGGCGTCGCACTTTCAGAGCAGGCTAAATATTGTCGAATTCAGCGTTCAGTATTTTCGTTTTTTGAACAGAGAACAGGTTAATACTCTTTGATGCGCTCTCGTAGAAAATGAATTAGTGAACCACGGCGTTGTGATCCATCTTAATATGCACAATATCCCCAAATATATGTGGAATCGAGATGTAGCGGCCAAACAAAGCTACTTTAATATTTCATTTCGTAAAGGAAAAATGTGGTGCCTTTATAACTTGTTCACCTGCAGTAATAAATGCTTTTTTTCTTTCTTTCTGATCAACGATTGATGAGACCACATGCCTAGTCACAGGTATATTGATTTAGGCGTATGCCTTATTTGGAAGTAGACGGTAGCGATACACTTGTCAGTTCTATACCTGTAAACAATGAACAATTTCGATAAAAAATAGAAAGTAAATGACTTGAATAAAGAATCTCATTTCAGCATGACAATGCACCCATTTACATTCAGCACTTAATTTTATTCCATAATTTAAGAACACGATTGTGACGTTAATTGATGACACATCTGATTGTATTAAAGAGAATATTTGCTTCAAGTATTGGGTGTTATGTTAGTAAAAACGATGCTTGAAGTCTGACAAATGCCACTATTAACGGAAGTTTATTTAAAAAAGTTCATCCGCAAAAGACATAATGTCCCTTCTTTTATCTCTACGGATAACCAGTTTTGGTTTCTGCATCTAACAATAACGATTAAAAAAATGAAAATAGCCTAATTAAAATTATTAAAGTTTAGATTGCTTAAGCTGAGTATGTAGCTAGGATTCCACTAACACCTTTTTGAAGTTGTTGATGTGTCTCAACTTTTGTGTTATATAAAATGTATGTCTCTCAGTTTTGTGACATATACAATTTAACATGTGTCACGATTTTCATGCTGTATAAAATGTTATGTGTCCCAATTTGTATGTTAAATACAATGTAATATATGTCCGAATGTTTATTATATATAAATTGCTGTATTTTCCAATTTTATATGCAATTTCAAATGTTATGACCAGTCCAGGGAAGCAAATACATACATCATATCTGCTATTGCGGTAAAATAGCCACCATTTTTCAAAGATGAGACCAACTTTGTTTAATGATACATATGTACATCCCATCCTAGGCTGAGTGAGTTCCATTTTTTCTTAGATCCTTGCAGTTAATGCAATGCCCTCTTGGGATAAAGATATCATATTTCGGCTCTGGTTCCAGTAGGTACAGGAAATGGTCATAATGAAAGAAGCGCCTACTTTAAATAACCCAGACTTCAAGCGCTTATACGAACGAGAGTATTCAGAGCGATTTTTTTTCAAGTACTTTTTGATAATGTTTAAGTTAGCGAGTGACAAAATTACCACAAATTACCCCCATGACCCGTTATGATAAAAGACCCTGTCTATCATACCATAAAAGAGACAAGGTAAGTAAGTTTTAAAATCTTCGTCCACACCTAACCCTCGATTTCCTTATCTTATTTCCGTCTTTGAAGGCATACGACCATAATCAATGGCTTGTTTTACTTCTGAGATAATTTTATAGTCAGCGTGTAATCATTGATTTTTCTGCTTTGCTCCAAACTTAAGTAACTGGCTCTGAAACGTACGAATTGCGCCAACCTTTTGCCCACCAGAACAATGTAGAGCTCTTCTAAAACGTGCTCTATTTACTGAGAGCAACAGTGTTTGCGACTCTACGATACATCCTTTCAGTAATCTGAGAACAGTGGTGAAACAAACAGGTTTCTTTTTACCATTAACTCGATTCAACGACCGCTCAAGTGGCCTAGTGGTTAGAGCGTCCGCTGCGGATCCGGCAGATGGCGGGTTCGAACACCGGCCGAGTCATAGCAAAGACTAAAATATATTTTACTAAAAGCCGTCTCACATGCGGTCAGCAGTAAGCGATTAGTGTGAGAACTGGTTGGCCTGGTGTCAGGATAATGTGACAAGGTAGGACATCATGCTACATGCTAGACATCGCTATAAACTGCCACATTGCAGACATCGACTGAAAACTTCTGAAAGCTACGTTAAAAATGAAATCACAGACAAACGCACACACACACGATCGATGCAAATTTAAGATTCATGTTCCATAGAAGAATTATACATTTTGTCATTTCAAATTTACACAGATCGACTACACGTTTCACTTGTTTTAAAAACATCTCAACTATGCGGCACACACGTTACCGGCAAAATATGAATGACTCAAAGGGTAAGAATAAATGACACCCGTGCATCAGTTTTACGATGCTACCTTTTAAGCTAATCATATTTCATGTGGGCAATCAGAAGTAAGTTTATCACTTGTTATGATATTTTACGTACAGGTTATTGCTTTGTTTCGGCATCAAACACGCATTGAGTATCTATGGAACAGACTTGCCCTCTCACATACTTTCGGCTAGCAAAAGTACATGGGATGACGGGATAGGTTGCATTGCTGCAAACAGTGAAGATAATGTTCAATCTGTAGGTGGCAAAATGATTATTCTTGGAGATTTCAGCTTTCACTTTGACTGTCATGGAAACCCATACACATCACAACTCCTAGATTCCATTCATGTTTTCAACCTTGAACAGTCAGTTAACCAACCCACTAAAAAACAAGATCACATTTTAGACTGGATTCTTCATAGAACTGATGATAATATTATACGGTCCACCCTTGTATCTAAAGAACTTGCATCAGATCACCTCTGCATTATATGCCATCTGTATGTATCAGTCCCTAACCCTCCACCTGTATTTGCTACTAAGAGAAACCTTCGTATGATAAATAGAACCAAACTATAGCATGACATCCCAGCAAACCAAACAATTTACATACCTTCAACAGCCGAACAGCTAAATAACTGCCGGAGTTCATTGCTTGAAAAACATGCCCCAGCCAACTAGTGCAGAGTATTAATTCAAAAGTGTTCTCCGTGGTATAGCAGTGGTAGAGATCAGCTTTGCACAGCTAAAAGTGCCCTCTGTAAAGCGGAGAGGTTTTGGCTTTCCACCAGACTCATTATTTATAAACAAATCTATGAAGCCGCAAAGAAGAACGTCATAAACATAGTAGATAGCAGCGAAATAAACCCACTACAGTATTAAGATCACATAGAGTTTCAGCTGAAAAGAGCTCGTCGACATTACGAACAAACTAATGTCAAGGAACAAATGTAGAGACCTTCTGGACCTGTTTGCAAATTTCTTCCGTGACAAGGTACAAACCATTAGAGATAAGCTTTACAACACAATTTCAATTAACTCGTTGTCGCCAAACAGTTGTGATACATAATTTCAGCGACAACCATTAGGAGTATTTGAACCTGTCTCTACGGATTTAGTATGGACTAGGGCATAACCGACTTTTGATCCGGAAATCGGATTCCACCGGATAGTATGAACTTCCGATTAATCGGAGTCGGACAAGGCAGCAACGACCGATTCGGATAATAAAAATAATAAATTTGAATT
This sequence comes from Unio pictorum, assembly GCA_030141615.1. Lineage (NCBI taxonomy): Eukaryota > Metazoa > Mollusca > Bivalvia > Unionida > Unionidae > Unio > Unio pictorum. The sequence continues at coordinate 10,412,775 of JARLTB010000044.1, read as the reverse complement.
TCTATAGTACCGTGTCTAACACTGCGTGTCATTCGATAGTGCGTTAATAAAGTTAAATAAGAAGTCAGAGAAGTCCAATATGGTCAGCACAACCACGCTGTGAGACAATCTATTTGAACTAGCGGGTGAAAACCGGAAATGAAGCCGGATATGGTAAAATACTAAGTAACATGCTAGACACGGCAAAACCAGATACCAGAAACCCGGAAACGGAAGATGAAATTTTTTAGAGAAAAAAAATACGGATTTAGCATTTCCGATTAATCGAATCGTATCCGGAATCGGTAAAATTTCATGCCCAAAATCCGGAATCGGAAATCAGTAGAAAAATGCTAATCGGTTATGCCCTAGTATGGACAATCGTGATTGCACCAACGTCATGTGAACTTGATCCATTTCCAACATACTGCTGTTTGAGTGCATAGATCCAATATTGCCTTCACTAACTGATGTTATTAATACCTCTCTCTCATCCGGGGAATTCCCATCATCATTCAAAACTGACTTAGTAAAGCCTCTGCTAAAGAAACCAATACTCGACTATAACAATTTAAAGAACTAAATCCCAGTTCTTAATCTCCCGTTCATATAAATAAAAGCTCAGAACAATTGCTCTAACCCAACTTGTATCTCATCTGAATTCAAAGTCTGTTTAACAATGTACAGTCTGCATATTTCCCTTGCCACAGTAAAAAGCTACTCTTCTAAAAGTAGTTAATGATATTCTCTCTGTTTTGGATAGCGGAAAGATTACAGTCCTCACCCTCCTGATTTGTCTGCAGCATTTGACACAATAGACGATGATATATTACTTCACCGTCTCCAGTATATATTTGGCATTCACAATACAGCCTTACTGTGCTTCAAGTCCTACTTAGTCAACAGGACACAAATTGTATCTGCAACTGGAATACACTCCAGTCCAGTTGATATATTTTGTGGTGTTCCACGGGAGTCTTGAACCTATTCCCTTCATTCTATACACTTAGCCGCTCTCAAGTGTCATATATCATCATCCAGTGTCTCACCCTAATGACACCCAAATATACAAATATAACCACCCAAATGAAGTTGTTACTATCATCCAAGGAGTAGAGAGGTGCATATCCATTCGATCCATAATCAAACACAACATTTGTTCTCTCTGCTACGTTTAAGTGACGGACTCCAGTCCAACATACCCATCTGGCCTCACCCATGTGTGCACACCAGCAATGTACTTACACTCCTCGTCCGACAATAGTATATTCATTATTCCCACTATTAAAATGAATTCATATGGACAATGTTCTTTTGCATACCAGGGCCCATCAACGTAGAAAAAAAAATTGCCCATTGAACTTAGACACAAAGACACGGTGATCCCTTTCAAGAGTGCTCTAAAAACTCACCTTTCTCGACTGCAGGTATAGACTTAAAGACCTTATAATGTTTCCTACATTAAATATGTTCAGCATATTTTATGTTACTAATTTCATGGTGGTTTTGTTTGTTTCTTTTGTAGTCATGTCATTATAGATGTTGTTAAGCGCTTAGAGCTTCTAAATATTAGGCGCTATACAAAGTCATTATATTTATTATTATTATTATTATTATTAGTAGTAGTAGTAGTAGTAGTAGTAGTAGTAGTAGTAGTAACCTTTCGGTAAAACCTGGTGTATGTCTCTGAACCATAAATAAGAATCGTCTGCATGTCGGCCAAGAAAGTTAGAGAAAAACATTTTTTTGCTAGCCAGAAGCTTCTTTGAAAAGAAGAAAATGTAATGTATTCGGACCGTATCAGTTATGTTTATAATTAGATTGATCATAGGATGGGTTGTTCAAGATGTTGCGAGAGAAAAAAATTGTTCTATACATTCGCAACTTCTAGTTAATCCTTGTTTGCTAAATGTAAGTGGGTGTCCGAATGGCAGCTTTCGGCTTACGTTCAAGATATGATCTGTTGGATTGACCTCGAAGCTGCAAATGGATGTTGGCTTCTACTTTAATAAAAAAAAATTCTCCAAAGAAATCTATTTCTTTGATACGCGATCCTTTCCTTGCCTAAGTCGAGACAAGCCCAGGTCTTTCTGCCAATGCTTTCCAAAGAAAAATAATGCCATGATGTGTTCGGGTTCTGCTTTTCTAATCCTATTCACAATACATGTATCTCAGTATTCTTTGTTATGTTCTCAATTTCTCTGCCAATCCACGGTTAATCCAAGCATATTTTGTTTTGTAAAATGTGAAAACAACCAAAACTGAGGCTCTGGGTAGGTACACATTCTTGAAAAGCTGAAAAATTTGCGATCAAAGATTTGTCATGTCATTTTTAGCTATGAAATATAGGTCACCATCATTTTTTCCTATATTTTACGCCCATTTATGCAAGCTAAACTAAGAACAATATACCAATCACACTAGGATTCCTCGCGATGACAGCGGCATTATAGACCAGTGCACACGCCAATACTTGACAGCACCTATCCAGCATAATAGCGATTAATAGCCTATTAAAATTCACCGGGGTCATGGTTTCATTTCCGGGTCAATCAAAAACTACTTTATTGCCATATCTTACATTGACTTTACATGTGAACTTTCTCCACTCCGTGTTCTCAAACAGTATAAAATGTATCTCTAAATAACAAATGACTCTTTCTCAATTATGTAATGTTAAACATTAGTCACTGTCGTGAATATTTTAAGAGTGAGTGCCACACATGCAATTTATTTATAGACTACTAAACTTGGTACTAATTTTACCCTGTTTGGATCTCAGCAATAAACATGGGGAGGTTGAAGGCTGTTTTCACTTTCCAAAGATAATAACACGACCTCTACAAAACTATATGACGACAGTTACGTGCAACTCTGGAAATTTTATCTGGGGTATAACCAGAGATGGCAGCTAGGAGAAATATTTTCATCTAGGGAACAAACCAAAACAAAACAAAATAGCGAAAAATCAAAAACAACAGCTGTCGAATTCAATACAGTCCAAAGTTTGATCTATGATTCCTTATGTAATCCACAGATTGTGGGATCGTACAACCTATAGACAAACGATTAGAAGCACATTGGATGACATTTGTGATACATACCATTCATTTTTTTCATACCCGTTTAATCTTGCATGGGTGATATTTCATGAGATGTTCATTTTCTTAACAAGATATATTTAGCTTTAACAAAAGTCCTCGTATATATGTTCCTGGCTGAACTGAATAAAACTTTCATAAATTGTCCTAATGCTGTATAATATGTAGAATACATAACTTAACTTAATTATGCACGCATCACAAAGCAAATAAGCTAAAAATTTATTTGTAGTTTTTTTTTTGTATTTACAAGCAACATTTCCACCCTTGTCTGTATGGTGTTTTACTTCAGGTTGCAAAGGACTCATTCAAATTCACAAGAGGCATTATTCCGTATAGACTATTGTAAATATCTCATTTTTGTAATTTGATCTGTTTTCAAATGTTTAACCTACTAAGTTCGATTCTCCCAAGCCAGTGTGGTACGTGAGTAATAATCCGGAATAATTGGTTGACATTGAGAAATGAATCTTAGAAGTGGGACTATATGGCGAAAATGGGAACTGTACTGTTAAAGATGTCCATGGGTTTAAGATTTTCGAACTGTATGGAGCTACGAGGAAGTATAATGTCATAAACAATCATAGATGTAGCATTATGGAAATGTATTGTAACAAGGGCAAATGTTATGTTAAAAACGTCCATAGGCCTAACATTACGGGATTATATGGCGACGATGTGAACTGTACTATTAAAGATGTCCATAAGTTTAAAGAGATTATCGAATTGAATGGAGCAAAGATGAAGTATTATGTCATAAACAATCATAGGTGTAGCATTACGGAAATGGATTGCAACAATGGGAAATGTTGTTAAAAACGTCCATAGGCCTAACATTACGGGACTATATGGCGACAATGGGAATTAAACGTAGGCTTAACATTAAGGGACTGTTTAGCTATATATAATAACCTGTGCGATCATGTTATTTATTTCTATTCATATAAAAGAAATATGTTAATAGTGTCAAACATTCGCCTGAAGAATCAGGGGATAACAATTTCCGTTCTGTTTTGGTGTATTTTTGTAATCCTCTATAATTATTTCTACAAACCTTGATTTTTGTCTTAGGAATCCGGAACGACTGTGTGCAGATTAGATTTAATTAGCTGGTCGACATTTTGGGTGTGTCTTCTCCACGTGGACGCCTATACCATGAACACTATGTGTGCGTGGCGGAGATAGTATAGAAGTCGGTGCTTTTACAAGCAAGACAATTTGTGCCGTTTTTCCGCGAACCTGGATTCGGATCTTATGAGTTACAATTGAAATTCTTTAACCTGTATGATAATGTTATTTATTCGTTTTTATAAAATGTCTGTTAGCATTATCAAGCATTCTTCTGTTTATTCTAGGGATAGCAATTTCTGTTTGGTTATTTGTGTAATCCTATATAAAAATGTATCTAACCTGTATGATAGTATTATTTGTAGTTGTATATTGAAAGAGAGAAATAACTGAACTACAACTAGAATCAGCAACCGTCATAAAACTACGCCTTTAGAAAGAGAAACTAGAAGCCAAGCGAAGTTAACCACATTATGTGTCGCCCTATACCCACAGATAGGTGTTGGCAGAAGTTCATCTACGTGATTTTGAAGAAGACGTGATAGATCTATATCCAACACCATCTACCTTCTACTCAGAACCGAGTGAGCCAATATCGGTTAAAGAAAGAAAGTCATTAAGTAGTCCCTGAAGATTGTTTTTACAGATATCCACAACAAGACCTCCAGAATTCCACTTACATGGTCAGATTTAATGGGTTCAAGTTTCGAGTCCTGGCAACGAAAGTAGCTGTATTCGTTAGCAGAGGCGTAGCGATGATATTTTGCGCCCAGGGACAAACTATAAAATTGGCGCCCCCAGCCCCCTCCCCGTTTAATCACATTTTTCTATTACATTGAATAAGGAAAACAATTTAAATTTTAATAAAACATTGTATTTAAAGAAGCAAATTGATAGAAATTATAGTACATGACCCACTCTGTAAACCAGTCTACGACAGTGACTTAGTCTACAAAAGATATAATTTTCTTGATTTCACTGTCGCAAACTGGTCAATTACGCAATCAAAATCTGTTTTTTCCAATGTTTCTCTTTCAACGCTAAGAAGAGCAAGATCGCTGAGACGATCCTGTCCCATTGACGCACGCAAATGCGACAAAATAAGTTTCAATTTGCTGAACGACCGCTCACAGCTTGCAATTGAAACTGCTATTGTTAATAAAATTTGCAGTGAAATTCGCAGATTCGGAAATATGTCGTCTCCATAAAACACAATAAAACCAAGAAGATCCAAAGGAGTTTCTGGTAGAACTTCTTTCCGGTTACTGAGCAGCATTCTGCAATCTCCAATTTCTGTGAAAAGTTCGTGTCCATTGATGTCCGTGTTGTAGAAATTTTCAAAATCTGTGCAATTTCGACGAATTGCATCGACATCTGTGTCGGATAGAAGAGTCTTAACGTCCAGCAGAAACCCAAATTTTGTGTTCAGGTCTTTTAGTCGTAAAAAAACGTGTTGACATCTCCTGTTGAAGTCGATCAAATACGCTCTTCATAACGCGCACAATTTCTTCTTCTGATGAAAGTCCTGCATCTCTTGCCAGTTCTCCAGGCATCTTCCGACGTCGTTTAATTCTTCTGTCCATCTCAATCCCCCAGGCTGTGCATTTTGTTTTGGCGTTTTCTACAGCAACTTGGCTCAAATCATTACGAAGCCTGGCAAATTCTTGCTCCAAAGATTCAATATCAGTTGCTGCTTCCTTGAAATTCATAGTAGGATCCTGTAAGCGCTTCTGTACACGATCGATTTTTCCAAGAATGACATTCCAGAAATGTAATAAAACTATGAAGTTAAAATTCAATACGCACGTCTGTAACTGTTCTTCACCACTTCTGGTTTCAGGCGTCATAGTTGAGTCCTCCGATAATTTTTCTAGCAGCCCTACTAGTTCATCCAGTCCCTCATGGATAGCTTTAACAGCTTCTGATCGTGCACTCCAGCGTGTTTCAGACTCCCGTTTTACTGTGATAGGCACAGCTTTTTTTTAACTCTTCCCAACGAATTGTTGAATGAGAGAAAAATGAATATATACTTTCAAGTGTTCCAAAAAATGTGACAAGTGGATCCTGCTTAGCTGAGTGTACTCCTGCTAGGTTTAAGCTGTGGTTATCACAGTTGACAAACAATGCTCTGTGATTTCTGTCACATATTCGTTGTTGAAGGCCAGATATATGCCCAGTCATCACAGCAGCATTGTCATAACATTGTGCCCGACAGTCGGCTAGAGGTATGCCGTCAGATTTCAGTCTCTCGACGATGACTCTCTCTAGGCTTGCTGCATCTTTTGAATGTATCTCGATATAACCTAAAAATGATTCTTTGATAGTTACTTTTTTAGTTTGAAAATCCACATCTACAAATCGTATGACCTGAGAAAGCTGTTCCCGATGTCCTAGATCAGGAGTTGAATCAAGTAAGATACCATAATACTTGTTTTTCCTAATATTACTCAACAATTGGTTCTTTACAGCCGACGCAAGTATGTGAATAAATTCATTCTGGATTTCCGGTGACAAATAAGAAACTGATCTCGGATTTTCTTCTGCGTGATGGATGTGTTTTGCCAACAGTGGGTCATACTGAGCAACGAGTTTGATCAGCGCGAGAAAGTTTCCAACATTTTTATCATCATCCGCATTCAAATTTTCCTGATGGCCACGTAGTGCCAAATTTTGTGAAACCAGAAACTTAATACAGGTGAGTATTCTTTGCAATATATCTCGCCAACGTTGTTTTTCCAAATGAATCTGAGCTTGAACCACTGCGTCAATTCCAGTACCATCAACTAACCTTCGTTCGGCTTCCTTCCATGTTGTAAAAGCTATGCGGTGGCTAGGATTTTTTTCATGAGACTTTAGTTTTTCTGGCTTTCTCCACTTGTTGAAACCGTTTTTTAACTCAAACGAAGCTCGTGAGTTTGAAGTCGATGATGTAAATAATAGACAACAGAAACAGTAAGCAACTTTATTGATTGGTGAATATAATAGCCACGAACGATTTACTTCCTCTCCATTCGCTAGTCGGCGTTTAAACCATGCTGATGTAATTGAACGTTCTCCACATACTGATGGTATATTGTCTGTGTGCTGAAAAGATAAGGATCCGAGAGTAATCATTTCATTGCGAAGAGACTGTGATACTTTCGATAGCTTTGTCGTTTTGTCAAATTCTAAGTAACCAACATCGTGAAACCTTAGTACAGCAGGAACCACATCATAATGAGTATTTTCAGCTTCTCTATCAGAAAGTTCTTCTGTCTCATCTTCCCCGTTACTGTCAACAAGTTCATCATTATGTTGGACCTGTTTAATGACGACATCCTGGTCTTCAGTATTTTCGGAGTTTTTTTCAGCATATACAGCAACATCTGTCTGAATCATGTTTTTCTCTGAGTCCTCAATGTTTTCAACATTATCGTCTGCATGCTCAGAAATAGGTGGTTGATAGCCGTCATCTTCTGATTCTGAAGAATTGGAGTTTGCAGCTTCAGCTTCTTTCTTCTTGGCTTTCTTTAAAAAGTTAGCAAGTAATGTACTTGACTTTTTTGATGCTATTTCGGCTTCCACTTTTCTTTTGCGACATTGGGCCCCACTTCTTTTTCTTCCTGACATGGCTGACAAAAATTATAAATATATTATTATATTACTGAGTGCACTGAAGTAAAAAAATAAGTGTAGGCCTAAACAATATCATAGTGGCACTGGTATAGTGCTACTACAATAAATAATTATCATTATAATTATGCTATACATGCAGATTAAAGTGTACAATTTATACACCTAAAAGCAGATTATGCTCCAGATATTTAAAAATATCGATATAACAAATTTTATTCTATATGCAAAAAAACATTACCGATAAACCTTGTTAGCCCGCCACCGTTAGTCCTGCTTTTAAGTATGGCTAGAGGTCAGTATGGTGGGCTAACAAATACAGCCCACCCGGTCAAGGAACAGAAGCACTGCCGTGTCCATGATGTTATCATAGCACGACAACAGACATTACCCAGCAGTTATGGACATCTTTATACTAGAACAAATACTACTAATTTAATAAACACTTTATGTACACAACATACAGCCTACATTTACCTTAATAGAGTTTACGCTATCTTTGTTTTCTGCCACAATATCAAGTGCCTCACATATGCTGCTTTTTATTAACGCTCAACACGTGCAGACGGAAGTTACGGAACCAGCTGTACGCAAAATCCTCGGCTGGCTGCAGTCGTTGGCAGGCATCACTATGGATGGCAGACGTATCACATGACACGTCTGCTGAGTCGCTGAAGCGATCTTGTGACCGATTTATTACCCTTGTTTACTTATTATAATGTAACGTTGTAAACCTCATTTTGGCGCCCCTGTACCTTGGCGCCCGGGGACATATGTCCCCCCGCCCCCCCCCCCCCAGCTACGCCTCTGTTCGTTAGTAATGTGTTTAGTGAGCACGTGTATAGTTCATGAAATGCAAGAACAGAAAGAATCAAGATGTGTTGGTATCTCGTCATACGTTGAATGTGTACCCTCTAGTCGTTCGTGGAGAATTTGAATTTTAAAACCTTATTGTTCAGTTTAATAGCAAAAGTTAACGAGTACATAAGTATCATTGAAGAAGCTAGACTCTGCGTGCGACATATTTGTCTTGCCTATGATATGAGCGAAGCTCTGACCAGAATAACCTCCAAGTATCCTCTAGAACTAGTGAAAGTTTAAACCTTCAATACTGCCTCTGGAATTCAATTCAAGGTTTACAAATCCTTTCTTCCAAGGCCAAGTGACGAAAGTTTTGTTTATTGGCATCATCCAAAGTTATGCCTTCAACTCAGCTGTTGCTTAAAACCCTTCGAGTTCCGGCATTTCAAGACGTAAGAGATGGACGTCCGCTACTGACACATGTGTACCTTACATTTTGAAATTAACTTTGCTCATCAAATGAGATATTAAATCAGATATTAAAGCTACATAAGAATTCGGGACCAGCAGTAATCGAAACAGGAGATTATATTTTTCTATCTAGCTCCAAGTGACGATGCAGGCGCGAACAAGAAAAAAGCCACGACATCCTAGCAGACCGAAGCATCGAAGCTCTCTTTCCACATAGTGCCGAGACAGCTCCTACAAGAAAAAAAATGTTAAGTGTGAAAACTTATTATTTATTATTGTGTGAAATGAATACCTATGACATTCATTACATATTGAGCCACAGTTTGTACACAGTTTCTTAGAATCCAGTGGTGTTTGCTAAAAATTATTTTCTTCACTGAAACCTTTAGACGTTCTAACCTGTGTCATCAAAACGGACGACAGAATCCCGTTACGTAACCTTCAAAGTTTCCGATAGATTCTTTTGATTCGTATGAATTACCTATTCTAGAAGACTGAATATACTTTATTAGAAGAAATGCTGTATTTACTCATGACAATAATGTGCGATTTCAAGGATAGGATTCGATAGTGTGTGAATACTATTATTGTGTGTATTTTCTTCATCAGGGCAGTCTCGGATCCCAGTAGACTACGCACTGAGTTGTTTTCGAGGTGATTCTCTAGAAAATATTCTAACAAATGTTGCTTTGTCCACATTATGAATATTTGTTTTCATTTCCATCGATTGAAAAATGACACTAAGATGAGACACTAAGTCTCGTATTACTCCACAACACTGTCAACCGTATAAAAGGGGATGAACTTCTTATGATCGGGAAAGGCCCTATAGAAAAGTAGTCTATGAAAAAGAGGACAACATAAGAGGGCATGTGAAGAGTAGAAGGGGACGCACAAGCAAGAGTGGAGAGAGATAATTACCGCGCCTGAATCAAGGTTGGGAAAAGGTGCAACATAGGCTGTGGCAAAGAGAGTAACACAAAAGGAGATATGTACAGAGGCAACAGAGGCCGCAAGTGTGGGCAATGGATATTTTATGAATATTAACCTAATTTTAGCCTCTTTGTCTAGGTCAGGACATGGATCATATGTACCGTTATCATGTCCGACCTAAGTGGTGAGACAGTGTGCTATTTCGTTCCTATTTTTTAAACATTCTACCGAAGGTCTCTGGGTGGCCGATTCGTCTAATGCACTCGGCTTTACAGATTATAACATATAACCTCTGTCCGTGTGGGTTTGAGTCTCAACTCTGACAAAGTAGGTTTGTAAGAAAGCTTGCATAACGTATTTCAGTGTTCTTATAAGCACCAAACCAAATCAAGCATCCTACACATTGTGTGAGAGTATATAATTGTATTTATGTGTAATGTTTGTATATTTTTACCATTTTCGTTGGTTGGTAGGGTGGGTGATAGTAATTACCTGGGTATTGGTCATTATATATATATATATATATATATATATATATATATATATATATATATATATATATATATATATATATATATATATATATATATATATATATATGTGTGTGTGTGTGTGTGTGTGTGTGTGTGTGTGTGTGTGTGTGTTGTTTAGCAGCTGTGATTATTAAACCTATGCAGAATTTTAACAATTACATTTTTAATATCCCATTGTTTCCATACAGTACTGTTTATTATTTATGAACCTAAAACAGAAGGATTTATAACGACAAGAGTAACTGTCATGTTAATTTTAACAATGTTTTCTCCTGTCGCTAATACAGTCATATAATGTTAAGTCTATGTACGAATGTTAATTTCGTCTTATCGCATCAAACCCATACTTTTTCAGCATATATATATATATATATATATATATATATATATATATATATATACATCAGCATATATATACACACACAATTAATGTCTATCTTTATATCAGGTCTCGTAGAGGTTTTGAAAGCAAAGTACAATCAATTTAACAAATGTCTAATTATAAATGTATAACTGATATGTTTCAGAGAAGCCGATTTTCAACCAATGAGCATCCCTTGCAAATTACGGGCTATCTTAAACACCACGTTATGTCATTCGCATTAACTTTCACTTTCACATCAAGACATTCAAGAAACAATTTCAGGAAACAATTTCTACATTTGTAAAACATTGTATACTTTAATTATTAAATTTAGAGTTGAATGGCAATTATATATTTTCAAGTAAAATTGGAATAGAAGATCCTGAACATCTATTTAAGTGATTAATTATTCCGGTGGAAAATCTAACTCTACTACCGAGAGAGCGATTGATATGATAATTTGCTTTGTATGTTTAATTTGTTTGTGTGCTTAACCTTTTTCCATGAGGATATAGTTTTGTTGCTTACCAACTTTATCTTGAAATTATAAGTAGGTTCTTTGCTGATCCTTGGGTTCATGACCTATGACCTAAATGAGTTCTAAAAGCAACACTTGCCATTCCGGTGATCAAGATCGTTCAGAAGAAAACCCTATTGCAACATGAATAAAGTGGAGATGTGTATATATATATATATATATATATATATATATATATATATATATATATATATATATATATATATATATATATATATATATATAATGTCCTTTCCATTCCTCCTTTCAATTCAGTCTGTAGAGGTATTTAGTTTTGTGTTGATATATAATTTAAGAGGAATAATTTTTTCAAGTATTCTTTGGAATTAGGAAGTGCTAATTGACATTGGGACTAAAACCGTAACCCTATGATTATTTCGAATTATTTCAAAGTCATTCTGGATTATCTCATTGTAATACATCAAGACTATTGTCGCATCTGCACTTTCAGGATTATTGGTACATCCGCACATACAATTCGTACTTCATTTGGAACACACTTAGACTTATGATAGAACTTGTTATTGATATTGTGTGCGTAATCTTTGTTCCGTAATTGATGAGTGTTTTTGCCTACCTAACTTTTATCATTTGTTTAAACTTTGCATCAATTTTAGTTCAGGACCTGGGTTTTCCTTTTTGAAAATCTAATCTGTCTTAAGCTAGGTCAAAAGTATGTATATAAAGGATTTCTTAACAATTATTGATTCCTGTTTTTCCTAAGTTCAATCTGTTGAACCATTTACTGTTATGTTCAGATGTAATTTGAGACAAAAAATTTATTTAAATGATTTATTGCACCTAAAAGTATGATTATTGAAGACATTAAGAAACATTCTGATAATATATATATATATATATATATATATATATATATATATATATATAATTCTGGGACATCAATACATTCAAGACCTTTGCAATTCATTCAGAACATTCTTTATCTTTGAACATGTGGCGGACATTGTTGGTTTTGCGCTTTTCTGTTACATTGTTTACGATCATAAAGACTAACAAAATTGGGCGCTTCTCCCGTTTATGAATTTTATTAAAAATTGTAAAAGTTTCCTCGAAATCTAAATTGACTTTGTTTCGGAGTTGTTATGGTCCCTGGTAAATATTTTAATTTAACACATTCAATAAATCGTTAGTTAAACTATCATGCGTTTTCTGTGTCATTTAATGTTGTTTAACTTTGCTTCAAATCCTTCACAGAAAGAGTTAGAGTCTGTAAAAACATTTATGAATCTTTTGAACATGCCAGACTATAAGAAACGTAAAGCATATTGGAACAACACAAAAGCTAAAGAGTATTTCTCTTCAGCATTTAGTGGGCAAGGAAATTTTAAATATGAGTGCTTTAGGTTTGATTGGTACGTTTGTATCTGGTTTAGATGGGAAATTAAAGAACCTACAGTTAAAACCCCCAGATGGAAATGGACTTATCAAAATTTCCGCATCAGAAACTATACTGTATTTTATGTCAAGTGAAAATTATATAACATATTTGGTAAACATTTTTGCATTCATGTTTTAAGTTCAGTCTGTGGAATCATTTACTTTTGATATAAAATATTCTTTTGAGAGAAGTTATTTGCTTTGAATTATTCACTGAAATTTTAAAGTGCTCATTTACTTTTTTATAACTAAAACTACTTTGGGATTTTTGAGGATTCAAAGACATTTTGGATTATATAATTGTGGTAAATCATGACATTTAAGACTTTTAGAATTCATTCCGAATATTCTGAAATTTTAGACTTGTAATGGAACATTTAGGATTATTTGGGATTTAATTCGCCATATTGTGTGCCTTTTGACTTTACACTTTACTATTTCTTGATTTTGCTAAACTTGCTAGTTTTGCTTCTTTTTGCTACATAGTTTAAGATAATAGAGTGGTAAAATGTCGAGCTGGATGGAAGGATATCGTCAACGCTATCGACTCGTGAGAACTGAGTCTTGACTTATGATACTGATGTCATTGAAATCAGAATCTAGTTGGATATCTGTGTTCGGAAAGAGTCTACATCCTTTTCCTAACGAATCATTCCAAATTCGAATTAAGGAGATAGTAGGAGCGTTGTCATCTTCTTCACTGCCATCCATAATTAGCATCATCTGGTACATTGTTAATAAGTAGTGAACAAATAACTGATGGAATGATAAAAAAAATACACTGGAGCTAATCAAGTCTGCAATTATAAGCACGCGCTGTGAAAACCTTTGTGCTTTTCTACTTTTCATGCGGGATGAAAAAGTAATTCCCCACGAATTAGTTGGTTTGAAGTTTGGGTTTTGTATGATAAACTGCTTAAGAAAGATAAAATATACCACTAAACAAAGAACTGTTCATAATTTAAATCATATATTATAACAGCTTTTAAATGATTTCAAACACATAAACACAATTTGGCTACTCCAGCAGAACAGTGGGTAAAAATCGTATTTTAAGCAGCTTTATTGACCACCTATAGATGTTTTGTATTAAGATATATAATCTGAATATTTTGCATGTGAAAAGGGCAATATATTTAATGGACCACATGGTGATATTAGATATGGTTTTCCATAATGCATTTGTGTACATACATTTTTACTTCTTTCTTAAATATTATTTTTATTTTATGCTAAGCAGTGAATTACTTGATTTTCTAATTAAAATAATATTGATATTTCACTGTAGTGAGAAAAAATAAACATTTTTTCGCTACAGGAACTATTTTTGGGGTCAGAACATGCCTCACTTTAATTTACTGTCAGTGAACTACTTTTTCCTTATGTAGATGTCATTAACATCTCTGTGGCGTCTGCAACCAATCGGTCTGCAAATCAATGTGATGTGGAACTAAGTTTGTGCGCAGGTACACATAACACAGCAGAACATGTGCGGTAAACAGCTGATATTACCGTAAGAAATCTGTTAATTCACTGTGTCGCAAACTTTAGGTAGCCAACGTATGTGAGCATAAAATAAAATGAATATTTGCTTCTAACGAGTGAATAACGGATACATTTCATTTCGTGGGTGAAAAACTCTAGTATTTTCACTCGTGGCTTTGCCACTCGATAAACTATTGAGTTTTTTCATCCAGTCGATGAAATATATCCGTTATTCACTCGTTTCAAGCAAATAACCGTATATATTAAAACTATATCAAATCAAGATCCGGGTTTTCTGGTATTGACAGCAAGACTTGATCTTGCATTCAAACTCTCATTACTACAATAATGGTAATTTTTGGTATATACCTATCAATTTTCAGATCATTAATAAGATCAATAAACTTAACGTAAAAACAAAATAAAATGCTCGACATTTTAACCTTTTCTGTACAAACGCTATCCTAAATCATGAACTGGATTCCATAATGATAAGCTGAAATGTGCGCATGAATGAGGCGCGTGTGACAATTGTCACTGTTTCGCTACGATCACTCGTCGTGACACAAATTAGTGGACCCTTAGCCCCAGCAGATATATAAAGCATATTGTTCACGTTTATTTAGTTGTAGCCGTGAAACATCGAGGAAAAAGTAGTTCCTGCCTTCGTTGTAGAGGATTGGGATACGTGATCTGTAACCAAAATTATCGTTTTCAGATTTCTAGGAAATATTAGTAAAGGTACGGCTCTTTCGTATGAAACTGGTTGGTGTGTATATAAAAAATAAAGGGCTATGTAACTTCATTAAATACCTTGACGATAGCTAGACAGAGCGACTAACGAATTGATTGATCATTAATCAAAGTTTCAGAGACTGTTAAAATGAAACGGCACTACGTCGTCTAACGTGTTCCTTATGCGGAGTTAGTCGATGGATTGGCTTGTGCTCAAAGTCACGTCAGGAGAGAGTGAACATGCATTTATTGATGCATTCAATTCAACGCACGTAGAAAACACCATTTATCATGAAGTAAAATGTAATCCATCAAAACAAATTTATTTCATGTTAAACAGAAGTGTCATTTAGGTTTTGTGTTATAGAAACATATTGTGTCTATCAAAAACATCATTTTTCATTGTCTCTTGAAATTTGAGCAATATACAAGTTGAGTGTAAGGTCAGGCAGCCTGGGGGTGAACGACGTAGTTTTGAATCACCTGGAAATATTCGGATTAGTCCGTGTATCCATCCATTTATCTTAAAATATAGATCCGCATAAATATAAATAAACATATGAATGTTTATAACATTTCTAATTATGTGGGCTCATGATGAAGGCTGATTTTTGTAAAAGTGTTCCCATATCAAACAGGTTGAAGATTTATCTTTAACTGTTGTTGAATCTTCACGAATTGGTTTCAGAATCTTCACGAATTGGTTTCAGAATCTTCACGAATTGGTTTCAGAATCTTCACGAATTGGTTTCAGAATCTTCACGAATTGGTTTCAGAATCTTCACGAATTGGTTTCAGAGCTGTTACACAGACCCACCAAGATGAATGCAACGTCGTCAATAGACGAATTTAAGGAATGAAAAATGCGCCGGCAGATCTGGATATATACAGTTTAATTAAGAGTAATCACTAGAACAAATACAAAATACCTTGATATGTAGGTGCATTGTGCTACGGCAGATCAGGATCTTTTTTGTTTGCAGTTTGCCTCGACGTATAAGCGAGTATGGACGGTACGTGTAGCGGCATATTCAACCATTCCTTAAAATTCGAGGCCTAATAGAGCAATTTTGGTATCATTGATATCTTTTGGTCAACTGTTATAACAAATTGTAGAACTTTTCATTAGAATAGTATACCAAAATGGTGAACAAAAAGCTAGTTTCTATATTTTCAACCTTATTTTTATTTATTAATTATTTTTTTTATTTGTATAATCTAACCGTGTTTCCATTACATCTTGCAATGTTGTAGCAATATTATCGGCTAAATAGTTTACAGTGAAAACATCCATGTGTATATTTCTTTTTTTTTTTAAATGAAGAACAAAGGTAGTCAGCCATTTATGATTATTTCTAAAGATTCTAATTGAGTCGTGTTCTTTGGAAAGTCTTAATTAATTTGTTTTATCATTGTTAGACTTCTAATCTAATTGTTGGTGTCTATTTCACTCTTTATTTGAAATGATAAATGATAGATGCCATCAAGGTAAAATTTGAATACAACAGACTGTAATGTCAACAACAACAAAAAGATCACTCTAAAGTCGTGACGTAAAGTTGCTGATTCGTTCAAACGTTAGTCATATTTCTGTATCCGAGATTGACCCATATTTATTGTTTTTGTTGTTTTTATTTTTTATTTTTGGACCGATCACATGTTTTCTGTAAATTTAATACCAGTGTCTGTTGCTGCGAGAAAATCTTCCAAATCGGGAGGCAATGAAACTTGCATAAATCTTGTAGCAAAGAGATGACCCGACCACATACATTGTCCTGTTCAGTTCTTTAAAGTTTAAAATTATTTTAGTATTGTATCTATAAGTTTTGTAAGAGACAGAATACAGATGGATAGGCACACAGAGACAGAAAAATGTACTTTTACAAAAGCTAAGTCATATGACAGCATCAAGCAATACAATTTCACAAGTAGACTATTATTTCCTCCAAAGTTGTTTTATTCTGATAAAAATGTCTACTCATGATAAAATACAATTAAAGTAGTGATTTTAGTAATAAATAAACTGTTTTGAGTAGACAGAAATATATATATATATATATATATATATATATATATATATATATATATATATATATATATATATATATATATATATATATATATATATATATAATTGAACCACGACATACCACCAAAATGAGTCATGCAAATGCATCACCAGTTCTCCATGTCTTATAATTCTTATGTATTTTCTAGTTGTGTCCCAATCAGCAGCTAGCAGTGCCGCGGACAGGATTTGTGGGCCCTAGAAACAGCTGGTCAGTAGGCCCGCAAATTGTAACGGCCCACCGTTATCCTGGCCGTTGTGACCCCCTGAAATTTTATCTTAGTTATCCTTCCATGTCTGCAGCCTTGTTAGCTATCTACAAGTTGAAATGCTAAATGTAAAAGGATATTAAAATAACCCCACATGGCTAGCATATGTAAGTTTTAATATTCCTTTACTTCTTTAAGATTTAAAAGTACATGACCTTTAGTTCTTTAAGATTTAACAGTCCTTTTGTCTTTTAAAAACTAACAGTCCTTCAGGACATTGGGATTCGCACAAATAGGATTTCACCTCTATACATATTTTGTTCTACAACCATTAAATGCAATAGCTGACTAATACATGATTGATCCTCCCTCCATCCCCACCAAAAAAGGAATAATAATATTTCTAAAGGCGGCCCTGCTTTGATATCCAATGGTCCTTTTTAGTTCTTTGAGATGTAACAGTCCTATGAGATTTGACGGCCCTTTGATATTTAATTGTCCTTTCAGATTTAATAAGACTTTAATATATTCTGTAAACATAATTAGCTTTCATGGTTTACTTAAAGATGGGAAATTATAATGAGTATGAAATATGCATATGTGTGGAAATAACTAACATTGTATGCACCTATAAAATAAATAAATATATACAGCGACTATAACATTTAAAACAAAGGAAAAAATTTCACAGCAGTTGAATGAGTGAAAAGTACGTGTACTCTTATTGTTGGAAATAAAATAAAAAGTATTAAGTACAATGAGAAAATAGTTGCCGAATATATCATCCTGGTTTACGTCACGTCCAATGATTTGTTCAAAGGATGAATTGGAAAATAATAGTTATGGAACAACTTAAATAATATATAGAAAACGACATTATACGTTGTCGTTTCTCCTGCAGTTTTCCTTTTCAATGTAGGTGTAATTTGTTTGTCGCCGAATGTCCTGGAATGACAGACGAAGATCTGTGATGGTCTGCCATGTGCATGTTTATAATGCACCGTGCTCAACCCTCAGGTAATTTCTTTGAACTAATCACTCCATTATGGGTCACTGAGCCTGCCAATTATTGACTGAAATAAAACATCGTCTGTTTAAATGTTAGCTTCGGAAATGACAATCGGTTATCTAAGACTCGTGTTAAAATATCTAACGATTAGCGGTTTGTTTAAATGACATCAGTTGTCCATGCCTAGTCGGCACCCTACACTAGGACACTCCGCCTCTATTAATTAATGCTGACAATGTGATTGGTCACTTTGTAGCTTTGGTGGACAGGTGGGTGGAGTGACAATAGGGTCAAAGGAAGATTCGACCTAAAATCAAAGCAGGTTCTAGGTAGACATTCAGCAGACACTATATTGACCACAAAACGGAAAACTTATCCAGTGCCGGGCATCACAGACGCTTAATACAGACCGCCGCTTAAATACTTTCTACCGGCATTATTGCTAAATTCAAGATGGTCACTCTAAAAGTATTGGTACTCGGGATGGTTCTGTCCTTGGCATCGTCTCAATCATTTTACGGCGGTTACCCAACATTTGGGGGATATTTGGGAGGCACACCAGCACCGATTAGGGGTCCTGGCGGACAATTTTTTCTCCTGACTGGTGAGTCGCCTCTCTTTCCAATCCAGCCTGACAGACTGAACGGACTTCCAACCTTTGGCGGGAATGGGGACGCAGTCGATTCTTTCGGCCAATACATCAACACACAAGGTCAAGGGGGACACAGTCATCGTTAAATGGACCTGGAAGCCGACAACTCCTTTCGACCGGTAAGACTTTCTTTTAACGAAACAGAATCCATGAGAATGAAGTTTTTGTTGTTGTTATTATTATACCACTTGTCAAATGTTGAGAAATATTGATAATTACAGGTGGATTGATGACAATTACAGTCGATTTCTTGTTTGGTATCATCATCATCCACGAGGATTGTATGCAGCTGCGTTAATAAAAGAAGCCGTAGTTCCAAGATAGTATTTACTAATATTATTATTTTGGTAAATATTAGAAAATTATTGGGATTTTTTAATTATTAATTCTTAACAGTATGGCATCTGCATGGCAGACAGATGTTGAGAGATGTTGAAAATGAGATAAATCTATTACGACTTAATTTTCATTTGACCATCCAGCTCATTATCCAGCTTCATTGCTAAGACATGTCACTGTAGATACAAGCTGCATTTTCTATTAGGATCAAATATTCGACATAAAACAAATATTCGACATAAAATCAAAACCTGATCCGAGACATACTACTTTCTAATTAAGAATTATCTTAGGCCTAATAATTATTCCATATCATACAATTAGACCATATCCGTCATAAAAAAGTAACATTTAATCAAAAAAATTATTTTACATTTTTAAATGTTAGTAAATAATTCTTTATCGGAGTGGCTCGTGGCTCACCAAACTGATTTTTTGGTTTGTTTAGAAGTACCTCATATTAGATAATTATTCTCGTGTATCTAAAAAAAATTTAAAAATTATTTCTAATAGCACTTTCATCTTAAGAAAAAGTATATTCTTACAAGATCAACAAATTGTCTAATATTACAAAACTTTTCTCATATTATTTAACTTTTTAAAAATTCTACACCGACTTGACCTGGAAATATGTGATGAATGTTTATGACCCATGCTTACAACCAGTTAACAATAATTGTATAGTATTCTAAGTTACAAAATCACTTAAACTAATATCATGCTTTTTAAAACTACTTATTTAAATATGAAAGGGCAATTTTAAATTAATTCTCAATTGAATATGATTAATTATTTATAAAATGCTTGATTATAAATATTATGCACACCATAATGATTTGTATCAAATAACTTAGTTCTGATTTAATATTGAAGATTCGTCAATAATATATATTAGTTTCTTTTGGAGTATTTATTTTATAAATGTACATTATGCAAAATAAAAAAATAGTAATGAAACTGTTTATCTCTATTTATTCATGAAATATGTATATATATATATATATATATATATATATATATATATATATATATATATATATATATATATATATATATATATATATATATATATATATATATATATATATATATATATATATATATATATTTATATGTGTGTGTGTGTGTGGTGTGTGTGCGTGTGTGTGTGTGTGTGTTCATACTATATTCAATTCAAACGGAAGTTATGAATTTTTCAGAATATAAAATTAAATACTAGAAAACGTTTTAGCATTCCACGGCATTTCTTAACAGATGTCATGGATTAGACCACTTGTATCCCAAATCTGCTTAGTTCTGATTTCGTCGAAATAAATTAATTCACAATCTAGCACATTGATTGAGAAATATCTCGCGATAATTTAACCTGTATTAATTAAATGTGGAGATTGTAAATCCGGTGTTCATAGATTTCAGAAAAAAAAGTCTGACTCGAATACAATTCAAAGTGATAAGTATTTTGTATATGAAAAAGCAATAAAATATATATATATATATATATATATATATATATATATATATATATATATATATATATATATATATATATATATATATATATATATATATAAAACAATAGCAACCCAGTCATTGGTTTAAATTGTTCATCTTCTACATGTGTCAAGCCAATTATCCAAATAAAAAATACAAAAAAAATCCCAAGTTCAGTTAATGTTTCGTGTTGTAATAAATATCCATGTTACGTGGTTGAGCCATGATCTTGTAAGCGGATTTATTTGCATAATGAATTCCAAAACTAATATAAATAGCATTATAAATGTCAGTCTGATGAAATCATTACAACATTAATTAAAGTACATATTAAAAGACATGACTCGTGAGTGACAACTTCAAAATCATAATGCCACATACAAGATGGTGATGATTTGCTAGACAGCTATTTTTTTTTTAAATGAAATGACATTTTATTTTGATTTTATTTATTACTGCAGGGACATGTTTACGACGCGACCAAAATGATTGAATTTTTTTTCCAGTAGGTTGTGGCAGTCTGATGGAGTCATGAGGAAACAAAGATGCAGACACGACGATTCCTAATCCTAATTTATTATTCCGGTGTGTTTTATATGTTCTATGAAAATGAAATAAAACATAAGAAAACTAATTAAAAGAAACATGGATATCTAATGTCCTACAAGAAAGAAGAAAAACGGATTTTTTTTTTCCTTTCATTGTAAATGTGTCGTTGCTTAATGTGTACCATGGGGATATTATGAAAAATCAAGTCACAGTTGTTTTCTGCCCGTTCATGCCATTCATGTTTTTTTTTGTTAAACAGAGACAAAATTTTACGAAGATATTGTTATAAAATGTATCTGGTTCTTCACTCGAAAAATAACTTTTTCAGATAAAGATGTAATTTTATTTAAACGTTTGCATCGTTGTGTAAAGGCACATCTTCCTTGAAGAATGTGGCGCTGTTAGTGTTTATTTTATATTTTTTTTTATTAAAATAACAACTTTGTACCATATCGATTTTGCAGTGTATCTAAACAAAATAGCGATGTAACTAGACCCTATTTGCATAGACTGGACCTAAGATGTTTTCACCGATCCAGTCCAGTTTGCCGATATTGGCCGATCACTTACTTGCAGGTCTGCGTGTTGCATGTTAGTGCAACATTATCAGTACATGCATGCCAGTTATACATGGTGTCGGAGTGGCGTGGAAGATGGCGGGCATGATACTAATTCTAAGATCCAGGCAGTAATATTATTGGTGATCTTTTGTCGTTGCTTTCTTGATTATAAAGATGCCTGTAAAGTTACTTGAAACTGCAAGGCAGATGCATTGATAGATGGATTCTTACCTATTCAATTATGTATAAATGGCGTTAAACCCCACAACAACATTGTATTATGGGGTACAATTTTGCAGGTAGATGTATCCCATAATACAATGTTGATATTGTGGGGTTTAACGCCATTTTTCAGCACACGATTGGCTTTACATGGCGGCCAGTATTAATGATGGAGAAAGAACCCGGGAAAACCCCCAGAAAGAACCACCGACCCACGAGAAGCTACTGGCAAGCTTTCTCACATACCCGCATTGACCGAATCTGAGACTCGAACTCACGTAGACAGAGATGAGATGGCAGTGATCCGTAACGGAGACTTGAGTGGTCTCCGTTATGGGGCCATTCGGTGCCCGCATATTACAATGAATAATATCCTATTAAACTAATGAATAGTAAACGTATACATATTTTAATTAATTCAATAAAGATTTACTTCATCCAGTAGTATTAACACGTTCATTTCAGTTTAAATTGGTAACGGTTCTGTTAATCCGAAAAGTTTCAAAATTGACCCTGCGGCCGCTCAGAATCGATACACCAACTATATTCTAACTGGAGCTCCAATGAACCGTTTTGACAAATCCAGTTGCCAAATGCGAACAATAATGTAATGGCGTTTGGAATGGTAGGAATTTAATTAAGTCAGTAAGTAGTCATTGCATGTTTAAAAATGTATTAATCATACATACATACATACATACATACATACATACATACATACATACATACATACATACATACATACATACATACATACATACATACATACATACATACATACATACATACATACAAATCTTTATAAATTGAACACCAGTTAGTCTATTTATTTTAATATACTTTCTCTGTACAAAGATGTCTGGTGTTATCAGAAAAGATAAACGCTGATTTGAAGGGAATATTTATTGCATTGTGTAGTTGAAGTATTCTTCGTTGTCAAACTGAAACTTGCATTGCAACATTCACTTCAGCAGAACTGAATCAACGTTCGGTGAAATTTTCATGACAACTGTTCTTCTCCAACTAGAAAACTTTGTAAAAGAAAAAAGCGAAACCAAATTCAACAAATATTTTTTCACTAACTTATAAAGTGAATATTTAAGAGCAACTTACCGTATTGTAAATTAAATCCCAAGCAACTGTGGATAAAGGCATGTACCAGTAGTTACAAACATAACACTGTAAACAAATGTGTCTTTAAACACTTGGTACATAAACCTGTGGTTAGTATCTTACAATCATGGACACAAGTTAGCAATGTAAATATGCTGGTAATAAATGATCATTATCCCGAAGTATAATATACATTTATAGGCAAAATTAAAACCGCAGATTAACAGAACAATATATGGGAGCAACGTAGGGATCACTCCATCCCGTACATGCATACATACATATGTCACTTAATTTATCCAACGGAGTTGTCTTACATTTGCGATGAATATTGCCATTGATTTGAAGAACAAGATAAGTTCAATTAAACTGCGTCGTATAATTTATGCATAGATTATATTTTGGTAATGATAATTTGTTTTCTTCTTTAGTTTTGTAAAGTGAGCGGATAAATGTCAGTCTATAATTATAGTTCTAAAGAGTAATCGGATAAATGTCATACTGTAATTATGGCTGACATGAGTAAGCGGTAAAATGTCAGTCTTTAATGATGGTTGACAAAAGTAAGCAGATACTAGTCTTTAAACGTGGTTGACAAAGTCAACAAAACAATATAGCTGCTTGAAGACAAACGTTAAAAGAATTATATATCTTCGATACCCCTCAGGTCAATCGGGGTCAGCTGCTTATGTATGTCCTTGGAATACTCGTCCAGGCCAGTCAGGGTTGGATGCCCCAGTGTGCCGTTTGGGAAAGGCACTAATCTTCCATTTCTTGGCCAAGGTATAGCCATCAAAGTGTTGATAATGCGATTAAAAAAGATAAACAACAACTCTCTTTCACTCACTGATAACATCTTCTCTAACCAAGGTTCCGATAACCATATCTACACCTTGGCGGATCGAACAGCTATATTGGAGCATTGTCCTCGCGACATATATTGGATTTCATGTGTTGCCTCCCTTAGTATGTGAAGCCAACTAACCAATAGCGTGGTGCATTGTACATCAGCCAAACAATGTGGTGGCAATTGACCTAAAAAGGATACTTTGTAAGTTTAACATCGAAAGTATGATTATGTACAAGAGCGAAGCCATTACAGGTGTATTTGAGTGAAAGGTATTTGTGCCGATTCGGACCAACACTGGAACATTGCTTTTTATCAGTCCATTAAGGTTGTGTCCTCTCCTTGTATTAATCACGTGGCTTGCCGCCGCAAGACCCAAATCACAGATATACCTGCTCAATATGCCAAGATGTAGATGGGGTTATCGTAACCATGGCTAGCGAAGATACACTGCTATCGTCTTAGCCAAACTTTATACCGAGGCTTTCGTGACATTTATTTGAACTTATGAAAGCGATATTGGTAGCCAAACTTAATAACAAGGCTTCCACGACATTATTTGAACTTATGCCAGTTATAAGTGCAGATCTTTTGATGGATATGTTGTTGGATGATAGATGAATATGTTTATTTTCTGTCTTATTTTCTAATAACGGCGGCAGGTCGGTCGCATTTATATATTTTTTTTTAAAAAGAAAGAAAGATTGCCAATTAATAAATTTGAAGCAAACTGAAGAAAAAAACAAAATAGCATGATGTTGAGAAAAGCATCTATTATCTATAATTATCAAAATCATGTTTATTATTCTGTGTCCAAAGGCCAAGACGTATTGCTGTACAGGTGCATGTCTTGAGGCAAGCTCTCTGTCAAAGAGACACGTGACGCCAATGAAAATAAAACAAACACATAACACGAAATCGTTTATGTACCGTACGGTACAAGGAAAATAACACACCGACATTGATTAACTGGATACAGTTATTACCGTATGGTACAAGAAAATAACACATCCAACTGAAACTAAACAGGAGATAATTAACGAGAGAGAGAGAGAGAGAGAGAGAGAGAGAGAGAGAGAGAGAGAGAGAGAGTGCCCGGGACAATGATGGCCCCAAGCGGTTTTGGCGCCCCGAGACATCTTGCCACAACTACTAACTATCCCCCTCAACCTACTCCGGGTATTACTCTACTGTTCGAATCGGTTCAGATTTGAAAACATTCTGACGCAATGGATTGTAGGTGAAAAACAATTGTTGAACCCAGTCATGGAATCATGGCTTTCAAACTAACAAAAATCACATCTCTTTTTTGTAAACAAACTATGTTTGATATCGGATAGACCTAAATATGTCATACCAAGGTTTGCAGTGAAATACTAGGGCTGTGTTCGACAACTATTACACAAAGTAGGTACATTTTTTCTTACAACTTATAAATAGGGGAAAAGCTGGTCACAACATATTCTTCTTAAGAAACAGATCAAACGATTAATATAAAAGAGCAATATGATATCTTATTAGCAGGTTCAAATTTGACCTAAGGGCCAGTATTTTCTTTTGATGTGGCTTCTGACTAGATCCTTCCATGCTTGCACTGCACTAGGAACATCGTTATGCTGAACAAATGTTTAGCGTAGAGTTCATTGCAAAAGTGGTTGTTTGCGGCTATTCATTCACATTCTGAAGACCACATAATAGCCAACAGATTGAGAACTGCAATTTTTGTTATAACGATTAGAGTTTGGGCTAATATAAAAGCTTAATCCATTAGTTAATTCATGAACGTTCTTTTTTAATTTAGACTTATCACATGGTCGGGACAATTTATAGTTGTGCAGTTTTTTATTTTTGATATGACAACATGTTAACTGCTGTTAATGTGAATCATATTGGTACAAAAAAAACATTTTAAATTCTTGCGCAGTATTCTTTTTCTGATTAGCTGCTACCGTGTAAATGCCCCTTACAACACTTTCTGGAACTTGTTTTTACTACTTGTTCAGCTCTATAGCTTCGTATTTTACATAGGGTTTGAATTTTAAGGAAAAATAATTTCCTTGGAATTCCTCACTGTTTATACTGGTTAATTTGAAACAAAATGCATCTCTTGGATATTGTTGAAAGTACTTTCAATTCCATTTACTTTGGTGTGTGATTGCTGGATGTAATTTCAGTTATAGAGAATACAGCTTGACCTTACTTCAGATGTGCATCTTTAAAAAAAATGCTAGCTCTACATGGTCATTAACATTTTCTTGACTTCAAAGGTAACTTGTTAAAGACATGAGCTGATAATTTTACAAATACCAAATTTTTTATATTTGTTCATCATTAACAGCACTCTCTTGTCTGGCAAAGTTCTTTTTCCCTATTTTAATAATTGCTATACATGGATTTAGAAGGAAGTCTCACGAGATCACAGCCAAATTTCAAGCGTGATGACCATTGTACGAGAACTTGGACAGTCAAGTTACCTTCTTGGAGTTTTGATGTGATGTGATGTGATCTCGATCTCGATCTCTCTCTCTCTCTCTCTCTCTCAATCAAATTTAGGGATAGCAGAAAGCTGAGTATAGAGAACTTTACAACATAACAAGACAAATTAACATAATAAAAAGAGGTTAAATAGATTCTTTTTGAGCTTTTATTTGATATTTTACATACCAAATTGGAACAGAACGTAAGAGAAATTAAAAGAAGTATGTTTAACAGTGTAAATGCAAAAATGAAAGAAGAAAAAAAACGTGAACACTTGTATTGATAATTCGTTTGAGGTTTCAATTTTAAACTCTAGATGACAGACATCCGTTCCAATAGAACCATCCGTAGGGATGAGGTAGTCATTGCAAGAATTAGAATTGGCCATACTTGTATAACTCACTCCCACGTATTACACAAAAGCAATTAAAGATTTCTACTACAAAAGGGCAATGTATAAATTATGACAGGTACGTAAAATCAAAATCAAAGTAATTCATTTTTAAAAAATATATCAATATTTTGTAATTCAAATTTTTTCTCTAACGTATGTGGCAGTAAACGATTATATTACAGAGATGTTGTTTTCAAATTGTTCCATGTGACAATCCAAAGCATAAGTCTTAGTATTAATACATCGTTCTGTATGTTTTTGTATGTATTGTCTACCGTGATATTAACCATCTGCTCTTTATCTCATTGTATTCAATCTCTCTTTCAACAATTGCTTTGTATCTAAATTCGTTTGGTTGTCGATCTGTTTCTCTAGCTCCTAGATTTTGGTGTTTCGTTTATTAGCACTCCATTCAGTAACTTTAAATTTTCCATTCAGTAGCTTTAAATCTTCCATTCAGTAACTTTAAATCTTCCATTCAGTAACTTTAAATCTTCCATTCAGTAATTTTAAATCTTCCATTCAGTAGCTTTAACTCTTCCATTCAGTAACTTTCAATCTTCCATTCAGCAGCTTTAAATCTTCCATTCAGTAACTTTAAATCTTCCATTCAGTAACTTTAAATCTTCCATTCAGTAGCTTTAAATCTTCCATTCAGTAGCTTTAAATCTTCAGTTTTAAATCTTCCATTCAGTAACTTTAAATCTTCCATTCAGTAACTTTAAATCTTCCATTCAGTAGCTTTAAATCTTCCATTCAGTTTTAAATCTTCCATTCAGTAGCTTTAAATCTTCAGTTTTAAATCTTCCATTCAGTAACTTTAAATCTTCCATTCAGTAACTTTAAATCTTCCATTCAGTAGCTTTAAATCTTCCATTCAGTAGCTTTAAATCTTCCATTCAGTAGCTTTAAATCTTCCATTCAGTAACTTTCAATCTTCCATTCAGTAGCTTTAAATTTTCCATTCAGTAGCTTTAAATCTTCAGTAGCTTTAAATTTTCCATTCAGTAGCTTTAAATTTTCCATTCAGTAGCTTTAAATCTTCCATTCAGTAGCTTTAAATCTTCCATTCAGTAGCTTTTTTAAATCTTCCGTTCAGTAACTTTAAATATTCCATTCAATAGCTTTAAATCTTCCATTCAGTAGCTTTAAATCTTCCATTCAGTAGCTTTAAATTTTCCATTCAGTAGCTTTAAATCTTCAGTTTTAAATCTTCCATTCAGTAACTTTAAATCTTCCATTCAGTAGCTTTAAATCTTCCATTCAGTAGCTTTAAATCTTCCATTCAGTAACTTTAAATCTTCCATTTAGTAGCTTTAAATCTTCTATTCAGTAGCTTTAAATAGTCCATTCAGTAGCTTTAAATCTTCCATTCAGTAACTTTAAATCTTCCATTCAGTAGCTTTAAATCTTCCATTCAGTAGCTTTAAATCTTCCATTCAGTAACTTTAAATCTTCAGTTTTAAATCTTCCATTCAGTAACTTTAAATCTTCCATTCAGTAGCTTTAAATCTTCCATTCAGTAGCTTTAAATCTTCCATTCAGTAACTTTAAATCTTCCATTAAGTAGCTTTAAATCTTCTATTCAGTAGCTTTAAATAGTCCATTCAGTAGCTTTAAATCTTCCATTCAGTAGCTTTAAATCTTCCATTCAGTAGCTTTAAATTTTCCATTCAGTAGCTTTAAATCTTCAGTTTTAAATCTTCCATTCAGTAACTTTGAATCTTCCATTCAGTAGCTTTAAATCTTCCATTCAGTAGCTTTAAATCCTCCATTCAGTAACTTTAAATCTTCCATTTAGTAGCTTTAAATCTTCTATTCAGTAGCTTTAAATAGTCCATTTAGTAGCTTTAAATCTTCCATTCAGTAACTTTAAATCTTCCATTCAGTAGCTTTAAATCTTCCATTCAGTAGCTTTAAATCTTCCATTCAGTAGCTTTAAATCTTCCATTTAGTAGCTTTAAATCTTCCATTTAGTAGCTTTAAATCTTCTATTCAGTAGGTTTAAATAGTCCATTCAGTAGCTTTAAATCTTCCATTTAGTAGCCTTAAATCTTCCATTCAGTAGCTTTAAATCTACTATTCAGTAGCTTTAAATAGTCCATTCAGTAGCTTTAAATCTTCCATTTAGTAGCTTTAAATCTTCCATTTAGTAGCTTTAAATCTTCCATTCAGTAGCTTTAAATCTTCCATTCAGTAGCCTTAAATAGTCCATTTAGTAGCTTTAAATCTTCTATTCAGTAGCTTTAAATAGTCCATTCAGTAGCTTTAAATCTTCCATTTAGTAGCTTTAAATCTTCCATTTAGTAGCTTTAAATCTTCCATTTAGTAGCTTTAAATCTTCCATTTAGTAGCCTTAAATAGTCATTCAGTAGCTTTAAATCTTCCATTTAGTAGCTTTAAATCTTCCATTTAGTAGCTTTAAATCTTCCATTTAGTAGCTTTAAATCTTCTATTCAGTAGCTTTAAATCTTCCATTCAGTAGCTTTAAATCTTCCATTTAGTAGCCTTAAATAGTCCATTCAGTAGCTTTAAATCTTCCATTCAGTAGCCTTAAATAGTCCATTCAGTAGCTTTAAATCTTCCATTTAGTAGCTTTAAATCTTCCATTCAGTAGCTTTAAATCTTCCATTCAGTAGCTTTAAATATTCCATTCAGTAGCTTTAAATCTTCCATTCAGTAGCTTTAAATCTTCCATTCAGTAGCTTTAAATCTTCCATTCAGTAGCCTTAAATAGTCCATTCAGTAGCTTTAAATCTTCCATTTAGTAGCTTTAAATCTTCCATTTAGTAGCCTTAAATAGTCCATTCAGTAGCTTTAAATCTTCTATTCAGTAGCTTTAAATCTTCCATTCAGTAGCTTTAAATCTTCCATTCAGTAGCTTTAAATCTTCCATTCAGTAGCTTTAAATCTTCCATTCAGTAGCCTTAAATAGTCCATTCAGTAGCTTTAAATCTTCCATTTAGTAGCTTTAAATCTTCCATTTAGTAGCCTTAAATAGTCCATTCTGTAGCTTTAAATCTTCTATTCAGTAGCTTTAAATCTTCCATTCAGAAGCTTTAAATCTTCCATTCAGTAGCTTTAAATAGTCCATTCAGTAGCTTTAAATCTTCCATTTAGTAGCTTTAAATCTTTCATTTAGTAGCCTTAAATAGTCCATTCAGTAGCTTTAAATCTTCCATTCAGTAGCCTTAAATAGTCCATTCAGTAACTTTAAATCTTCCATTCAGTAGCTTTAAATCTTCCATTTAGTAGCTTTAAATCTTCCATTCAGTAGCCTTAAATAGTCCATTCAGTAACTTTAAATCTTCTATTCAGTAGCTTTAAATCTTCCATTCAGTAGCTTTAAATCTTCCATTCAGTAGCTTTAAATATTCCATTCAGTAGCCTTAAATAGTCCATTCAGTAGCCTTAAATAGTCCATTCAGTAACTTTAAATCTTCTATTCAGTAGCTTTAAATCTTACATTCAGTAGCTTTAAATCTTCCATTTAGTAGCTTTAAATCTTCCATTCAGTAGCCTTAAATAGTCCATTCAGTAACTTTAAATCTTCTATTCAGTAATTTTAAATCTTCCATTTAGTAGCTTTAAATCTTCCATTCAGTAGCTTTAAATCTTCCATTCAGTAGCCTTAAATAGTCCATTCAGTAACTTTAAATCTTCTATTCAGTAGCTTTAAATCTTCCATTCAGTAGCTTTAAATCTTCTATTCAGTAGCTTTAAATATTCCATTCAGTAGCTTTAAATCTTCCATTCAGTAGCCTTAAATAGTCCATTCAGTAGCTTTAAATCTTCCATTTAGTAGCTTTAAATCTTCCATTCAGTAGCCTTAAATAGTCCATTCAGTAGCTTTAAATTTTCCATTCAGAAACTTTAATATTTCCATTCAGTAAGTTTCAATTTTCCCTTTAAAAGCTTTAAATTTTCCATTCAGTAGCTTTAAATGTTCCATTCAGAAAGTTTAAATTTCCCCTTCAAAAGATTTAAATTTTCCATTCAAAAGCTTTATATGTTCCATTCAGTAACTTTCAATCTTCCATTCAGCAGCTTTAAATCTTCCATTCAGTAACTTTAAATCTTCCATTCAGTAGCTTTAAATCTTCCATTCAGTAGCTTTAAATCTTCAGTTTTAAATCTTCCATTCAGTAACTTTAAATCTTCCATTCAGTAACTTTAAATCTTCCATTCAGTAGCTTTAAATCTTCCATTCAGTTTTAAATCTTCCATTCAGTAGCTTTAAATCTTCAGTTTTAAATCTTCCATTCAGTAACTTTAAATCTTCCATTCAGTAACTTTAAATCTTCCATTCAGTAGCTTTAAATCTTCCATTCAGTAGCTTTAAATCTTCCATTCAGTAGCTTTAAATCTTCCATTCAGTAACTTTCAATCTTCCATTCAGTAGCTTTAAATTTTCCATTCAGTAGCTTTAAATCTTCAGTAGCTTTAAATTTTCCATTCAGTAGCTTTAAATTTTCCATTCAGTAGCTTTAAATCTTCCATTCAGTAGCTTTAAATCTTCCATTCAGTAGCTTTTTTAAATCTTCCGTTCAGTAACTTTAAATATTCCATTCAATAGCTTTAAATCTTCCATTCAGTAGCTTTAAATCTTCCATTCAGTAGCTTTAAATCTTCCATTCAGTAGCTTTAAATCTTCCATTCAGTAACTTTAAATATTCCATTCAGTAACTTTAAATCTTCCATTCAGTAGCTTTAAATCTTCCATTCAGTAGCTTTAAATCTTCCATTCAGTAGCTTTAAATCTTCCATTTAGTAGCTTTAAATCTTCCATTCAGTAGCTTTAAATATTCCATTCAGTAGCCTTAAATAGTCCATTCAGTAGCCTTAAATAGTCCATTCAGTAACTTTAAATCTTGTATTCAGTAGCTTTAAATCTTCCATTCAGTAGCTTTAAATCTTCCATTTAGTAGCTTTAAATCTTCCATTCAGTAGCCTTAAATAGTCCATTCAGTAACTTTAAATCTTCTATTCAGTAATTTTAAATCTTCCATTTAGTAGCTTTAAATCTTCCATTCAGTAGCTTTAAATCTTCCATTCAGTAGCCTTAAATAGTCCATTCAGTAACTTTAAATCTTCTATTCAGTAGCTTTAAATCTTCCATTCAGTAGCTTTAAATCTTCCATTCAGTAGCTTTAAATATTCCATTCAGTAGCTTTAAATCTTCCATTCAGTAGCCTTAAATAGTCCATTCAGTAGCTTTAAATCTTCCATTTAGTAGCTTTAAATCTTCCATTCAGTAGCCTTAAATAGTCCATTCAGTAGCTTTAAATTTTCCATTCAGAAACTTTAATATTTCCATTCAGTAAGTTTCAATTTTCCCTTTAAAAGCTTTAAATTTTCCATTCAGTAGCTTTAAATGTTCCATTCAGAAAGTTTAAATTTCCCCTTCAAAAGATTTAAATTTTCCATTCAAAAGCTTTATATGTTCCATTCAGTAACTTTCAATCTTCCATTCAGCAGCTTTAAATCTTCCATTCAGTAACTTTAAATCTTCCATTCAGTAGCTTTAAATCTTCCATTCAGTAGCTTTAAATCTTCAGTTTTAAATCTTCCATTCAGTAACTTTAAATGTTCCATTCAGTAACTTTAAATCTTCCATTCAGTAGCTTTAAATCTTCCATTCAGTTTTAAATCTTCCATTCAGTAGCTTTAAATCTTCAGTTTTAAATCTTCCATTCAGTAACTTTAAATCTTCCATTCAGTAACTTTAAATCTTCCATTCAGTAGCTTTAAATCTTCCATTCAGTAGCTTTAAATCTTCCATTCAGTAGCTTTAAATCTTCCATTCAGTAACTTTCAATCTTCCATTCAGTAGCTTTAAATTTTCCATTCAGTAGCTTTAAATCTTCAGTAGCTTTAAATTTTCCATTCAGTAGCTTTAAATTTTCCATTCAGTAGCTTTAAATCTTCCATTCAGTAGCTTTAAATCTTCCATTCAGTAGCTTTTTTAAATCTTCCGTTCAGTAACTTTAAATATTCCATTCAATAGCTTTAAATCTTCCATTCAGTAGCTTTAAATCTTCCATTCAGTAGCTTTAAATCTTCCATTCAGTAGCTTTAAATCTTCCATTCAGTAACTTTAAATATTCCATTCAGTAACTTTAAATCTTCCATTCAGTAGCTTTAAATCTTCCATTCAGTAGCTTTAAATCTTCCATTCAGTAGCTTTAAATCTTCCATTTAGTAGCTTTAAATCTTCCATTCAGTAGCTTTAAATATTCCATTCAGTAGCCTTAAATAGTCCATTCAGTAGCCTTAAATAGTCCATTCAGTAACTTTAAATCTTGTATTCAGAAGCTTTAAATCTTCCATTCAGTAGCTTTAAATCTTCCATTTAGTAGCTTTAAATCTTCCATTCAGTAGCCTTAAATAGTCCATTCAGTAACTTTAAATCTTCTATTCAGTAATTTTAAATCTTCCATTTAGTAGCTTTAAATCTTCCATTCAGTAGCTTTAAATCTTCCATTCAGTAGCCTTAAATAGTCCATTCAGTAACTTTAAATCTTCTATTCAGTAGCTTTAAATCTTCCATTCAGTAGCTTTAAATCTTCCATTCAGTAGCTTTAAATATTCCATTCAGTAGCTTTAAATCTTCCATTCAGTAGCCTTAAATAGTCCATTCAGTAGCTTTAAATCTTCCATTTAGTAGCTTTAAATCTTCCATTCAGTAGCCTTAAATAGTCCATTCAGTAGCTTTAAATTTTCCATTCAGAAACTTTAATATTTCCATTCAGTAAGTTTCAATTTTCCCTTTAAAAGCTTTAAATTTTCCATTCAGTAGCTTTAAATGTTCCATTCAGAAAGTTTAAATTTCCCCTTCAAAAGATTTAAATTTTCCATTCAAAAGCTTTATATGTTCCATACAGTAAATTTAAATGTTCCATTCAGTAATTTTAAATCTTCCATTCAGTAGCTTTAACTCTTCCAGTCAGTAACTTTCAATCTTCCATTCAGCAGCTTTAAATGTTCCATTCAGTAATTTTAAATCTTCCATTCAGTAGCTTTAACTCTTCCATTCAGTAACTTTCAATCTTCCATTCAGCAGCTTTAAATCTTCCATTCAGTAACTTTAAATCTTCCATTCAGTAACTTTAAATCTTCCATTCAGTAGCTTTAAATCTTCCATTCAGTTTTAAATCTTCCATTCAGTTGCTTTAAATCTTCAGTTTTAAATCTTCCATTCAGTAACTTTAAATCTTCCATTCAGTAACTTTAAATCTTCCATTCAGTAGCTTTAAATCTTCCATTCAGTAGCTTTAAATCTTCCATTCAGTAGCTTTAAATCTTCCATTCAGTAACTTTCAATCTTCCATTCAGTAGCTTTAAATTTTCCATTCAGTAGCTTTAAATCTTCAGTAGCTTTAAATTTTCCATTCAGTAGCTTTAAATTTTCCATTCAGTAGCTTTAAAACTTCCATTCAGTAGCTTTAAATCTTCCATTCAGTAGCTTTTTTAAATCTTCCGTTCAGTAACTTTAAATATTCCATTCAATAGCTTTAAATCTTCCATTCAGTAGCTTTAAATCTTCCATTCAGTAGCTTTAAATCTTCCATTCAGTAGCTTTAAATCTTCCATTCAGTAACTTTAAATATTCCATTCAGTAACTTTAAATCTTCCATTCAGTAGCTTTAAATCTTCCATTCAGTAGCTTTAAATCTTCCATTCAGTAGCTTTAAATCTTCCATTTAGTAGCTTTAAATCTTCCATTCAGTAGCTTTAAATCTTCCATTCAGTAGCTTTAAATCTTCCATTCAGTAGCCTTAAATAGTCCATTCAGTAGCTTTAAATCTTCCATTCAGTAGCTTTAAATCTTCCATTCAGTAGCTTTAAATCTTCCATTCAGTAGCTTTAAATCTTCCATTCAGTAACTTTAAATCTTCCATTCAGTAGCTTTAAATCTTCCATTCAGGAGCCTTAAATAGTCCATTCAGTAGCTTTAAATCTTCCATTTAATAGCTTTAAATCTTCTATTCAGTAGCTTTAAATCTTCCATTCAGTAGCTTTAAATATTCCATTCAGTAGCTTTAAATCTTCCATTCAGTAGCTTTAAATCTTCCATTCAGTAGCTTTAAATCTTCCATTCAGTAGCCTTAAATAGTCCATTCAGTAGCTTTAAATCTTCTATTCAGTAGCTTTAAATAGTCCATTCAGTAGCTTTAAATCTTCCATTTAGTAGCTTTAAATCTTCCATTTAGTAGCTTTAAATCTTCCATTTAGTAGCTTTAAATCTTCCATTTAGTAGCCTTAAATAGTCCATTCAGTAGCTTTAAATCTTCTATTCAGTAGCTTTAAATCTTCATTCAGTAGCTTTAAATCTTCCATTCAGTAGCTTTAAATATTCCATTCAGTAGCTTTAAATCTTCCATTCAGTAGCCTTAAATAGTCCATTCAGTAGCTTTAAATCTTCCATTTAGTAGCTTTAAATCTTCCATTTAGTAGCTTTAAATCTTCCATTTAGTAGCTTTAAATCTTCTATTCAGTAGCTTTAAATAGTCCATTCAGTAGCTTTAAATCTTCCATTCAGTAGCCTTAAATAGTCCATTCAGTAGCTTTAAATCTTCTATTCAGTAGCTTTAAATAGTCCATTCAGTAGCTTTAAATCTTCCATTTAGTAGCTTTAAATCTTCCATTTAGTAGCTTTAAATCTTCTATTCAGTAGCTTTAAATAGTCCATTCAGTAGCTTTAAATCTTCCATTTAGTTGCTTTAAATCTTCCATTCAGTAGCTTTAAATCTTCCATTTAGTAGCTTTAAATCTTCCATTCAGTAGCTTTAAATAGTCCATTCAGTAGCTTTAAATCTTCCATTTAGTAGCTTTAAATCTTCCATTTAGTAGCCTTAAATAGTCCATTCAGTAGCTTTAAATCTTCCATTCAGTAGCCTTAAATAGTCCATTCAGTAGCTTTAAATCTTCCATTTAGTAGCTTTAAATCTTCCATTCAGTAGCTTTAAATCTTCTATTCAGTAGCTTTAAATAGTCCATTCAGTAGCTTTAAATCTTCCATTTAGTAGCCTTAAATAGTCCATTCAGTAGCTTTAAATCTTCCATTCAGTAGCTTTAAATCTTCCATTCAGTAGCCTTAAATAGTCCATTCAGTAGCTTTAAATCTTCCATTCAGTAGCTTTAAATAGTCCATTCAGTAGCTTTAAATCTTCCATTTAGTAGCTTTAAATCTTCCATTTAGTAGCCTTAAATAGTCCATTCAGTAGCTTTAAATCTTCCATTCAGTAGCCTTAAATAGTCCATTCAGTAGCTTTAAATCTTCCATTTAGTAGCTTTAAATCTTCCATTCAGTAGCTTTAAATCTTCTATTCAGTAGCTTTAAATAGTCCATTCAGTAGCTTTAAATCTTCCATTTAGTAGCCTTAAATAGTCCATTCAGTAGCTTTAAATCTTCCATTCAGTAGCTTTAAATCTTCCATTCAGTAGCCTTAAATAGTCCATTCAGTAGCTTTAAATCTTCCATTTAGTAGCTTTAAATCTTCCATTTAGTAGCTTTAAATCTTCCATTCAGTAGCCTTAAATAGTCCATTCAGTAGCTTTAAATCTTCCATTTAGTAGCTTTAAATCTTCCATTTAGTAGCTTTAAATCTTCCAGTTAGTAGCTTTAAATCTTCCATTCAGTAGCCTTAAATAGTCCATTCAGTAGCTTTAAATCTTCCATTCAGTAGCTTTAAATCTTCCATTTAGTAGCTTTAAATCTTCCATTTAGTAGCTTTAAATCTTCCATTCAGTAGCTTTAAATCTTCCATTTAGTAGCTTTAAATCTTCCATTTAGTAGCTTTAAATCTTCCATTTAGTAGCCTTAAATAGTCCATTCAGTAGCTTTAAATCTTCCATTCAGTAGCCTTAAATAATCCATTCAGTAGCTTTAAATCTTCCATTTAGTAGCTTTAAATCTTCCATTCAGTAGCTTTAAATCTTCCATTTAGTAGCTTTAAATCTTCTATTCAGTAGCTTTAAATAGTCCATTCAGTAGCTTTAAATCTTCCATTCAGTAGCCTTAAATAGTCCATTCAGTAGCTTTAAATCTTCTATTCAGTAGCTTTAAATAGTCCATTCAGTAGCTTTAAATCTTCCATTTAGTAGCTTTAAATCTTCCATTTAGTAGCTTTAAATCTTCCATTTAGTAGCTTTAAATCTTCTATTCAGTAGCTTTAAATAGTCCATTCAGTAGCTTTAAATCTTCCATTTAGTAGCTTTAAATCTTCCATTCAGTAGCTTTAAATCTTCCATTTAGTAGCTTTAAATCTTCCATTCAGTAGCCTTAAATAGTCCATTCAGTAGCTTTAAATCTTCCATTTAGTAGCTTTAAATCTTCCATTTAGTAGCCTTAAATAGTCCATTCAGTAGCTTTAAATCTTCCATTCAGTAGCCTTAAATAGTCCATTCAGTAGCTTTAAATCTTCCATTTAGTAGCTTTAAATCTTCCATTCAGTAGCTTTAAATCTTCCATTCAGTAGCTTTAAATCTTCCATTCAGTAGCCTTAAATAGTCCATTCAGTAACTTTAAATCTTCTATTCAGTAGCTTTAAATCTTCCATTCAATAGCTTTAAATCTTCCATTCAGTAGCTTTAAATATTCCATTCAGTAGCTTTAAATCTTCCATTCAGTAGCCTTAAATAGTCCATTCAGTAGCTTTAAATCTTCCATTTAGTAGCTTTAAATCTTCCATTCAGTAGCCTTAAATAGTCCATTCAGTAGCTTTAAATTTTCCATTCAGAAACTTTAATATTTCCATTCAGTAAGTTTCAATTTTCCCTTTAAAAGCTTTAAATTTTCCATTCAGTAGCTTTAAATATTCCATTCAGAAAGTTTAAATTTCCCCTTCAAAAGATTTAAATTTTCCATTCAAAAGCTTTATATGTTCCATACAGTAAATTTAAATGTTCCATTCAGAAAGTTTAAATTTTCCTTCAAAAGATTTAAATTTTCCAGTCAAAAGCTTTATATGTTTCATACAGTAAGTTTAAATTTTCCATTCAGTAGCTTTAGTAGCTTTTCATTTTCCATTCATTAAGTTTGAATATTCCATTCAGTAGCTTTAAATGTTCCATTTAGAAGCTTTAAATCTTCCCTTCACTAGCTTTAAATTGTCCATTCAGTAAGTTTAAATTTTCCATTTAGATGCTTTAAATATTCCGTTCAGTAGCTTTGAATTGTCCATTCAGAAGCTTTAACATTTCCATTCAGTACGTCTAAATTTTCCATTCAAAAGCTTTAAATATTCGATTCAGTAAATTTAAAATTTCCATTCAAAAGCTTTAAATTTTCCATTCAGTAGCCTTAGTAGCTTTAAATGTTTCATTCAGTAAGTTTAAACTTTCCATTCAAAAGCTTTAAAATTTCCATTCAGAAGCTTTAAATATTTCATTCAGTAGCCTTGAATGTTCCATTCAGTAGCTTTAAGATTTCCATTCAGTAGCTTTAAATTTGCCATTCACTAAGTTTAAATTTTCCATTCAGTAGCTTGAAATTTTCTATTCAGTAGCTTTAAATGTTCCATTCAGTAACTTTAAATTTTCTATACAGAAGCTTTAACATTTCCATTCAGTAAGTTTAAATTTTCCATTCATAAGCTTTAACATTTCCATTCAGTAAGTTTAAATTTTCCATTCAGTAGCTTTTAATACTTAATTCAGTAGCTTTCAATTTTCCATTCAGTAGCTTTAAATATTCCATTCAGTAGCCTTAAATTTTCCATTCAGAAGCTTTAACATTTCCATTCAGTAAGTTTAAATTTTTCATTCAGAAGCTTTAACATTTCCATTCAGTAAGTTTAAATTTTCCATTCAGTAGCTTTAAATATTCCATTCAGTATCTTTCAATTTTCCATTCAGTAGCTTTAAATATTCCATTCAGTAGCTTTAAATGTTCCATTCAGTAGCTTTGAATATTCCATTCAGAAGCTTTAACATTTCCATTCAGTAAGTTTAAATTTTCCATTCAGTAGCTTTAAATATTCCATTCAGTAGCTTTAAATGTTCCATTCAGAAGCTTTAACATTTCCAGTCAGTAAGTTTAAATTTTCCATTTAGTAGCTTTAAATGTTCCGTTCAGTAAGTTTAAAATTTTCATTCAATAGCTTTAAATTTTCCATTCAGTAAGTTTAAATATTCCATTCAGTAGCTTTAAATTTTCCATTCAGTAAGTTTCAATTTTCCAGTCAGTAGCTTTAAAATTTCCATTCAGCAGCTTTAAATTTTCCATTCAGTAGCTTTGAATATTCCATTCAGTTAGTTTAAGTTTTCCATTCAGTGGCTTTAGTAGCTTTAAATGTTCCATTCAGTAAGTTTAAATTTTCCATTCAAAAACTTTAAATTTTCCATTCAGAAGCTTTAAATATTCCATTCAGTAGCTTTAAGTTTTCCATTCAGTAAGTTTAAATTTTCCATTTAGTAAATTTAACATTTCTATTCAGTAAGTTTAAATTTTCCATTCAGTAGCTTTACAATTTCCATTCAGAAGCTTTAACATTTCCAGTCAGTAAGTTTAATTTTCCATTCAGCAAGTTCAAAGTTTCCATTCAGAAGCTTAAAATATTCCATTCAGTAAGTTTAAATATTCAATTCAGCAGCTATAAATTTTCCATTCAGTAGTTTTAACATTTCCATTCGGTAAGTTTTAATTTTCCATTCAGTAGCATTAACATTTCAATTCAGTAAGTTTAACCTTTCCATTCAGTAGCTTTAAATTATCCATTCAGAAGTTTTAACATTTCCAGTCAATAAGTTTAAATTTTCCATTCAGTAAGTTTAAAGTTTCCATTCAGTAGCCTTAGTAGCTTTATATTTTCTATTCAGTAAGTTTAAATTTTCCATTCAGTAGTTTTAAATGTATTGTCAACATTTTCCACATCCACGTCGTGATATATTTCACGTTACTATCCCTATTAGTAGTTTTAGTAACAACTCGTTGTTTGTACAAAAATGGTCATTAGTCACATCATCTTTTGCACTAACCGTAGATACCTGTATAGTTCTGAATATATGAATCCTAACAATTTTTAAGTGAAGCTGGATATGTTTGTTGTGTAACTGTTACTCCGATTTACTCGATCTTCCATGTTGTGCATCCATTTCAATATCAATACTTTTTCATTGTGACATTTACAATAATCCCTTATTTACATTTTATGTAAATTTCAAGATAGCAATAACTATCGGGTAATAAAACAATCCTGGAGACCTTAGTGTTAATAATCTAGAATAACCATATGCTACTGCATTTCTATGGGAAAATATGAACCACGTTATTTTCCCCCAGATGGATGCTGGATGACCTTGTGGACTACAGTATCCATATGACAAAACAAGTTCATATTTTCCCATACAAATATAGTAACCGTTTTATTACTTAATCGTTTTCTTATTCTACCTAAGGCTTAAATATTCTTTTTAAATTACGCCTCAAGGAAGATAGTAATTGAATGTATGCTGTATTCCAAAATATACACAAATGCAGATTAATCAACAAAACAGTACCAATATTAAGGCGCACAAAACTATGACCAGCAAAATATAAACGCGTATTTGAATTTTATGTTACTTTCAAAATGATTTGTCGTTTTGGTTTACTTAACATTGAAATTTATTGCAATATTGTGAGTGAATGCGCAATGCTACAACTTGTCCAGTTGGTGTGGAATAACTGGATTTGCAGGTTTGTTGATTGTATTAAATTTCGTGAATATGAACTGGATTTATATATGTCAATTCTACATGAAGTACGTGTGATTTGAACAGCGAGGGACGTATCTTGACTCATCTCCAGCCTGTTTCTGTTCTGTCATTGAATGTTTCGAATCATATTTTGGGGAAAATATGAACTCCAGAAGTCATCATGGAATATAATGTTCATTTCGTTTTGAGTGCAGTAAGGAGGATGTTGCTGCACTTGGAATATAGTCGAAATTTCAGTACAATTTTAAAATGTGGAATCAAGCTTTAGAACCCATGACATAGCTTGTGTTACTCGGATTTGCAGAACGAAAAAGGTACATTTTGAGGACACTTGAGATGCGAAAATGTAGTATACTTTTTGCCATTCTTATTACAAGCTAAAGAAGACGTGTTTATGCCTGGTCCCTTGTGCGCTCCCCTAGCTATGGTATTACCTTTACCAGGTATGACGTTCATCGCTAGCTTAAATCCGAAACAATCAACGAAATTTAAACAGCAAAACTGCATAGCTGCTAGTGTGTGACAATCCATGCAGCCGGCGAAAACAAGAATTATTAGTCGTCTTCGTGTGTTAGCTCCGAGGCCATTACTTTTGTATGGAAACGTCCAGTAGCATTTTTCCCCACGAATTTAGTAATTTTACTTATATGCTAGTTTGCATTTTTTTTCATATAGTGATGTAATCTCTTCAACGTTTTGAAGATGTTTTGTGTTGTTGTTCAGGAGGAACACTGTCGTTCTGTGCTCTTGAACAAATTCCATCCCTCCTAGACAACGCGAGTAATGATGCGTATTGATGAGGAAGACTGGTTAGTAACGATTGGTGTTGGTTTTAATGCTAAATTCACTAATACTCCACACATGTCTGTAATAGCCCAATCCACTACAGCGTAATGTTAAGTTCCCATAAGGCCTATTTACCGACTTATCGCCTCCATTAACTACTGACAGCTCTGTCGTTGATTTTCTTCCTATAACGCACTCTCTTGAAACACTCTTCTTTTCTGACAGCCTTACGTTCGTAAGTCATTTGGTTGGAACGAATATGCTTAAAACGTATGCATAGTCTGTATGGAAGCTTTTGATAATGAGCATGAGTAGCGGCTGCTTGGCAGCAGATATTGCAGAGTGTAATTTGCCTTCTCGGTATATGTCAATTTTTACGTTCCTTTCACGAAGCCTGGCATTGATAAAGAATGTTCTTAACGAATTAACAAATAGAAACCTCACCCACCCAGTTTATCCCCGTTTATTCTCATATCTAGTTAATGTTATCCATAAATCCGATATCGATGAAGAGTCTATAGGGTGCCTCACCTTGACCATATTAGCATATAAAATTCCCATTTGTTCCCCATTTAATCTTTGAACACAGCCCCTCAATCCTCAACTTCAAGCTATATCTCTAAAGCTTTAATAAGAAGTCAGTTGGCAATGCAGGGCACGTGTGACTATGACTACTGTTAATTCTGTCTACGGTAAATTGTCTTGGATTATTCAGAATATTGTTGATGGTTCTGATGATAATTTTGATATCTTTATTTTTTGGTAATAAATATCATTAATTTCAACGTCAGTGGATTCAGAATAACTAAGTATATTTTCTTGTTTAATCCTCCACTCACTCCTTGGTGTATACATGTCGATATGTAGTTGTTCCAGCAATCCTGAATTC
This sequence comes from Unio pictorum, assembly GCA_030141615.1. Taxonomy (NCBI): domain Eukaryota; kingdom Metazoa; phylum Mollusca; class Bivalvia; order Unionida; family Unionidae; genus Unio; species Unio pictorum. The sequence continues at coordinate 10,370,450 of JARLTB010000044.1, read as the reverse complement.
GCGCTGATATAAAACGAATTTGTAGCGAATCCGACTTAGAGCAAATGGAGAAACTATATTTATCATCGCTAATAAATTTATCGAAACATAAGAAAGCATTGATGAACTTAAATGGAAAAATTGCAGTGACTCACCATCAATATAACTCACAACTGCACTTAATTTAGTTCCTTCTGATATATTAAGATTATGTCGACTTATAAACGTATTGTTTCGTTGTATCTGCATTTATTTAAATTAACACAGCATCGTCTAAATTCAATCTTGTACAATGTCATTTATAATCATATGATCCACCTTGGATAAATTTACCAATTATTTTTCTGCCAATATATTTTGCGATTTTATTTTCGTAATTGGTTATTTCACGATTTTCTTTTGTTGTAGTAACCAAACTTGTTTCTGTGAACTATATGACACATTTGTTTCACTTACAGCTAACGATCATAATATTTTTGAATTAAGCATATAACGTAATAATACTAGTGGTACCCACATTTTCTCTGAAAAATGTTTGCCAAGCCAGACATAACATGTTAATCGCACGGAGATCTTATGCAAACTTAAATGACTCGATACAAGCAAATCAAGTTAAGTTAAAATCCGGCAAAGATCCGTTGATCGATATTCTAGTCATATCGTGTGTTGGATGTCCAAATATTTTCAAATATGCAGAACACTCTCCCATTACAAGAAGACTTGAGGGACAACATGTAACCATATCGAGTGATATCATATTTTATAATCGTATTTAGTATTCCATAATCCACCGTGTCCGTATCCGACACAACTTGATGTGATATGATCTAGAAAATCAAATCAAGTAGGCTTCCACGAATTTGTTTGTCTCGCAAATAGTCTGGTTCCCTGCTTAGTATGCTCCCATGCGTTGCACTCCGCTATATTAATGGGAGCATACTAAGCAGGGAACCAGACTATCTCGCAAAATGATCCGCAACAGATGCAACAGAAAAACAATATTTCATTAATTGTTAAGTCCTTACATCGTATGTGTATTTCAATGCAAATTTAATTTCTTCGTGGAGAGATTCTGTATGAAAAATAACGCCATTAGGTCTTACAAACTCTTTATATGTTTCATCTGAACTTGGAAGCAGCCATACTGTTACATGATAGTTTTCATTATTTCGTTAATAAGAGCGAATGTATCATCGTTATAGAACTGAACGGTTCTGTCTTGTGGAAACAGGGTTACTGCAATAGTACACGCATGCGTATTATGATCAATAATATTTATCGGAGCTGACTTTTTTATAATGTTGCGAAACGTGTAATATCTCTCACGTTATTGTTTTTACTATTATTGGAAATTGTAGTTTATTTTCTAGTTCAGCGACGTCTTTGACAAACGCTCTGGTATATTTAATTATTTCTTTGCGTCTTCGATCCGTTAGACCATTTCTAAGTATCGTGTTTGTGAAATGTTCCGTCACGCGTTCGGCTATTGTTTTGTTGTTGAAATTTCATCGGTTTTAGATCATGAACGCTGTGTTTATCATTTATCGGATATAACGCGTAGATAATTGCGATTACAGGATACGCTCGTTGATAATACGGTTTCAATACCAGTTAACATTCCTGGTTTGGAGTTCTTACTCAATATAGCAATTTTTTCGTTATGCAGGACATGGTCACGTTTGTCACGGATAATCCAAGTATTATTGTCTGTTTCTACTAATTCGATAAATTTTACTTTATAAATATATTTTCGATGATCAATATCGCCATTATTGTCTGTTTCTACTAATACAATAAATTTTACTTTATAAATATACTTTCGATGATCAAGATAATCAGTGATCGTTGCGGCTCGTTGGTCGTTTATCGTAGCTTCAATGACGTTGTCAATCACTTTGTCATTACCTATGATTTTGAACGGTGACCACACATGGGATGCGCCATCGGCACTACATACTTTCTTGGCGTCACGAATACTATTAATCCAAGTTTTATTCGTCGGATAAACCAGATCTCGTATCGTTAAGTCAGGGGATATTCTGTCAAAATTAAATTTATCTCATGAACTCTTACATTTAAAAATGAAAACAAATATTTAAATATATATATATATATATATATATATATATATATATATATATATATATATATATATATATATATATATATATATATATATATATATATATATATATATATATATATATATATATATATTCTCTATTGAAGAGGAAATAAAGTCAGTCAGTCAGTCATACATACATACATACATACATACATACATACATACATACATACATACATACATACAAAAACAACTGCAATTGGTTAATGATAGGTTCTACAGCTTACAACACCTAGTAACATAGTCTGCGTGAATGAATTCTGCGGATATCATTTACAAACCGTGAGTAACGGAAGTCTGTGGCCAAAACCAAGAAATATATAATAAACAGAAAATAAATTTTCATTATTGTTGAAGGGAGATATATGCAGTAGTTGCTACTAATAGTATAGTTACTGTTTATTTTATTTGTTGTTTATATTCTAAATCTGACGTTTTTATCATTGGCGAAACACAGTTCAAACTTCATTTAAGGGAGATGACTCTATTAAGGATACGTTAAAATATAGGAGTTATTTTACCTTACCTTATTCGTTTATAAATAAAATAAATTTTATAGCAGATATTGACAAAATATTCAAGAAATATGGTATGGGAAGTGTTCTCTTAGACTATGCAGTAAGAGTACAAACCGAAGGTAAACTTGTTTGGAATCGGAATATTATTGATAATATTCAAAACATCGAAGAATCTACCTGGAATACAGATATTGAACTAAGGAGCGATTTAATTCACTTCAGAAACATTCATTTGGACTTAAAACCAAGCAGTATATGGTTTCTTGGACGTACATTTCCATCTATGTTATGGCCTCTCTCTGAAATAGTGAAACTATATATCATGCCTGTTGGAAAAGTTATGATATGTAAACTCTGTGGAAAAGAGACTGACGACAGAGCGAAACATCTTATCTTCGGTTGTGAAAAGCTCCTTGAAGAACGAAACGTCTTCTTTGAGAGGGTGATTGACACTTTAGAGGTGAGAGACGGGGTTAATTTATTTAATCAAGAAGACGATATACTATTGGAGACACTTCTTGGAAGCAGAGTAGATTGCTTGTCGTCTATCGACGATGATGTATGGGATAAACTCATGTTGGTAACGGCAAAAAGCATAACCTCATTTTACAATAAAATGCATGCCCTACTCTCAACCAACATGTCATAACATAACAGCAATAATAAGTAGTTAATCTAAATAAATAAATAAATTAATTTAAAAAAACCAAGCAAAAACAAATATCCTGCTGTTGTCAAATTCCGCAATTTTGATGTTTTACAGATCACGGAGATATAGGTAATGCTCTCTGGCTCATATAATATACGAGTGTCACCTTTTGCTATCTTTATTCCTTTGAGAAGGATTTCATGCTGTTCCTCATATATATGTATAGATGTGTGTATATGTGTGTGTATATATGTATGTGTAAATATGTGTTTGGGTATATATATATATATATATATATATATATATATATATATATATATATATATATATATATATATGCATAAGCATATATGTCATGTAGAAAGAACTATATTGATAATTACAATGGTATACGTTTCCAATTTGTTTTATTTATATTCTTTTGTGTTGTATTTCATGATTTTGTATTATCCTGAATTTGATTAATCTGATGTAATCTCTATTGAAGAGGAAATAAAGTCAGTCAGTCAGTCAGTCAGTCATACATACATACATACATACATACATACATACATACATACATACATACATACATACATACATACAAAAACAACTGCAATTGGTTAATGATAGGTTCTACAGCTTACAACACCTAGTAACATAGTCTGCGTGAATGAATTCTGCGGATATCATTTACAAACCGTAAGTAACGGAAGTCTGTGGCCAAAACCAAGAAATATATAATAAACAGAAAATAAATTTTCATTATTGTTGAAGGGAGATATATGCAGTACTTGCTACTAATATTATAGTTACTGTTTATTTTATTTGTTTATATTCTAAATCTGACGCTTTTATCATTGGCGAAACACAGTTCAAACTTCATTTAAGGGAGATGACTCTATTAAGGATACGTTAAAATATAGGAGTTATTTTACCTTACCTTATTCGTTTATAAATAAAATAAATTTTAGGGGGCAGGGTCCAGTTTTTATGTACAAATTTAATGTCGCATGCACCTGCCTAATATAAAAATTCATTAAAAATATAATACGCGAGTGAGGTCAAAAAGGTACATATTTCTGGATAGGTATTATGTAGCGCAACATAATCATATCACACACTTGACCTGACAAGTCTAATGAAGTTCTTAGAATAAAATGTTTATGTACCCCAACCCCTATTTTATACATGCATTTTTCACATCCGAAGGCCATTTTTGACAGCATGTGGTGCTCACAGTGCAAACGCAAGGCCTTTTCCTAGATGAAAATTTTGAAAAACATTGTCTACTAAATAACTTGATGAAATTCATAATAGTTGTCATCCATGCCGTTTTTGAGATATTCTACTTGCCTTGAACCCACGTGTCTACTGCTATGGGAGGCTAGCTCTTCTTCCTAGCCGACTATTGGTATTTCACAATCAACATACTGCAGAGTAACTATGGAAAGTGTACATATCTGACATCAATTTCAAGAACAACACAAGCCTGAAACACCTAGTTCACAAATTTATCCATAACTTTAATAATTACAAAATAGTAGCTCAAAAACTCACACCATACCCTTAAGTTAAGAAATTTGCCAGGGGCCAATTTACGAAACTGGACCCTGCCACCTTAGGGTTGTTTCTCCACCCCGACCGCATCGTGTTGCTCCAACTTTTCACCGTCTGCTCATTCGGGAGTAAAATAACCAATGGAAAACGTTGTTTTTGGCACAACTAAGCATTGGGCTAAAGAGCAAAAGGCTCCAGGGGTTAATGTGTTGAAGGTAGAGGAGGCCACGTGTATGCATTGTGCAGTCTAAATAATTAAGTAAGTTAAAATCGTAGTGCCTTCCTTAAGATAAGCAGCAGGGGGGGGGGGGGCGAATCGGACATTTGCTCCAGACATCATTTGCTCTAAATCTAACAAACATCTCGAGAGAATTAATTCGAATTCTTCTTTTTCAACCCAAAAAAAGATTACTTGCTCGAAACATAAGTTTTTCGCAAATCATACTCAAAGGCCGTTTTCATCGTTTAGTCAAAATACAGTCTCGTCGTGATGTCATCGCCCTCCCCCCTGCTGCTATGGGTTAATAATTTATTTCAGCCAAATATTTGATCGAGTCTTTAGGACGAAAATCATTTATGATTTCACAAACAAACTAATCGCTAACACCTCATCTTGTAGATCAATTAAATTATTTGACTGGTCGGTGAGTCGGAAATTAATTCTCGTTAGCGAATTATTATGGCATCGCATGTAGACAGGATTAATTGGGTTTTCAATAATTAGGAATCCTGGAGGAGATGTTGGTGCAAACGAATAAAGAATATATCCTTGCTGAGCTTGATTTGATTGCTCGAGATTTATTTGATAGCTTCATTCAATTGCATCACATGTTAAATTGAGAGCAATCACCGCGGAAATATTCACATTGTGCGGGGCAATATGCCTACCGCCACCATCTGGATCATTATTATATTTGAGGAAGACAGTTGAATCTAGTGTTTGTAATACCTTGATAACATTCCTAACAGATTCTTTTAGTTCCTCCGCGTTGTATCCGGAAAACTCGAAATTACGCAGATTGGCTTCTGTGATATTGTAACTGGTTAGGAATCGCTGTTTATTGTCGCTGTTGTCATTAATTATTGTTTGAATAATTAGTTCATTGATATATTCCATGTCAGATACAAGCTGATTTACTATTTCAACGTGTTTTCGCGATTTTGTTTGCTGTAGTTGTTCTAGTTGTGTTTTATGTAATTGATTAATTTCATTAAAATAACCAGTGATGTCAGTTCGCGTAAATGCGATAGTAACAGATGAGTCAGCTGTTATTTTAATGATAAAATCCCATTGTAACGTGTTTTTGTTGGTAAATATAAATCTATCGGCGATTTTTCCTTTTTTTATATCAGATAAATTATCTCGATACATGGGATTGATTTCATGATATGATTGTACGCCCGTGGTTATGTCGGCGGTGGCTCCGGGTGGTTTTTCAGGCCATCCTAACACTGTTCTTAACGAGCTGTTATAGATATCTACAGCGTATCCCTCTGTGCTTATTTCGATCGACGACGAGAGCGTTGGTTCATGAAGTTTAATAGCTATTTTTGATTCTTTTCCAGTGATTGATTTTATTCTACGCTGAATTTCAGCATCGATTTGCTCAATTTGGTACGACCCAGTTGGTAACGAAACAGTTTCCCACGCTGGAGTACCATCGGGTTTATTTTTATACGAGAACACCAGTGCGTTATTGGGTTGCTGACCGCCAAATGCAACCGATCTGATATTAGGCCAGCTATGATATACTCGTAATTTTGCCAGCGCGATCTCGCGCACTGGGATCGGAGAAGGGAAGTTTACACTAAATTGTGGGTTTGTTGATGTTATTGATATCATGCTTGTTCGTATCGGAGTGGTATTCTCCGCGATTCGTTGAAGCAGCTCGAGTGACATTATTGTTAACGCTGTCTTCAATTTCCAATTTCAACATCGCGGAGTTATACAACTGGGTCATCGTGGAAAATTCAACATCGGATATGAACGAATTATCTATCGACAGCGAGATTAACTCGGATAATTTCGAGTACGCGTCAAATATCACCCGGTACCGAGCTGTATAATCACTGAGTTTTTTCTGAGAACACGATGATAACGTTTTAGTTATCGCGGTGGCGACTGCCGCAATTGTTGTTGCCGCGGAGATAGCGATTGGAACTGCAATCGGAACCATCATGGTCACCGTCGACAAAATAACCCCGGCGCTGGCCATCACACCGGACACCGAGTACATGGTGATGTCGATGATTGCTATGCTGCGTCGGTATTTTTTCATTTTTTCACGATAGCGCTCAGAAAGTGATTTCAAGTTTGCGGAAAATTCTTTCACGGTATCATATCGATATCGATGCGATTGTGATACCTCTGGGACTATTATCGGTTCAATTGATTTCATCGATGTCATTACTATTTTAAACCCGCTAGTGTTTTCAATTATTCAATTGTGTACTCGGATTTATGGTCGGTGGGGGGAATACCGGATACAAATTCTAGCGTCCAGGGTAGCGACTCCCTAACCCCTGCCGCTGGCCCGTCGGATGTAGTTATATCAATTCTAATAGGGTATCTTATTCGGTCGGGCGCTTCGGGTATCATATCGTTTATATATGTTACTGTGTTAACACCGCTTATATGTACTGCCGGGCCGACTCCCAAATCAAATTTACGGCGATGTATTATTGTAAATCGATAACAACCCGGTATATTACCATATTTGCTGTGAAAATATAAACTATTTTCCTTTCCTTGGATCCAATCAAAGGTCCCACTGGCAACTGTGTATACGATGTTATCAACGGTTTTTACGCGGTGGGGAATTTTTACCTTATCGAGTCGTTCGATCATTTTTGTAAAATCATCTTTGACGGCATTAACTGTTGTTTTACTTTCATTGATAGCCGCGATAATTTCAACGAGAGTCATATCTGCCATAAGTGGGATTCCAAAAAAATTAACAATGGTGGTGTCGGTGGGTTTTTGTATCCTTTCAAAGTCTGCTTTTAGTCTAAAAACATCATTGTAAATATCGAGATAATTTGCCCTGATTCTGGTAGGATCTATTGTCCCCCTCACCCCCCTGTCAGAAAAGAATGAAATCAGAAGGTCGTTGATTCCAAGCCGTGCTTGGGTTTTAATATGCTGGTCGATGTGATAAAATTTTGTCGTGAGATCTTGGGGGCTATACCCCTCAAAGAACTTATTAACAATTTCACTGGTGGGTTTTTGTTCGTCAATAGCTTTTTTAACTTCAGCGAGGGTCGGGCCTGTCAGAGATGTGGTTTCAGACACAGGTGTTCTCCCTAAAAATTTATCCACGATGGTATTAAGTGTTGTTTGCCTCACCATAAACATATTAATATCTTTGAGAGTCATCGTAGATATAGCTGGGACACCAAAGAAACTATTAGCGACGTAGGCATTTTGAGTATGCTTGCCAAAAAACTCGCTAATTTCAGCGAGAGTCATGCCTGCCACAAGCGGGGTTCCAAAAAACTTAACAACGACGTCGTTAGTGGGTTTTTGTACCTTTTTAATATTTTCTATTAGTTTAGAAATATCCGTGTAAATATCGAGATAATTTGCTTTGATTTCATTTTCATTCATTATCCTTCCCGCCTCCTTGTTAAAAAAGAATAAAGATAGAAAGTTTTTAATTTCAGCGAGAGTCATGCCAACCACAAGCGGGGTTCCAAAGAATTTATGTACGACATTTTTGCGAAAATTGTTATAACCTCGTATATGATCATCCAGCTCACGGCCGTGGGCGGCAATCGTGTCGGTGATCGTAGACACAAGTTCGCCTGGTTTAAGTCGTCCACCGCTGGAATACAGCGCAATAGAGTTTTCAGCGGCATCGCTCTGCCGTATCAAAATGTCATCCGCGGATATATTACTGCTTTTCAATTTACCCTGGCAATCTTGAAATACAACTATTTCGTTCGGGTCAACACTTGCTAAATTTATACTTTCAATTGATCTATTTATGAATCGTTTACATATTTTCCACTGGTGCGTCAATGATTCTCATTCGTCTGCCAGCCCCTTCTAACAACATTGATTTGTCGCTGAGAATGACAGCAACCGCTCTATAATCAACATCACCAGGAGTAATACGAGCCCTAAAATGTATGTCAACGACGGATTGCCTTGTTAAATCAAGATGCTCCAGCGAAAAGTAATAAATCGGATATAGGTTTTTAAAATCAAGTTGCGATATTTGTAAACCAGTATCAACATTTTGATCACGGGCCATAAATGACAGCATCCGATGATACACACGTGCTCTGTGGTTAGTGTCGTAATCAAGCTGTATATCCTCAGATGGTTCTTGTTGTCCGTTTATTCTCAGTGAAACATCCTTGACTCCTAATCGATCAAATATCATATGACTGCGTTCTTGGGAGCGTTATCGATTTCTATTCTGCAGCGCAATAAATATATGACGTGGGGCTGAAACGCCTTGTTTGGCTGCTAAGTGCCATGTAAATGTATCAGCAACATTATCCTCTTTGGCATCAGTTGTTACTGTTAGCCAACTTATCAATGATTTGCCACCTGTGTCCATAAATGAAAGTAGCCGCTCTTCCGTGGTAATTGATGGGGTCATTACTGGCATCCACAATACTATTTTACTCAAAACAACTTTACCATCAGCTGCACCAGTGCGCCAAATTGCATCACTGTCATTGCCTTTTCGCACTAAAGCGATTGTGTGATTGGCTCCATAGATGACTTTTCTGACATTTCTGCAGAATCCAAATATGTGATGGAGTGGAATCGCACATGAAAAATATCGCTGCTGTCCTTGCAATGCTCCTTTTCGTGTTGCAAATCCTAAATTTAAATTACCATTAACGCCTCCGAGAATATCAAACGCAGCTCCGGGTCTAGCTCGACGTTCTGGATTAGCTGTTTCTTGTTGATCGGCTTCTGCATTATCTCTTGCTGTTAACACTTTAATGTATTGAAGGTGGTCAGCGTTATCAGATGTATCCTTTGCAAACATCATAGATGGACCAGCCGACCTTGTATAATCATTAGAATATCTTGCTAGTCCGATTATTGTTGTTGCAACATCAACCTCGCGGTCTATTGATTCAATTTCTTTTCCATCAATGAGATATCTTGCACTTTCAAATAACGCCATTATGCCATTATTAACAAAACCAACTCGGACATTTGCGTTATCTGCATATGGGGTATCAGCTGCAACATTTGTTACGAGTTTTCCCTCTAATTCAATAAATGCTTCACATGGCAAAAAGTATTTACTGGTATCTTGAACTTGAAGTTCAATTCGCGATCGTAGGTCGGGTTGTATTGCATGATAGGAATAGTATTGATAATCGCGGACGGAATTGTCCTTGGGTACTGGGGCTTCTATATCGAAGGCCGGATCAGCTTGTCGTTTAAACATTATATTAACATACTAGTGTTTTCAATTGTGAAACTCTTTGTAATCATCGTCGTTTTTGTTTTCGTTTCAAACCACTTCCTGCTATCGCGTTCATGATAGCGCTATCTGTTACCGGTGAAGCCGTCAATTGTGACGGAGTCACCGAAGCAGCTAACGACGCTAGTTTTTCTTCCACTGCGCTATTTATTTATTTGCTGATTTTTGCAGGCATCACTGTAGTTGATGACAGCACTGGTGGTTTCACCACCGACTTCGTCGCTGTTGGTTTCTTTCGCACCAATGATGCTATTTTATCTTTCGCGGCAGAAAATGCCTTTCCGGCAAGATTTCCAACAGCGCTGATTCCCTTATCACGAATAACATCAATGGCTTTCATTGATAATTGTTTAGCTAACGGCGCCACCTTGGGAGCCATTCTTGTAAATAACCCCGCAATGGTATTGCCGAGACCATCTCCGTAATATGCTCGATAAACAGGCAATCGTGAGTTCACTACGTAGACGCTTACGGGTTTATCATGGTTGTAGTGTATGATCATCTTGTTATAAAACTAGTAGTTTTTCAATTAGTGATCAATCGCTAAGATCCATAGGATTTTCATCATAACCATGGGCATCTCTGTGATTTTCAACTAATTCAGCAATGAGTTCTCGATATACATCAATGCCCATGATACCGCCGGCAAATAATCGTCTACAGATATCAGCTGCTTCATTAATTATCTCGACGGAGTTGTTTCCGGCTCGCTTTCCACCCATAAGTACTTCTAACCGTGATATATCACTTAGGATGTTACCAGGACATGTCACGGCTGCGTTGAAATCCAAAGGATTTTTAATTGAATATCCTTTTCCGCTTGTTTTCTTAGAACCAGCTTCTGCTTTTATGTCTATTTGTTCCGGGATTGGATCCTCCGTATAACGTGGTGGTTGCGGACCGCCTTTAACCGCAGCTAGAAAGTCATCATAACCAGGGTGCTGCAACGCCGAGATTTTATTCCCGCCGCAATTCACTAAATATATTTTTGATGCCCAAGTGTCTTTGTTTTTTATATAACTTTTAAACTCGTCTTTTAATAAATTCTCTCTTTTACCCTTTGGAAAATTGTCTCTAGCAAAATCAGCTAATTCGGAATCCGTATGGTTTCCTTTAATTTCATTTAATGCTGCGACTGTAAATATATTCTCAGGTGAATAGTCCTTTTCTCTAGCTGCACCTTGTTGTTCTTCTTCGAGTTCTTCAATTTCGCGTTGAGTTTTTATATCACTGGATAGCTGTTGTATCCCTGCGCGTGTTTGTTCGGTCTCTGCTGCTATCTTTTCAAGTGTATCAAGCAGCGGCGCCGTCGTTGCTCGTTCTTTTTCAGGAATATCTCCGTATATCGCTGCTTCAGTTAACTTTTTCACATCTTTGGTCGCACTTGTTATCGGAGTAAACAGTTGTTCACTTGACACAGAAAAGTCAGTTTGCATTTGTTGTCGTTGTTGAAGTTTCTCGCGAAGTCTGTCTCGAACCGGTATAAACTTTTTAATTGCTGCTATCCGCTCTCGGGCTAATTTAGTTGTAAGCGATTCACCTACCATATATTGTTTGTGAACTGAGTTTTCAAATGTGAAACTATCACAATTAAAAGCTGAGTTATTAAATAAAATAATGTACCATCAAGCTAACGTATCCATCTCCGACAGGGTTAAACTGTACGACGCTATCCGCGAGAGTTTCAGAAATAACATCGCTGGGGGTTTCAAAATTGTAATATCTGAGAACGGCGATGAACGATTTTTGTTAACGACGCGGCAACAACAACAACTACGTGAAAATGGAGGCGTCGCGGTGATTACTTGCTACCACAGCCAGATCATCCAGTACGCACATAACTGCATGAGCAAGCACAAACTACTGAGTATTCTTTCAGGAGAAAATCCTATGTGACAAGTGTATCAAGTGTTACAAAAAACGCTAAAAAAAATAAATTTTTTACTGAAAAATTTACTGAAAGCTTATTTTTTATAGTAACGCTCACGTGGTTAGGATACTGGTTTTTCCTCGTTTAATATTTTTCTAAGATCACGAACCTTAGTACTAATTTCAGCTAGTTTTTGATACTCTTGGCCGAGCTTTTGACGTATTGCTTCAACGGTGCTAAATAGCGTTATAAATACATTAATGTCGTTACCGTACAAACAAGCATTGATGGACTTTTGAATTCCTTTCACGAGCCTGTACATCTTAGGTAAAACATAACCTTACTAAACTGATACTCAATTTCTTCATATTCCGAGGTAATCCTCTTCGCAGTCGAGATCTTTAGATAATACTATCCCTCGATTTTTTAAATTTGAGATTTCAGCAATTATAGAATTTACATCTTTGATATCCATTATTTTATCTTTAATTTAAAAAAAAAATAACACTCATTTGGCAATCTCGCTGGCGCCCTATGACGTCAGAGAGAACCAGAGGTTACTTTATTAAGGACATACATGAAAACCCCATTTGGCAATCTCGCTATGACGTCAGAGAGTTATTTAATTAACATATACTAAGGATGGAATTTGCGATGTCCGAAAGGGAGGCCTAAGGTGACAAACATCATCTTAGACCGCCCAGAAGATATGCTTGGGAGGACATTCACAACCATGTACTTAATTAATGGACAGTACAATGCCGTATATATCTCCACTCGAGTGTTGCGGCAGATTTTAGGCATAACATGTACTTAATTAACTATATTAAGGATGGATATATTCAATGAAACGATGATGGAATTTGTGATGTAATGATGTGGGACGGCACAGGACAGCACAAACATGAAACGACGGGTGGGATGGGCGTGGTCAAACCAAACCAACATTGCAACCCATGAAATCAAATTCATGGTTGCATGTAATTGGAAAAAAACACCAACCCACGCTACCGAGAATGTGATAGCATGAGTTGCAATGTTGGTTTGGTTGAGGGGATTCGCCCTCCCTCCCCAATTAATAGAAAAAACATCTTTCGTTTCGACATCAAATAATGTATCTGCTATGGGGACCGAACACGTAGTTAATAGATCTGTGTTTACAAGACAAACACGCTACCGTTTAGACTACGGAACTGTCATACAAAATAGAGATTTTTTAATATATATATATCTTCTGATTATACTTAACAATAAGAGATTTTTAAAATAGACAATTTTACTGTATCCACAGAAATTTCATAGTATTTAGGAAATGAAATACTAAGTACACAAAAAAAAAATAATAATTTAACTGTTGTTTAAAATATCATGTAAATAGTATTCTGGGTCTTTTCAGCATGCCTGCGTCAGTGACCGATCATACAGGGAGGGGAACAAAAGTACGTTTGTACTGAAAGTCACGCATGCCTGCGTCAGTGAAATACCGATTCAATATAACCTGACATGTATACTTAACAATAAGAGAGTTTTCACTGTATTTATAAAAATGTATACAGGAAAAAGGAAAATAAAATATTTTTTACACACAGAAAAATACAGCTCGCACGTAGAAGATAGTAATTGTACAGTCACATACCCACGTCAATGATTAGCAGTCTACATGTATGAGGTCACCTTTTCTAGTATGATATTATTTATGAAACGAGATGTTTGAACAAATGTTTTAGCGCAGAGGAAGTTTGTCAAGGCTGCACACAGCACTGTTATATCTATCTGGTTTTAATAAGTTGTGAAAACATCGTAACACAAAACAGCATGTAATTTCGATGTTATAAATATAAATCTCTACAGTCACGTGTGCGCGCGCACGTCAATTATACCTCTCTCTCTACCTGTAAATATAGCAGACGACACAAATACAAGGGAACTTAGTGAGTGGAGTGTTATGAGTGGTGGCGGACTTATCCATAAAGGCTTTATCTCCCTTGAATCGTTTCAGATGTATATGAAAATTGTATCCTGTGTGAGTTTTTCTTTGACAGAGACGATTTTTGAATTCCTTCTGCAACAAATCGTATTGAAGACCTACAAATATCGAAATATCTACTGACTTCATTCATTGACTGAAATATTTTCTCCTCGCTAGTTTCTGTTTCAAATGATTTGACATGTTTTGCCTTTTTTGCGTGTTTGCCGGTTCCACCTAATTTTGTATTCTGACTTTGAGTAACAACTCGTAAGTTATCCAATTTGTTATTTTGAGGGAATCCATCAACGTGATCAATCACAAAACCATCTTTGATCAATCCGTTGTGACATTCGTATGCGAATCGATGACAATAATATCTCTTCTTCCCGGCACTAAACATCAAATAACCTCTATTATTTACCCATCCAACCGGCTTCTTTAGTCTGCGATGCCTGACAACACCAACATGGGATGCTTCATAATTAACAAGCACTGGGTGAGGTCTGAAATCTTGGCTCATTTGTATAATAATACTATTTGTCTAATTTATTATTTGCTTTAATTATAAGTCTATCAATGTAGTCTTGAGGGTTTTTTATGATTTTGTCGCTGACGGAGTCATCGGTAGGATCAATGACTGAATTTTTTATTCGTTTGTCATAATAGCGTTTTAGTTCCCTGTAACGTTTGACGCCACAACTGAGACACAACTGCGGTTTTCCCCTTACCCCCACCCCACATCGGAGGCATGGAAGGGGGCCAAAACTTCCTCGCCGAATGCTTTGTAAATGATACCCACAGAATTCGCTTCTGCATGATTTGCTACACGGGGTTGTTGATCCAATCATTAGCCACTTGCAGTGATTCATTATACTATATTTTTCTATTTAAATACTTGTTTTAATTATAACATGGAGGAGTTCGAGAGATTATCAGCAATTAAGCCTTTCAAAAAAGTTAAATTCAATCCCGATAGAACCCTCAAAGATGTACCAAAACGGTCAATAACGGATAGAGCCTTGATAAATAAAATACGCGATTGTATTAATGAATTCAAACACGACGGCGCATCTCATAGCTGGTCAACATTCGAATTGATGGCGTTGTTGATGCCACCATGAACGACAGCAACGCAGCGTTGATGTTATCACAACTTGGCAACAAAAAGTACTTTTTTAGAGTGAAATTC
Source organism: Unio pictorum (assembly GCA_030141615.1). NCBI lineage: Eukaryota > Metazoa > Mollusca > Bivalvia > Unionida > Unionidae > Unio > Unio pictorum. The sequence goes on along the minus strand of JARLTB010000044.1, from coordinate 10,355,156 downwards.
ATTATTCGTGTAGAATCAGGCGGTTGGATTATACGAGACAAATTTGAACCGATTCTCAAAGACAAGAAAACAGTCGTTGTTAGCCGTGATTCTAAGCCGGGTCTGTTAACTGGAATTGACAAACCATACTATGAACGAGCATATCCTGAAACAGCAGTTGTGTATGGGATATATCCGTTAAATGAAAAACCTGATATAAGAAAACTTAAACCAATGAAATAGTCGTCGCCGGCAACTTCGTCGTCAGTGGCCTTGCCACTCAATTGTGTAGCAGCACGAATAACAGAACATTTTACAAATGCATCCCGAGGGAACAAACTTACCGATCTACGGCGTAGCAAAATAGCTCAATGGGAGTTAACGGTGAAAGACCGCGGAGCGACTATTAGCGATATAGCAAAATTAGAAACGTCGCTGAGATTTCCAATAACAGTTATGACGATAACCGGAGAAGTTTTATACGAATCAAAATATAAATCAAAGGGAACCCCAATTAAAATTATTGATCATAACGAACACGCGTGGACGCCCGCGGTCACAATATTTCCACGAAACAGAACAATAAAGTATATACCCGACGAATTCTTACGAGAAGAATTTTCCAGGGACGGTTTTCTCGCTGATAAGAAACTATTCGATGCTATTGCGCATTTGAGTAAAAACGACCCCGTGTCGGTGTGGTTACTTCGTAGCACTGAAAACGACACTGATACGTTTGATCAGTTTGTAAGACCAAACGGTGAATTATACCGCACTGAAGCATTTCACAACAAAATGAAAAAAACAGCTAGTGGGTTTTTAACGGCGTGTGGCGAAGCCACCGATGAAATCATCAACGACGAACAATTATTGACAAACTGTTTTACAATCCCGTCGGTTGCAGCTCATTTTGCGAGAATCAAAAACGCATGGAAACCAACACGCGTAGAATTCTTGCCAGACATTGAGGCTAGTTGTTTAGAATTTAATCATGGAGGTTTATGGAATAACAAATACGACAGTGATAATATCATTTCAGTTGATATGGTTGCTTGTTATCCAGCGAGTTTTCTTGGTTATGGAGAGTGTACTGAGTATTTTAAACGATTTGGACACCCCTTACATGAAATGACACGTGTTGCAATTAATGGGCCGCTGCCTGATTTTGATTTAACTTAATTCGCTCGTGTAGTATCATTTGAATTTGCAGCAGGACTTCATCGCTGTTGTTATATTTGGATTGGTAGACACATGTCTGAAAAGAAGTGGCTGCCAATAGCGCTATTACGATTCATGATTGATACAAAAATGTTAATTTCGCTGACAGTCAGTGAAGCAATTATATCATATCGGAAACAAATCAATGTCTGGTTACCAACACCGGAACGTCTTGATAGTATAATTGACGAATCCAGAAAACATATTGATGCCGGCAAAGAATATATCATTGAGTGGTCCAAACGGATATTTAATCAACGAAACATCGAAGCAAAAGATCTCGGCAGAAGAATAATCGGAAAATTCACTCAGGGAGGAAAAAAATGCGACTATAGACGATATTGTTCACGGCTGATTATGGATAACACCGAATATGACTTTGTAATCGCGGATGCAGTATCTAAAAACATATATGTAGATCGTAAAGATGCATTTTTGTCCGATGGAACAAAATTGGGTACAGTTGTTACTTATAGCGACGGTTACAGATCCCCGTATACACATTTGAGGTCGTCGATGCTGGGTTATGCTTGTATTAATTTTTTTTCAATGATAAATAGATTTCCTGACACTGCAGTTAGAGTTGCCGTTGATTCATTTTACATTAACAGCAAGTACAGTTGCGCAGTTGCTGAATTCACTAATTCGGATGAAAGTTGGGGATCATGGAGAATTAAAAAAGAAATGCTGCGCGAGTATTCTGAATCAGCAGACGTTGAAAGTAAAAGTAATTACTTACGCGGTGATAATTTATCAGAGCGTTCTAATGCACCATCGATATCAGATCCAATTTGTAGATATAAAACAGTTTATTTAAACGGCTGAGGCGGGTCAGGAAAAACGACGCGTGCAATCGAGTTATATCGAGGACGCGTAAACATGATTGTGCTGACGCCAACACATAGATTAGCCAGAGAGATAAAACAACGAGGCGTTTCCGCGTGTACGTATCATAGTTTTTTCAGATACAGTGGTGACAAATGGACACCGGAACGAATGGGAGATAAATTCATCCCCGAGGTTATAATTTGGGATGAAGTATGCACAGTATCAACAGAAATATTAAAGATGTTCTTGGATTGGCTGCTGCAAAAGAATACAGCGGTGATAATGTGCGGAGATCATGGACAGCCACCACCATTTGTCGGCGCGGGTTCACATAAGTGGCTGAAAGAATTCGTGGACTATTACGAAGAAATTGATAGCGATTATAGGGCACTTGATGAACAATTAAGTGAGGTTAAAAAATTAACTAGACTGAAACCCGACAGAATCCAATGTGAAATAATCAGGGAAATAATTTCTGAAACTCCAATGGAGGAATTTTATAATACATGGAGACCAAACGATTTTGTAGTTGCTAGCAGAAAAATAGTCAGAGACACACTTCAGAAAAAGTTGTTTGAGCTTCACAAAGAAAAATATCCCCTGATAAAAGTTCCATTGCGTTATAGACCAGCTGACACACGGCGACAGAATATTGAAGTTGAAATTCCAGGACAGCGCGAAAGACAAACACTAGTATTAAATGATATTGTGCTGGTTGATATCAGTATTGTCGAAGACGCATTGCGTGCTAATAAATCGCCATGGACACTGGGTTATGTAACAACAATACATTCCTCGCAGGAATTAACCATCGCGGATACAATTGTTTGGATAGTCGATAATCGCATTGAGTGGTCAAATTTAGTCTATCTTGCAGTGTCTAGAGTACGGCGAATAAATTAACTTCGAAGAATTGTATTTGATGACGACGCCACAATGGATGATATTGATGTTAGCATCATTAATAAAAAAACTCTCCGGTTACAAACAACAAGACAAAAAAAACCGAGAATTTAATATTGATGCTGAATTAATATCTACGCTGAAGCAACAACAAAATAATCACTGCGCGAGTTGCAATTGTATAATGCGTTGGCAGTATTCGGATAAAGATCCTCGCCAATTTACCTTAGACAGAAAAAAATAACAGTCTCGGTCATGTCAGAAACAATGTAATGTTGACTTGTCTTGAGTGTAATAGACGCAACGGTGCTAGTTAAGGCCGCGCAGAGGCAATTGAGTATCATCAAGAATCACTTGTAGTTGTTCACGTGTAAAACCCCGCTGAGGGGCAATTGAATCCAGTTGATCGTGTTATAGTAGATATGCTATGCGTAGTGACACTCCAAATAGGATCAGTAGCCCTTTTTTTTACCACCTTCGAGTTCTCCTGGTTCATATAAATATCTCACAGTGACATTGCTGAGAATTGGCTGAGAAACGCTATCCCGCTGTGGTTGTGGTATATACTTTTTTTAATTGCGTTGTTAGGTTTCATATTGATTGCTCTGGTAATCTCGTTATTTAGCGCTGAAACTACCCCTGGTAACCTTTTGACCCATTCACGGGATCGCTTTTCTTGGATGAATTCTTTTGCGTATTGATATCCAAATAACCGCTCAGCAAGAGTCCGATTAAATCGTTATACAATTGCCTGATCGCGATTTAGTGCAGTATGCCCCCGTCTGATGGTGACATCGTGATCTTTCATCGCTGATAAAACAGCGCCTTGAAATTCCTTGCCAGGATCAACTTGTAACAGATTTGTCCAGCGTAGTGGGCCTCGTCGATAAATCCTTTCAAATGCAGAAGCAACTTCAGGTGATAATTTTGTTTTTAGCGGTTCTGCTTGTTTGTATCGACTCGCAACGTCAACTACGGTTAGCGCGTATTTGTAACCGTTATCATATGGTAAAAACAATAAATCAGCTTGATGAACTTCATTGGGTCCGGTAACATCAAAATGCGAGAAATTGATTTGTTTAGGACGCGGTAGATAAATTTGACATATAGCCTGTTTGGATAACCAATTAGCCGCAGTAGCCTTTTTCACTTTTGCGGCGTTGGCGAGTTTATTGATTGCAGCGTTTCCCCTCCAGTATCCCCTCGGAGAATAATAAATAGATTCCATATTATTAATTACCAGCGCCGATCATCAATTTGCCTTTCATAGCCGATTTTACCAACCATGAAGCCAACTTTTCTTTGAAGGATTTATCAGGAATAGAATTTAACGCATGAATTAATTTCACATCCGCGAGATGCCTGTGTTGCAAATTGCTGCTTTTATATGCAACATCATGAGCATGACACGCCTTATCAATAGCGTTTATCGGATACTCGCCGGGTCGGGGCTGATTTTGATCATCAAGTCTCATATCTAATCGTGTTCCGGGGCCGCAATAGCTATATCCTGGAAGGTGCTTTTCTCCTGGATACTTTGCCCACGGCGTTCCAGGGAGTTTTAGTAACTTGGCTGCAATATCACCTCCTCGTTTTTTTTTTTTAAAACATCTCCGGATTTCATAGAAACAAATCTAAACTTTTTTATACCACATGTTGCACATCTACCAGTAAGTGCTGATCTGTTATTTTTAGTTGTAATCGTCGTCACATCATTTATGTTAGTACGCGTTTTACACTTCACACAATATAGATCCATACTTTATGTATAGAAATATGAATACAATTGATTTTTCAGCGACTAAAACAAGAGAACCAGTTAAGCATCATGCAGCGCTACCAAACTCTATCCGCGCAATTATAATCGGGCCATCTGGATCCGGATAGACGCAATTGTTGCTCAATTTAATAGTGAGATAGATGAAGTGGAATAAGTTGTATTTAGTTGCTCCTAGCGTAGATGATCAACGATGCTATGAAGTGTTAAAGGATTTTAACGAGAATGCATCAGAGATTAAAGGTGAGAACGTCATTGAATTTATAACTGATATTGACGAGGCACCATCCGTGGATGATCTTGATGGGAGCATTTAACAATTTAGTCGCATACGACGATGTGATGTTAGACAATCAAAAAACCCAGCTAGAATATTTTCCCGAGGCTCAGTCAACCCCGCATGGATTTATAACAATAAATTTACATGACCCTCGAACAATGTTCCCTCTAATTTTTGACGATGCTGTGCGGAAAAATAAAGGCGTGCGCGGAAAAACATGATGCAAAATTTTAGTGAGCGGCATTTGTGAAAGTCGTACATTTATAAATGTTTAAAACTCTATTACACAGCAATGTTCTTTATGATAAATTAGACATTTCGCACAGGCATATGCATTGTTCAATTATGTTAATAAAAATATTGTTCTACTTTATATTAATGATGTCGGTAAAGTGCTACACATATGTCATATTTAATTATAAAAACTGCAAGTAAAATAAATGTAGTTCGAAATTTAGAGCAAAACAGTTACTTTATTCATTTATTGCCGAATATTCTGTCTCTGTGTGTGGTCCAATGCTTCTAAACCGCATTTAGATCAATAGTGCTTCCTGATGAAAGATATAATTTTATGCGCATCAAATTATCCAAATGATTTACTTGTAGCCTGTTTCTAGATTTTGTTTTAATTGGCTAAAACCGCGTTCGCAGTCTGCACTTGATGCTTGAAATGTACCACAAATGTCCAGCAGAATCGACAGCTCTTTCATGTCTTCATTCTTCATGACACAGCTTACGACGTCAGTGAAAGTATGAATTGATCCAGTCTTCACTTTTTCTGCAATCAAAAATTTGAAGTCATCATACTGTTCACCGATCTTTGAGATTACTCTCTCTTGACAGTTCGGTATAAGTCTTGAAAACCTTCTTATCAGTTTGTTCAAACTGTCTTTGCCAAATTCAAAACTTGAATTCTTTGCAATGATGCAGTGGTCAAATGCTTGCCAATCCATTAATTCATCATCCGGAAATCTCTTATCAAGGTGATTACATAATAGTTCAACAAATCTAAGAATTACAGCCTTGTCGACGTCACGGTCAAGTGAATTAAGAACTTCCTTCACTGCATCCCAAGATACTGCGATCTTATTTTACATATTTTGGCCTTTACAAACTGAAACGCTTCAATAGTTGTCAGAGTACTTCTTTGAAAATATTTGCTTATTGATGCCAGTTCTCCCAAAACATCGTTAAGTACTGTCAAAGCCAGTCGAAAATGCGGATTTAGAAGTCTACTCAGACAGAACGTATTGATTGGATCATTGCTCATGTTTACTTGTTCAGTGCAATCGTCAATCAAAACGTTGTAGCTTCGCACAAAAGCGGCAACTGCTAAATGCCTAGACAACCACCTTACCTCATGCAAAGGCCGAAATGCCACGGAATCACTTTCTGCGGCATTGGCCAATTCCTGGAATTTCTCATTTTTAACTGATGACCTGCTGAACATTGTATAAACTGTCCGAAGTAATGTTTCAATATCGTGCATTAATGAAACTTGCTTCCAAGCATCTTCAACAGCTAAGTCTTCGCGATGAGCAACACAATGTTGTTCACACAAATGATGTATCTCACGTCTCAGAATTGCAGCCACACCATTATTTTTCCCTAGCATGACAGATGCGCCGTCTGATGTAAACATCACAATCTTCTGCTGATCAAGTTGATTTTCACAATAGAATTGTTGTTTTTGCTGTCACAATAGAGACGCTGTCGCATGAGGACAACTTCACGATGCCACCGAATATTGTTTTGCAAACAATTTCTGTTTCAGGCCGATACTTGAAATATACAATCAGCATTTTCTGAACTAAAATATCAGTACTTTCATCTATTATCAACGTGCGGAATGCCGACTTTCGCAATTCAGTCATAGGCTGAGTTTTTAAGACGAGGCTTATGCACTCAACAAATTCGAACGCATAATTTTTGCTGCGCCAACTTTGTGGAATTTTAACGTATTTTGCATCATGCTCATGGATATCTTGTACAGAAAACATGGATGCATTCAGTTTAATAGCAAGAATAACGTTATCAATCAGCACTTTTACCAAATCTGAAGTAGACCGCTTTCTCTCTTCCATCTCTACTCTGATGCTACGATCTGCAGTACTCTCCTGTAGCATACGCAAAATTCCACCACTCTTCTGATTCCGTAGCTTTTTAACTGATTCAGTGTGCACTTTTTGACTGAGATGCCGCTTTAAGTAATCAAGTTTCCATTCATCCCATTCTTTTCCCGTGCTGAACTCTCCTGCAGCATTTGCAGTTGAGCAAATATTGCAAACAACAGCGCCATCATCATTGCATGTGAAAATATCTCCAAGTTTTACCTTTTGCTTGTTAGACGATAACAACACATCCGTTTCGATCAGTTCTGATAGCCACTCTTCCTTGAATCTTCAACAAGTTTTCTATTTCAACGAATATTGACATCCTTCTGTTTTTCTTTTGGACATTATGCGCGTGGGTAATTTATTATTTAATATGAAAGCATACTACAACGTCTTGCTTTATCGCTCGCCCACATAACTTCCGCCGGCTGCAGCAGGTAATTTTGCCTCTCACATATTTGCTGCGCGGCAACTTAAAACTGCTGCGCGGCAACTGAGTAAGAGCTGCGCGGCCGCGCAGCCGCGCAGCTTAGAGGGAACATTGCCCTCGAACACGATATCGTATCGGACTCGATCAAATATTTGGCTGAAATAAATTATTAACCCATAGCAGCAGGGGGGGGGGGGGGCGATGACATCACGACGAGACCGTATTTTGGCTAAACGATGAAAACGGCCTTTGAGTATGATTTGCGAAAAACTTATGTTTCGAGTAAGTAATCTTTTTTTTTGGTTGAAAAAGAAGAATTCGAAATAATTCTCTCGAGATGTTTGTTAGATTTAGAGCAAATGATGTCTGGAGCAAATGTCCGATTCGCCACCCCCCCCCCCTGCTGCTAGATAACATAGAATTAAGTTAGCGTTGTGCAGTCTATATATTGTATAATTAATTACGAAAATATTAATGTAATTATTTCTACACTTAAAAAATTAAAAAATGACGGTATAGAAAGATCTGATAAACTAAATCCTGAATAAAATGTATTTGTGATTTTAAATCATTTCAACAACAAAAATGTGAAGATAGATATACACTACCATCCGAATACATATTTATAAAGTTCATTCAACAAGGTATGTTCCAGTCCTTGTCTACATTCAAAGAAGTAGAAGTTAATACATTCGCGATCAAGAATAGGAATAAAAAAGACAACACTCGCAAAAAAGACAATTAACACTCGAATAAGACAATTAAGAAAGATTATGTCAGCGAGTGACGAATTCCTTGACGAAGTTACAGGTGATTATAAAAGTGCAAACGAAAACAGTGACAAAGCCCTTGATGAAGTCAAAGGTGACTAATAACATGTGTAATCTTTATTCTGATAATAACATTTATCTTTGACTTTCTGATTTATTATTGTATTATACCTGTTTATTATTATTATGCAATTAATCTGTTTATGGTCAGATTGTCATGCTTTTATTATTATTTACCTTATCAAATTATAAAATCTGACTGCCTTGACTTTGTCAAGGTTTAGTATTATTTACCCTATCAAATTAGACAAATGACTAATTTTTATTATTTTAGTACTATTTACAATATCAAATTTAAATATCTGATTGATTTTATTATTTTAGTACTATTTACCCAATACAATAATAAAATCTGACTGATTTTTTTATTATTTAAGTACCGTATATCCTATTCAATTATGAAATCAGTGAAGAATAATATAATAATGACTCTGATAATTATATTTTTATTGATAATATTTATTCTGATAATACCTTTTGTATTTATACTTGATAATATTTATTATGCAATTTTTCTGTTTTTCAGTAGGATTTTCATTATTTTAGTACTATTTACCCTATCAATTTATGAAATCAGTGAAGAATAAGATAATATTTATTTTGATAATATCTTTATTTTTCCATTCAGATAATAATATTTATTATGTAATTTTCTGTTTTTCAGTAGGATTTTCATTATTTCAGTACTATTTACCCAATCAAATTATATATACTGACTGATTTTCATTATTCTATTACTATTTACCTTATCAAATTATAAAATCAGTGAAAAATAATATAAAAAGTATTCTGATAATAATATTCATGATGTAATGTTCTGTTTTTAGTCAGATTTTCATAATTTTAACAACCATAAGCCCAATAAAATATAATTGGTTTTCATTATTTTAGTAAATCGCCATCTTTTGTGTCAACCATCCCAGAGATACCACTGCGTATTGCATTAGTCAACGCCCAGTCAGTAGGACCACTGGAAAAGCGAACAGAAATATTTAATTTGATCAACGGTCAGAATATCGTCGTCTTCTTCCTGACAGAAACATGGCTAAAAACATCAGGCGATGAGCCCTAGTGCGCGGATCTAACAACCACCGGTTACTCCATCAAGTAGTTCCCCCGCCACTCCCGCTACCATCCAAGGAGTAGAGAGTTACATGTCTGATGTGAAATCATGTGTGATATGTAAGATGAATGAGGTCAAAACTGAGGCTATTCTGATCACAAAACAAAGACTTTCTTATATTTACATCCTTTAACTCAAACAATAAATATCAGCACCCATAATATTAAATTCACACAGTCGGTACGAAAGCTAGGCGTTACTCTGGACAGTACTCTTATATTTCACCAACATGTCATGAACATATACAAGGCTGCATGTTTGAACTGAGACGCATCAGCTCCATTCGCAAATATATTTCAGTTGATGCCACTAAAACATTTGTGTATTCATTAGTACTTTCAAGACCGGACTACTGTAAGTCAATTCTGTCCGGTTCGTCTGAATATCTAATCAGTAACTTCAAAAAGTTCAAAACACAGCTGCTCGGATCATCCTTAGAGTACAACGATCAGAGCACACCTTCCAGCTGCTCTGTACCCTACACTGGCTATCCATTCGATGCAGAATCAAACGCATTTTTTTAAAAATCTGTGCTATCTTTAACTGACGGACTCCAGCTAACATACCTATCTGGCCTCACCCATGTGTGCACACCAGCAAGATACTTACGCTCCTCTTCTGATCATCGTATACTCATTATTTCTACTATGAAAACAAAGTCATATGGACAACGTTCTTTTGCATACCAGGGCCCAGCAATGTGGAATGAATTGTCCATTGAAATTAGACACAACGACACAGTGATCCCTTTCAATAGTGCTCTTAAAATTCACCTTTTTCGACTGTAAGAACAAACTTAAGAACCTAATAATATTTCCTACCATAAATATTTTCACTTTTTTAATGTTTTCTAATTTCATGGTGCTTTGTTTTGTTTTTGGTTTTTGTAGTCATATCATTATAGATGGTGTAATGCACTTAGAGCTTCTAAAGATTAGGCGCTATACAAAGTCCTCATTATGATTAATATTATTATTATTATTATTATTATTATTATTATTATTATTATTACGTACCATATACCCCATCAAATTATAGAATCTGAATGATTTCCATTATGTTAAGTACATGTTATTCCATCAATAATATAATCAGTGAAGACTAAAATTATAATATTTATTCTGATAATTACGTGAAAGGTAGACAAGACAGTATTTTAGAAAATACTGTTACAAATCTATAGGAACTGTTTTGGATGAGATTTTCATTGTTTCAGGTACCAAATATATTACATATTTTAAGAACTCAAAATCGTTAGGATCAAAGATCTACGATCTTAGATACAGACTCGTATTTAAATCATGTCCTAAATCAATGTCCGGATTGGTCAGTAAGTTTGAAACATAATTCGTGATAATAAAGTAATGTGACATCTTAGACAAAGCGCATTAATAGGTTATTGTACAATCAAATATCCAGGGGCTACTTGATGGTGAATGTATATTAAATATACCCTTGCTGAGCTTGATATGATTTATTAAGATCGGCCTGATAACTGCTTTCACATACAAGATTGACCGCGATTGTTGAAGTTATGTTAACGATTCCAGGTGAAATATGATGACCACCGCTGTACGGATCATTGCTATGTTTGAGAATAACTCCTGGTGGAGCTATTTTTCTCCAGACTCAAATATTTTGAGATTTTTTAATAATAAGATCGTTAACTAATTATTTTAGTTCGTTGGTGTTAGAGCCTGGTAATTTAAATTTTGGTAATTGTTCTTCTTTGATTGCGTAGTATTATAGAAAAACTGTTTTAATCTTGTTACGTTTGGGTATAGAGGAAATTGATACGATTTACGATAACCCCACTCTCACATTTGCAGCAATCTGTTTCTTGATTAACCCAAGGTATGATGCAACCTGGTTTAGATGTTGTATTAACTCAATGATTTGATGCTTTATATCCTCGTTGAACTGTTATGCCACACTGGAGTGTAAATTTCGTAATTTATTACTTACTTGTTCATGTTCAAACGTAATGACGTCGGAATATGATTTGATTTGTTTTTTGTCCATGAAAAAAAAATTATTTTCCTCGTCTATCCTGTAAATGGTTAATTAAAAAAAACTAAAATGTATTGCGCAACCAGAATCAGTAATATAATTATAGTTATTTGTTAGGTTCCTTGGATAAGTTTTTGGATATTCTAGTTGTCTTAAAAATTTACATTTGGTTCTGATGGTCCATTATATTCTGGTGCGACCTCTCCAGTAGCCTAACGGTTAGAGCGTCCGACGCGGGAGCGGGAGGTAGTGGGTTCGATCCCTAGCCGAGTCATACCAAAGACTTACAAAAATGGTACTAACAACTGCCTCGCTTGGCGCTCATCATTAAGAGGTTAGTGTTAGGACTGGTCGGCCTGGTGTCAGGATAATGTGACTGGGTGGGCCAACATGCTACATGTCTGTGGCATGATGCCCCAGTGCTAGACATCACTATAAACTCTCTCACTACAGACATCGTAGCGATATGACTGAAAAATTGTTAAAGCTACTTTAAAAATCCTAATCAAACAAGCAAACATATGATGGTGCTATTTCTGGCCATCTTAACACTGTGTTGATTTACGATTAATACTTATCTAAAACATAATCTAACGAGTTTATTTCAATCACGAATGATAATATTGGTTTGTGAACAGTTATAGCTATTTTAAAATTCTTTTCCTGTAATAGATTTAATTCGGCGCTGAAATTTATCATTGATTTGTTCAATCTGATACATGCCCGTTGGAATAGAAACAGCTAGCCAATCTGGAGTTCCATCTGGTTTGTTGTTTATCTACACATACAAGCGAATTATTTGCTGGCAATCCACCGAATAATTTTGATCTAATATTTTGCCAGCTATGATATACTCGTAATTGTGCAAGCGAAATTTCTTTCACTGAAATAGCAGTTGGAAAATTGACGCTAAATTCAGGGTTTAGTCGAACTTACGGGATGTCATCGTTGTTTTTGATAGAGTTCTATTAGTGACGTTCTGCTGTAGTAGGTCTTGCGATGAGGACATTTTTATTTTCTAAATCAGACGTAGTCATGACTCGTTGTAGAGCTTAAACATTTATATGAACTCAATATCTGATACTATTCCATCGCTAAGGCCTGATGATATCAGCGAGGATAATTTAGAGTATGCTAGCGTCTTTGTAAGTAACTTTAGTATATACTCATGTAGTTTATTTTCGCTACAACTAGATATTTTTGGCAATGATATAAAGAACACCAGAAATTGTTGCAGCTGAAATACAAATTGTTATAATTATTTCCATTGCTGGTAATGGCGTTATTGTTAATAGTAATACACATATTCCAGCTATAATGGACGGTGAATATACAATTATATCAACGAAAACTACACGTCTACGATATTTGTTAATTTCGCTGTTTACTCATCAACACTATTTTCCAGTTTATTTTGCAATTCACTTGTCTGATTTTATCTGTACTGTTGCACGTTAATTAGAGAGTTCATTATTTAATTAGGTGGCAGTATAGCGATTAATTCAATGCACCAATTATAAATCAAGCCAAGTCTGTTATCATCAGATTCCACTTCAAATGTTACTTCGTCGTTTTTGATCTAGTAGTACCAACATAGATCCAGAAGAATTTGTTAGTGGATAACGCCGTGGTATTGTGGTGGATATCGTAAATGTTGTAACACCAATTACTGACAACCTGTATAACCCGGTTACCTCAACGCGATGTTTTTAATACATTTATTAGGCGGTGAATGTAATACTTGTCCAGACGCTACCGTATAAACTACGCTATTTTATGTTTCTAAGAAAACTCAAGAACGTGTTTAAATGATTAGAAACGTTAATTCTAAATAAGGTCATTCCAGTATTGATTGTTGTTAACGAGTCCGTAATTGGGATGTTTTAATCATCGACATATTTCTTGATTACAGCATCATCGTTTGATTATGTAACTCCAAGACCGGTATTATTTTTATTAGTCATGTAAATGATACCGGATATTGTATCACGGATTTTTGTACTCGATTGCGATTAGTATCAAATAGTGTTCACATAATTGTTGTTGTTGTTGTTGGGTTTAACGCCATTTTTCAGCACACGATAGGCTATCTATGACGTGTAGTATTATTGGTGGAGGAACAACCCGGGAAAACCACCGGAAGGAACCACTGACCCATAAGAAGCTACTGGCAAGCTTTCTCCCATAACTAAATCAGCCGAATCTTAGACTCGAACCCACGCAGACAGAGGTGAGATGGCAGTGATCCGTAACGGATATCGCGTTAGACCACTCGGTCACTCGGGGCCCCTGTTCACATAATAACACCAGGCTTAATTTTCCACTATTATCAAAACAGTCATACTGTTTTCGGTTACTCCAATAATTTTAACGATAATATCTTGCAATGAAATATTACTCGTTCTTAATTTTCCTTGTTTATCTTGAAATATAACAACTTAATTTGGATCTACGTTCGCGAGACTCAAAATTTTAGAGTGTTAATCTTTGATCTTGTCCAAAGTTGCATATTTAAATAAGTCATCCTGCTGAGTCTTACTCTGAGTAGATCTTCGAAAAACTCTGCCATTATATTTTTAATACTTGTTGAATGTGTATTCATGTACAACTTTATGCAGTAGAAGAGCTGTTGATAAAGATACAGCGTTGAGTACATCGAGTACTTCACGGCCACATATTGGCGGATCTGTAATTGTTTGGGTTGGTAATGTTGAATACCAGATTGGAATATTTTGAAAATGAGTGCTATGCACTCTGCCGACACATTTTAAACATTTCTTTGGTGGTGCCAGTCCATACGAATGAAAAGAAAAACAATTTTCACGTGGATCAACCGTGCCAGAATTATTGTCAAGATTAATAATACCGGTTTCAACATTTTTTCTTCTGGAAGAACACTGATCACGCATAAAAACACCTAAACAAATCTTCATATATAGTTTTGTAGTGGCAAAAATTAAATCAAAATTTGACGTCGGTGCAAAACTAGTTTTTTTTTTATTACTGTCGAACTGTTTCTGGAAGTATCAGACCTTTTCCGTATCGATAAAAGGTTCCTGGTAATTTTAGGCCTTTCTCTCTTTTTTCAAATATTTTTTCTGTTGCTTTCTTTAATGTCATTCCAGCCTCGGTTCAGACAGCACTAAGTGCTGCTGCTGTTGCAACGGCAGGTGCGGTTGCGTAAATTAATGCTGCTATAGCTGCAAGCATCAGAAATATACCACCCGTTGCACAATATTTTATCAACGGAAAGATCAAAGTGACGCCATTTTTTGATTGTTTGGCTTTATTAAAATATTTAATTTGACGTTCTGATAACGATAGCTTATTTGGACCAGTTGCAATTTGATTTGGCTTTAGTTATATTTTTGTTCCCAGTATTTTTAGTGATGCTGATTGAATCCTTTTAGTTTGACTCAAATTGACACTGACATGATAATATGACATTATTAATATCATGAGGGATTTATTTACACATTTTATTTAGCAGTTACATGTTTTCCACTGGGGTATAAAAGAAATGCATTCTTCCACCAATACCCTCAAGTAACATTGTTTTGTCTCTGAGTATAACAGCGATTGCTTTGTAATTAGCAATAGCTCCAAGATCTATATTTACGTTAGCTCGAAAGTGTATATCAATGACAAATTGGCTAACTAAATCAAGATATTTTAGTGCGGATATATATTTTAAAAATCTAGTTGTGATATTTGCAAACCTGTATCTACTATAGATTTCGCCTGACAGAATCACGAACATGAAGATATTTCTTTATTGATTCTAATCGCTCTCGAGCTAATCTAGATATGTAAGATTCTTTAGCTGGTACCACATTATTGATACAATAATTTAATTCAGCAGCAGGGAGGGTGCGACCTCAATAAGACGTCATTTGGTTAAACAAAAACATCCAAAGTTTGAAAAAGCACTAACGACTGATAAGGTAACCAAAAAAAAACTAACCCAATTAGAAAAAACTATCTGTCAGTTAGAGGCTTGATTTTGGCGTTATTGACCTTATTTGTTTTCTTCATTTTCGTAGGAAGCTTTTTTTAATAAAGCAAATGACGTTTCAACAAAAATGTCGGTTCACCATCCCCGCTACTGTTTACATTACTGGCAACCACCAGCTTGATCACATATCACAGAAAGACGATGATGCTTAGATGGGGGTTTAGTTTATGCTAGACTTATAACAAGGCGTTACACAAGCCAAGGTGTAGTTTATCAATAAAAGAGTTTTAGTGCACGTTTGGGCAATCGTGTACTCACAAACCGAAATGCTTACTTCGATAATGAGGATGGCAGAAGACTAGGCGCTCCATAGGTCTGAAAGACTCGTCGAAAATGCAAACGAAGGCGTAATGCTATAAACTGAGAAACCGGCCAAGGCGGTAGGCGTGTTAAACGCATACATGTGTATAATGATGGACGCTCAGCTCAAAATACCAAATGGCTAGTTTCTGTTAACAATGAGGTAAGATAGCGTTCTGCTACATTTTTTAAACGGCACGGTCACGCTTCTCCACGATCGCTGCAACCGAGGTTGTAGAAAGAGTATGTTTGCAATGTGAACTCTTCAAATCGGCAGTTAAGCGCCACTTCGATTACATTGCCATCATATACTCGACCATATGTCTCCGAGTACTCGGCTGAAAATGCGCGACAGTATGTCTGGTCGACCCTGAGAGATATGACCTACATGCCCTGTTTTGTGCCCTAACTAAAATGTTGGAGGCAATAATATCATTTTTGCTCGACGAGCGTGCCTTTTATTCCGGCGTCCGTCATAAAATATAATGACCGTTTCGAAGCTCGTCAATGTCAGCCACCATGTCTGTTACACAAAGAAATAATTCGTGACGAACAGCTGGCAAAACGGACTAACCAAAATGTCGAAGAATCTCCAGACGTATACAAACTTGTGACTAACAGAATTGGCGGAATGCTGGACGACTGACTACATGCTGGTAAAGAGCCTAAAGTTGCTTACGTCCACACCTAAGCAGTAAACGAGTTGACGTTTGTTATTGTGTGCTACTTGGGACGTCGTGGGCTTAGTGGCTAACTAGCTCTTGTGAAATATTTAACTGTGTGCGGTTGGACTTGCCTTTTACAGTGTCAAATTGGAGCTGCCAGTTTGCAACCCAATCACAAGCGTAAACCGGAAAACGGCTCAAAAACGCGATGGGAACAAAGCTCGTGGCAATACACTATAGCCCGCACGCTTACTGGAAGGATGTGGCTGCTATTGAGAAGCTGGCAGAAGCTGTCCAAATATATCTAGATGTTGCCAGGGTATGGTGAAAGAAACAAGACATATTGCATATTTACCGATTGCGCATCTCAAAATGCTCTGGTTGCAATTTGATGTAATAACCCTAATGAGGTGTACCAGGTCGACCTCATTTCTGTCGCAAGACAACGCCAGGCGCGGACCGCAACATACTCTATAAACACGCGCTGGCAGTGGTTGATGTCTCAAGTCGTTAGAAGGCTGGGAGTTAATGGGCGCAATGTCGCAAATCGTGGCCAAACACAACGTGCTGTTAAGGCAAAGCAAGGCTGCCGTCCACCGTCCGCAGGGTATTCTGGAAACGTTTCACCGTATCCTGGCAGAGCAGCTGTTTGTACACCAGTGCATTCAAGGAATATTCTTTGCAGAAGAGACGGCTATCCGCACCAGCAAACAGCAGCACTGAGCGGATTTGTTTGAAGTCTGATGAGGCGGCCATTAGGTAAGATAACACGACTTACAGGCAAACGACAAATTGATGATAAACGTGAAACAGATGGGACGTCGGCGCCAACTGTGCGGGTCACGCCTGCATCCACAGAGCAATATAAACTCATGAAATTGAGTAGCTAGGTTCGGTACCTATATGAAATCGAACAGCAAAGAGGAGACAACGTTGCGCCACCGACACCGTGGTTACTCATTGTGTTCAGCCTGGTTGATAGGTCTGACATTCCAGGCTAGTCATCTATGTATCTCTCTGTAAGGGGTGATCTACGAGGAAGCATATAGTGCTTGAATATATTCAGCTACCATCCTCTAGTAAGTATTAACATCGCAAAGATCGACAAAGCCGAAATATCGTCGAGGTAGTGGCCATATGCCCGTGTTGAGATGCCATCTGTGGCTATCCAGTTTTCAGTGTCAGGATTGTCATATTCATTTGGTAGACACCAAGAACACATGAAGAAACTTTATTCTATCTGAGGCTTTTACCACCGTCGGCAAAATCCCTATGGCTTTTCAAATCTCTATGCTGTCAGCCTTCGAGAATTCTGTTAAAGAATGTCCTCAGTTAGATTGATCTGCTGCACACAAACAGCTAAGTTTGCCACCCTCATGCCACCGTAGGGTGTTGCAACTGCTCCCTAACCCCAAATAAATAGCCACGAACACATGCTATATCCAAGTCATGTTTATATACTTTGGTATACTCTTTTCTTATTGTCGAATTAAATGGTCGATCTACACATATTGTTGCTCATTTAGCTTTTTCTCACGTTATAAAAATTCTGATTTGTGGCATTTTCCTTACTGACAATGTTGCAAGTTTCACTCCTATCTATATGCAAGTCATACATGGGGACAGCTAGTTGCCTGCACTTTTATGGTTGACCTAGGTTGCTTCATTGTTACAGATTTCATTCTGTGTTGCAAGGCTCCCATTTCATCAACTCCACTAACCAAAGTTCTGACATGTCCTATTAACACCTTAGTGGATTGAATCAATATTTCAGTGTTTCTGATCTGTGAATTGCATTAGATATAGTGCCTTGCCTTTGCATCCATCAAAATCAAGTTGTTGAAATTGGAACACTTGTACATCAAGACAAGGGGACCACACAACCTAGAATGAATTCATAAATATGCACTTTTCTACTGTCAGTGTTTGCACAAATACATCTTTTCCCTCAAATACATCAGTAATGATTTTTCTGGTATGTTTATGGATCAATGTTAAACTTACTCAGTATTCTCATTAAGTCAATTTACTCCATTATTTTCAGCCATGCAGAGACGTTACATGTTGTTGGGTTGTTGGCATTACATACTAAGGGAGGCAATTCATGTCAAGTGACGGTACTCTGAATGGTTCCAGCCCATTAGTGGTGAGGTTAAGATCAAACCCTAATTAAAGGGCAAGTAAAAAACCCAAAAATCTTGAACAATGTTACATCTACTATTATCTGTAATATAAAAATAGTTTGACCTGCTCATATGGCCAACAATACATCCATTATGGTTGAATTTATGAATACTACCATTGAAAACAACAGCTTTATTCTTGTAGACTAGTAAATTTATTGTTCCAAATGATGAGAAAATGGATTACATGAAATGTGAGATGAATAAAGCTCATAATATTAAATGAAAGGAAAATAAAATATAACAGAATGAACCGCTCGGCCGAGTACTGACAAAAGTTTAATTCTCCCCATAAGCCAACAATAAATATTCAGATACTTGTGACTATTTCATGCAGTCCTGCTCACAATCTAACAAAGTGATACTTTCCCTGTGAGGATGCAGTTTAAAAAATGGAAATTATTTTACCCACCCATCCCCAAAATTGAAGAAAGGTGAGCAATTTGCTCACATAATTATAACCACTGCTTCTCTTGCATCTCATGCCTATCTGTGGAGATTGGTCTTTAGTTTTTTTAAAATAAAAAGTGTACATCTCATGAGAAAATGGTATGACTACAATTAGTTAAATATCATTTGATGATGATCACAATATGCAAAATGTTTCATTGCCCATTGCAAACCATGGAAAACTGTAGAAGTCGTTGAATCTGCAAAACGTTTCAAAGCAAAATTTGGTCCTACATTTCATCAATATTTAAGTAAAATCAATATTTAAGTAAAAAAAATCATTGGAGTATAAAGATCTCTCGATATCAGAGTCTTTTGATAATGCCCATAATACGTTCAAAATTTCAAACAAATCCACACAAAAATGACAAGTTGCATTAAAATTTTCTTACAATGCATTCTGATGCTGGACAAAATGTGCAAGAATCCTAAAAACAAGTGAGAGCATGGTGCTTTCTCCATACATGCATCCTCAGATGATGAACATAACATGTACAAAGTTTCATTGAGGTTGAGTCAAGATGCCTGAGATCACTTACATGCCTGATATCTGCTGAATAAACAATGCAAGATCAATTGACCAATAAATATGGGACAGTGGGATGCTTTTTGCTGGAATGTCTTCCAATGATTCCATGTTATTAGTGTTTCAAAGTTTTTCTTCTTTATGTATCTTCATCCATATGTGATTATACATCAGCACCATTTATCCAGAAATAAAATGCCAGAATGTCCAAGTTGGTCAAATTCTTTTCAGTAGTTTGGTGAAATAAAATTGTATAGTTTTCTACTTTTAGTAATGGCAGCTATATTTGATTGCAAAACAGTATAATTTGAATAAATCTGCCGATGTTCAAGGTAGCACATTCTTATTTTGTTCAGCAGTAATTAAAGGTCTAGTTTTAGCGACAGCAGACACATGGCAGATTGGCATCATCTGTATACAATTGACAACTTTACATGCCACAATGCCTTTTATAGAATCTGTGGTTTATTAGAAGCTGTAACCATGTTATAATTTTAGCAATGGTGGGCATACTGCTGGGAGAAATGGAATCATCTGCAGGAATCTGAATGGTCTCCATACCAGAATGCCTTCTGTAACATTTTGTTGATTTCTCATGATCAGTTTTTCATCAGAAGTCAGTTAAATGCTTTTCTATTTTAGAAATGGTGGCCAAATTTTATGGTGGGTCTCCATCATTTCAAAAACTTAGAAAGAACCGTATGCAAAATTCTGATCAGCTTTATTGAAGAAATGTTTTAAAAGTTATTCTATTTTTAGTAAAGGTGGTGATATTTGATAGTTGATTGGCATAATTTGTATAACATTTTAAGTCTTCAATGTCATGATGCTTTCAAATTCTGTCACTTTTGAGAAGATGCTTTCAAGGTTTCTTTAATTTTAATATCAGTGGCCACAGTTGATGGTAGATATGTATCAAAGGTCTCTATGCCATGATGCTTTCTGTAATGTTTGATCTAATTTTATTCAACTGTTTTGTAAAAGTGATTTTTTTAAATATATTTGTTTTTCTAAAGATGGCCATATTTGAGAGGATCAGCATTGTTTTTGTACCCTTTATTGATCTTCAAGCATTGGTGCAATGGTTTCTGAAACAGTTTTATACTTTTATTAATGGCAGCCATATTTGACAGTCAATCAGCATCATTCATAAAAACGTGATAGAAGCATATGCCAGGATGCTATGTACCAAATTTTGATAAAATTGGTCTAGTGATTTTTTAAAAAGATCAGCAGATTTTTACATGCTTAGTAATAATGACAGCCATATTTGTGATGGATTGGCATCACTTACATAAATTTTTTTAATTCTGGGATTTAATGCAATTGCTCAGCATAAGATAGACTTTACATTGCAGCCATTATATTTTTTAGAAATTAAAGGCTTTTTATTTATTAGTAAAAGCAGCCACTTTTGGTGCCTGATCAGCATTATTTGGATAAATGCCAGAATGTTTGCATCCAAACATATCAAATTTGGCCTTTTTAAAAGTCTAAAAGTGCAATTGTTTATGGATGTATGATGTGTGATGCATGGTGCACTAACCATCCTGGGGTACATCATAAGATAACCTGGTCTTATGGGCTAAGTTCACAACATTCTGTCATTTACTACACCAATTCCGAGTGATCATGAGCAATAAATGATAGCACACAAGTTCCTCAAATGCACTTGTACTCAAACTGATCGACAGAATTTCCAGGAATTCAAAACAATTCTGTTTCTATTTTTTCTAATTCATGAATGGACTCAAAACATTTCTGATATTCTTCAGTGCTAAAAATTCAAATAACCCACTGTGGCAGCCATACTTGCTATAAGATCAGCACCAATTTCATTTAGAACAAACTGGACACCGTTAGAATACATTTGGTGAAAACCCCACATTGATATGACCATCCATTCAGGAGAATTAGTGACAATTTTTTCAATATGTCATCTGTACAGCCATATTTTTGGTCAGATTGGTGCAGTTAGATATCATAATAAGTTTTCTGGTGAAAACCTAAAGTTAATATTACTGTCCATCTAAGACGATAACCAATAACAAGATTTTCAATATGGCTGCCATGGTGGCCATAATGGGTATCAGATTTACACCATTTTCATTTAGATCCAAGTACACATCATACAAAGTCTTTTAGTGATATGACCATAGATTCAAACTGAGTTGCCAAAAAAATAAATGAAAGATGGTTGCCAAATTGAAACCACGTTCATTCTGGATCAACTAAAGATCATAATAAGTCTCCTGGTATAAACTCCATGCCAATATTTCTGTTCAGGAGTAGAAGCAATAACATGATTTTCAAGGCAGCTGCCACTGTGCCAGATTCAGTCAGATAAGCATCATTTTCTTTGAGGACCAACAAGACATCATACAAAAATCATTAAGTGAAAACTCAATGCTGACCATTTGCAGTTAGGACCAAGCAGACATCCTAAGTCTTCTGCTGAAAAGACCATGTCAATATAACTAGCTTCTCACAAAAAGCCTTAACAAGATTTTCATAATGGCCCTGGTGGTCATATTAAACATCAGATCACCACCTTGTTTCATTAGGTGTGTGTGCATGTGTGATTTTGACTTTCAACATAGCTTTAACAATTTCAGTCATATCACTTAACAGTTTATCGTGATGTCTAGCATTGTGGCATCATGCTTAAGACGTATAGCATCATGACGCACCCTGTCACATTATCCTGACATTTAGGAACAAATACAAATCACTTGAAGTCTTTCAGAAAAAGCCATACGCTGATATGACCATTGACTCAGCAATCCATCAACAACTTGGAGACTAGATATGTTCACAGGGTTTTATCACACACTGCACTCAGTTCAGTGATTTGTCGACCAGCATATCATAGATGATGACTGCAACATTTCCCAAGTTGCATGGTAACCCATAAAAATCTGTCCGACAAGCTTCATTCACTTGATTTTGCCATAGATAAACATCCAGCTGTAACAAAAAGGGCAACAACTCTAACAACCACAGTCACTTGATGGGACCACAGCTCTAATAGCTAGAAAGAATTTTCCAGGAATTCAAAATAAGATTGTTTCATCTTTTTATCTGCTGAGTGTTTAAACCGTCTCTCATATTCTTCAGCAATAACAAGATTTTCAAATTATCTGCTATGGCAGTAAATGTTGATGTCAGATTGGCACCATTTTCATCTAGGGCTAACAATACATTATACAAAATCTTTTTGTTGAAATCTCACATTTTTAAGACATTCTACTTTGGAGTAGTTTCAGTAAGATAGCTAACATGGAGGCCATATTTGTTGTTAGACTGACAATATTTGATTCAAAGTAAAAAGGGTAACAGCTCTTATAAAATTTGTGGCAGAAAAACATATGAAAAGGGCATGTGGAAGCTAGCTAACTTATCTATAAAGTGACAATTTAAAGATTTTAACATCTAATGTTTGACATTTTTTATTAAGAGAAACAAAGGCCCTGTCACAGACATAGATATTTAATAAATCATTAGTTCATACATAATGTAAAACTCACAGATTATAGTTCATCTGTAATGACAGAACAAGCTTGAAGGAGACTGTCCAAAAATGTCAGCTTCAATTTTTTTTCTGAACAGTTACACAAATTTGCTGCTTTCAAGAACATGGTTAAGAGGGAGTTTGGGAGAACAAGCAGCCAGTTACAATGGATCTTTCAACATCAAATCCACAACAAGCGCAAAATGTAATGTGTACAAAACCTGTAAAAACAAATCAGAAACAAGATTGCACAAATATTCTGTTCCCCATTATGTCCCTGAGATCATAACTTCTACAATACAGTGATTCTAGGCACCATATGTATGTATGTATGTATGTATATATATATATATATATATATATATATATATATATATATATATATATATATAAAACCTGAACACAATCTACAAGAAAGTAAAATTTTATGTGAGAAAAGTGTCCAAAGATATCACTCTTTAAGGACTGATTCCTAAAAGGACATAGTGGAGGCTATATTTACAAAAGATATCTAAATCCTTCCTCCAAACACAAAGTATCACATATAGTCACTATACAACAATGAGCTCGTCTTTTTTGGAAGATGTCACCTGTCAGGTCGAATGAATTTATGAAAGCAAAATTTCTTTCTCCATCAAAGATAGGTAGTGACTAATTTGCCATTAGCTGAACTAATAAGAGGTACAACTGCGACTCTATCATTCACCTGCATAGCTGACAGTTTAGAGTCTGTGAATGTGTACTTTCAAGTGTTTGCTACATTATTATTAATGTTGATGTCATTTATATTTTGTAGCATAGAAAGGCCAAGTCATTTATTCAACCAAAAATATTATCTTCTGGCTTTCTCTTTCTCTCTTTGCCCCTGGGGACAATGCCCTGATTTGATAATTTAGAAACTGTTTAAAAATCCACCCTTGAAGTAAATGCATTTACTCACATTACAAGGGGAGTTAATATGTGCATTGATTTTGGAGTCGGTCCTTATTCTTCTGGACACCACCTATGGAGTCATGTCTTGGAAACCACTGAAATCCCCACACAAGGGAGCTGTGGTGGATCAGTGGGTAATGTGTTAGACTTGTAACCAAAAGGTTATGGGTTTGATCCCCAACCACCTAATCAACGTAAACTCACTATTGAATTTCTGAAGAGTTTTATTAAGGTCATGGCTTTTTTCACTCATAGTAACTAAATTTGAAAGTGCTTCATGATGAAAGTATATAGGTTTTTTTATTTTATACTAAAACCTAAAATAAAATATACATTTAATTAAATTTGTGAGAAATGGCATTAAATATTTGAAATACCAGGTCTGATCAAACCTGACCTCTAGAGTGTTCAGCCAATCAGATGAAATATCACTTCATACATATCAGCAGATGTCGCTCATGATCAAACTGTCCCAATACCTGATGATATAAACTATCCTACCAAATTTAATAAGATCTGATCATAAATGAACTTTCTAGTGTTTCTAAACTAGAGTTGATGGACAGATGGATGACAGCTGACAGATAATCAATGACACACAAAAGATGCATGACTTTACCATAAGCTCACCTATGACCAACAGAGCTAAAATGATGAGAAAAGAGATGAATGCCATATTGCCAATCCATTACTTTCAGACAGAATGGAACCAAATTCTTCACACAGAATTCGACTCTTCAGTGTTTCATTAAAATTGCTATATTTCCACATTAAATAAGTATAATTCTGGGCACAATATTAAAAGTTATGTGTAAATATAATTAAAAATGTAACAATATAGCACCAATTTCATGACAATAAGAAAAATACCAAGCTGTATGATGTCAGTCATATTGTGTCACATGATGCCACTGATCTCAAGAATGTTAATAATAATAAATTCAAAACTGAAAATCTTTGGCAAGATAACAAATTCAACATTTACATTGATCTTTCCATACAAACATTGTAAATTCTTTATATGTTACAAAATTACAATACTCAAAAATGTTCAATGGCACCAGAGAAAATTCTTGAAACAATGTTTTACAGTTCCAGATAAATATTTTTAAAAAACCTACATCCCTCCCATATCAAAGAAATTACTAGTGGAGCCTTAATACATAATGCTTGGCACCTAATATACCATATATACTAAGTTATAACTCGAGTCCAATGGCAAACAACATTGACCTTGACCAACCATTGCATAATGCAAACAGACATCAGTGTCTATGTTGTTTGTTGTTGTTGTAGGGTTCAATGCCTTTTTCAGCACATGATAGGCTAAACACGGTGGCCAGTAGTATTGGTAGAGGAAGAACCCGGAAAGAAACCATCCCACGCGAAGCTACTGGCATGCTTTCTCACATAACTACATTAGCCAAATCTTATACTCTAACCCACGCAGACAGAGGTGAGATGGCTGTGATCCATGACAGAGAGCACTATAGACCACTCGGCCATTCAGGGGCCCCCTATGTTCTTTGTATTTCTGATTACTACTAATAAAACACATAGACCCTGATGGACTGAAATTATAAGCAAGTATATACAGTACTATTTGCACTGAACACTTCATGAATCAAATGAAGTGAATACAAGTAATTAAAGTAGAATTTTATTTAAGAATTGAAAATTCACTGAGAAAGCCAAGTCAATTGTATTTAAATATAAATCAAAACATTTTAGCAAAGCATACAATTTTCATGAACTTGGTAAACAAATTGTTTTTAAAATTCATGCTAAAAAACAATCTATTATAAAAACTATTAGCGAGATGGACAATAGCATGTTTACAAACAGGGTTAGATATTAAAGTAGTCACCGTGCAACTTCAGTAATATAATACCAAGATGTTTACTTTTGTTGGTTCTAACAGCAGTTTTAACATTACTGGCCAGATCCTACCATGGAAATGGGAGTTTTAACATTACTGGCCAGATCCTACCACAGAAATGGGAGTTTTAACATTACTGGCCAAATCCTACCATGGAAATGGGAGTTTTAACATTACTGGCCAGATCCTACCACGGAAATGGGAGTTCTAACATTACTGGCCAGATCCTACCACGGAAATGGGAGTTCTAACATTATTGGCAAGATCCTACCACGGAAATGGGAGTTTTAACATTAATGGCCAGATCCTACCACGGAAATGGGAGTTTTAACATTATTGGCTGGATCCTACCACGGAAATGGGAGTTTTAACATTATTGGCCAGATCCTACCACAGAAATGGGAGTTTTAACATTATTGGCCAGATCATACCATGGAAATGGGAGTTTTAACATTACTGGCCAGATCCTACCACGAAATGGGAGTTTAACATTATTGGCCAGATCATACCATGGAAATAGGAGCCCAAGGACACACTGAAGCAGCCAAACTGGGCTGGTCTAGATGGTTATCAAAGCAACGATCTTGGATTACAAGTTGTACACATTAGCAACTGAGATACTGGGGTCCTAATACAAACAAGTGAGAAGATGGATGACTTGTCGATGTTTTACGGGAAAATTTGTAATTTAATAGTTTAAATATGGATTAATGTTTAGTCTACCATTATATCTTAACACTCCTCATTCTCATTAGCCATTACAGTACGTGCTGGCTTAAAGGTCAGGTTCAACTGTTAACAACACAGACCCTGATCGGTCATCTCATATTGCACAAATCATGGTATGTATTGTTTGTCCCAACAATTATTCCCAAGCAACAGCTCAGATCATAAAGCATATTATGAATGTTCTGATGGATCTAAGTCTATGCAGTTTGCAGCTGGACTTAAAGGTAAGAAATAGATCCAGTCTGATAATCTATAACGATTGAATAAAAATGCACTCCAAGTGATAATTTTTACTTAGCAGCACATTGCTTATCACTGGACAAATACCTCATACAAAATTATACTTTTGTCATCTGGTGATGTGCTACGATTTGCTAAATTGTAAAGACACTAAAATATTGTGATCTACAGTCCTTGTAAGGTTTCTCGAGTTTCTAAGATCTGCAAAGCTTATTTTCTGTTTTGAATATGTGGGTCACTATCAAGGTATGTATTTTATGGAAGTTTATTCCTTGACAAATGGTCACTAAATATATTTTCAAAGTTGCCAATACTTTCCTTACAAATAAGAAGATAAAAATATTGAAAGACATATGCAGACCATATGGAAAAAAGTATAGGTCACAAAACTCTGCCATGTGCAACCTAGTTTTATTTGCTTATTTACATCATACATGCACTGCAGAAAGGTGCACATGTCTGTTCTAAATAATCACTATCTTTACAACATTGGACAAAAAGGCATTGGTTTTATTCATCACAGAATTTTTAATTTCTTTTATACATTATGATATGAAGTTTCACATATATGTTCACATACAAATTAGCTGAATTTTTTTACACAAATAATATGGCAAATTATACATAAAATAAAAGGCCCCATGTTGAATGCATATAATTTATTGTCAGTACTCCCCATGCTCAGGCATACACGACTGATCCATGAACTACAGATATAAAGTTGTTTGTTTAGCTTCAGTCTGACAGACCACAAGCCTGATCGTGACTAGTTGCTACCAAAATCAACTGATCTATCTTCAGCGTAGTACAAAATTCTTTCAATTAAATCCTGTCTGTCCATGTTTGCTATTTCACAAAATCCATGCTGTTCCACTTGAATGTCCATTGACCCTTATAAAGGTTTCCAGTAGAATACTTGCAATAGCTAATGTGCAACTGCCCCTTTTCACAAACATCTCAAATCACTGTCATAAACCAGCCTCTGCCCTGTCGAGAAAGGTAATCAGAAATTAAAAAAATAACTATCTTGTGGCTGTGCTGAAACTTATAACATTTTTTGGGGCACAAAATAAGCTCGAATAATAACAAATTCAGGCCCCTTTTCACAAATGTCTCAAATCACTGTCATATACCAGCCTCTACCCTGTCAAAAAAAGGTAATCAGAAATTAGAAAATAACTATCTTGTGGCTGTGAGTGCTGACACTTAATACATTTTTTTGGGGGGCACAAAATAAACTCGAATAATAACAAATTCAGAATACCTAGTGAAAATCCTGATTAATCAACCAATCAACACATCAACTTTGTGTATGCATAAGGTCATTCTGGTATATTCATTATTTGACAAGAGTAACATAAACAACACCTTGCTCAGCCCATTGTTTAATAGCCCTCTTGATAAACCTAAATTTTGATGCAGAAATCTCTTCTTTCAGAATGACCTTGACTTTTGCTCTCTTGACCCTAAACTTGATAGATATCTTCCTGAGCCTAAGTGCAAGCATTCCACAAAGCTTTGATCAGATCAGTGATGAAGAACAAACGTCATTTTAGAGAAACTATTTTTAGAGAAACCATTTAATTTTTTTCAGTCAGTCATCTTGATCTTTGAATGTTTAACGACAAATTCAACAGCTTTCCTACACACACTTAGTTATTAATAATTTAGTTAAAGTCTTAAGATTTACTAATATCTGTCCCAATCTGTGTCAGTGTGTGTGTCTTGTATTTATTTAACCTCTTGGGACATCTTCCAGGTCTTTCTCTCACAACTCAACTCACTACAATACTTACTAGCTGTAATTAATCTGTGCCAGCATGCATCAGGAATTTAGCAGATAAAATATATTTCCATGTTTAAACTGAGTTTTGGGTATAATGGGGTTTTTGTTCAGCTTTAAATTTAAATTTATGATTCAAATTTGTTTTGGGGTTTTGGTTTACTGGCGGGGGGGGGGGGGAATGATAATACTAAGGATGGAAAAATTCAGGACAAAATATATTCAGTCTTGTAGGATTCAGGTATCCTAAACAATTTAGAAGAGTTTCACTTTATATTTTTGAGAAACTCCAGCATAGCAAGTTTGGTAACAAAAATATTCTCTCCAGACATAATTCAAATCTTCTCAAGATACTTGCAACATACTTTGTCCTAGTTTTGACCCTGAACATGATTTCAGCAATAGAAAATCAATAAACTTGCCTCAGAAAATGACAAGACATACCCATATGCTATGTTTGGTTAAAGTAATAATTAACAATTTTCATAACAGATAGTTATTTAAGTGCATTATTCAAGGTCTAAAATAAACCCATGAAATGGACTTCATAAAAATCCAATCATGCTTGCACATGTTATGCTCAAAAGTAAACACAGCTAAAATTGTGAGTTAAGACCTTTGATCTTAAAATCAACATCAGAGTGTTGGCTATTAACTATTTCATTGGACTGCAACTAAACAGAAAATCTGGTTTAAAATTTTTTAAGATGGTCCCTGTGGTGGATATAATGGACATCAGATGAGCATTCATATTCATAGTCACAAGATGTCCATTTCAATATGACCATCTATTAATCAATGTTTAAAACTGCCACCTGCCCACAGGTCTGAAAGGTGGTTACAATCATGTTGGCTCGATAAGCTTAGGTTCATCGACCACTAAATTCTTCTGTTTGAAAATGCCATGTTAATTTTTGGGTGTCTTCACTTGTTTCATCCAAAACACAGGACCTAGAATGAGACGTCTTCATAGTTGTTGTTGTAATAGGGTTTAATGCCATTTATCAGCACAAGATAGGCTATACATGGTAGCCAGTATTAATGGTTGAGGAAGAACCCAGGAAAACCCCAGAAAGAACCACCAACCCACAAAAAGATACCAGCAATCTTTTTCACATCAGCCAAGTCTGAGACTCTAACCACAAGCAGACAGGTGAGATGGCAGTGATCTGTAACAGTGACTGCTTTAGATGACTCAGATACTCTGGGCCCATACTTCAAAGTCAAATTAACTTTGGACAATAGGTGCCCTTACAGTATCACATGCTGTCAAGACCAAGATGGAGTGGCAACCTATTAGAATTTTAATTAACAGCATTCGAGCTATATTTTGGTGTTCATGAATTGGACACTTTCTCCTTCAGACAGTACTTACTTCAAGTGTTTGTGCCTTTCCTTGTCGTAGCTGGTCTCCGGATTTTCACACTCAAATGTGGCAAGTGATAAAGCTTGAAGAGAAAAAGTTGATTTTTACATTCAAACATTAATTCAGAAGTTTTCTCAATAACACACTATGATGAAAATGCATCAAACTGTTACAGTATCAGGTCATTACAGTTTTATTTTGCCTAAATGAAATTATTATGTAACAAATAAACTGACAACATGGAATAAAGCATAATAAATTTTTAAAATGTAAATTCTCTAAGCATTATTGAAAAAATGACATCCAGGAAAGAATGAAGATACAATATTATGCAATATATGATGTCAAGTCAAACTGGGTCAATGCACTTTTGGGAACAGGATGGCTCATATAGCACAGATGAGTTTATTGTTTTGTTCTTGAAAAGGTAAGCTATACAATAGAGACAGGTAAACATTACTGATATTAAAGTAAGAACTACAGATTAGAGCTCTATTACTACAATAAAAATTGATAGACAAGCATATTCCTATCTTCACCTTTATATGGATGATTAAGTTGTAAAAATTCTCTCACGATATTGTCAATACTTACCTTTCTAAATTAAGTGACAAGACTGATTACATCATCATCAATTTAAATGTGCTTAGCAATTATTCCATATTTGGAGTCAGACTTACTTGTCTCAGAGAATACTGGTGCCGTTAAAATATAATGTAGTACATCTGGACATTTTGGAAATGGGCACTGGAATGAAAAAACATACCCATACCATGTATACTCTCTTATAAGTAAAGTAAAACTGCAAACTGCACAAACCCAGATCTGATATCACATAATGTACCAGCAGATCTGGGTATGTCTAGTTTGTTAGGAGTAACCTGTAGAATAAATAAAACAGACCTTGATCTGCAGGTACATTATGGTAAGTCAGATCAGGGTCTTTGTTGTTTGTTGTTTAAGTCTTTTTATAAGCGAGTAAATATGGTGACAACATTTACAGATAAAGGATGTCAAAGAAAATCAGTAAATTGAAGGCATGTAAATTTGGATGATTTGGCAATATTAGTTAAAGTGATATCATCTCTGGCATTTATTCATGGAAAAAATGAAGGGTGATGATGCAATGTTTAGAAATCAATATTCACAAAATCAATATTCAACAGGGTGAAACAATTCATGAATATATGATGCATCTATACATACGGAAATTGTTTTGTTGATTTGTATCTTGTCTACTTTTTGGTAAAATTTGAAAGCTGTACTACTGGCGTCACACAGTGAAATATGTTACATTGAATTGGTGGTTATTGTTTGTTGTGAACCATGGTAAATAATAATCAACAAACACAACTTAATGTAGCTTATTTGCTGCAGGAAAAACAGGATATATAGGCAAAGGAAGAGAGAAAATTGACACAAAAGTATGCATTGTTTTGTAAAGTACATTAACAGTGTGTGTGTGTGCGAGTAAGTGTGATTTAGATTTTTAACACAGCTTTAACAATTTTTCAGTCATATCGCTATGATGTCTGCAGGTTGGCATAAATAGTGATGTCTAGCACTAAGGCATCATGCCACAGTCATGTAGCATAATATTCCATTGTCACATCATCCTGACACCAGGCCGACCAGTCCTAACACTAACCTCTTAATGCTGAGCACCAAGCGAGGCAGCTGTTAGTACCATTTCTATGTCTTTGGTATGACAGGAGTGGTCAAAATTTACTCGAAGATTTGCAAAATGTATGAATTTGTGCACTTGGAGAGCAGTGATACACAAGAACACACACAAAATAATTTAAAATCACGTATATGAAAATGACAGTGCAGTATACAATTTTTTTTAACCATTCACCCTTAAAGTGCTTTTTGCAACATCCGTTTTTCAGGTAAACAACTATTTACACATTTCAGTTCTTCAGTTGACATGAATGGTTGTTAAACTAAATTTTGATTGGTACACTGTGCCCTGGAACAAGCATCATGTCATAGTTTCAATCTTTAATCAAGAAAGTTTTAAAAATGTGTATAAAATTTGGGCTACCCAGTAAATCCTGAATGGCTGATTCCCAGTGGGGATTGTCCTCAAAATGTTTAAAGATCTGGCAAAGTGTAATGGAGATACCAGTGAGTTTGATTTTGAGTCCAAAATGGTGTTAAACAGAAGTCTGATGTACATGCTGAATGGACAAAAATAGACATCATGTTTGTCAATAGCCAGTTAAGCAAATGAAGAAAATGGAGAATACCCAAATAAAACTCAAGAAAATTGTAAAGTAGAAGGCAATACAATCTATAAAGGAACAAGTGCTACAATACTAAAAATCCCTATTGGTTTAATATAAACTGAATAAATAAGGATGAGGAAAAAAAATCAAGTAGTACAGATATTTATTTGATCTAACTAAATCTGTCTGGTGGCTAAAATAAGTCCTGTATCTGATCAAATGGAGATGTCTTAAATGGTCAAAAATGATGAATACAAATCAATGACAACTATCTGATAGTCTGTCTTTGTTTCTTGACAAGAAATAGATGCTAAATACTTGTCTGTAAGCTGCATAATGGAAATACAACTAGTAAATCACATAAGAGTGCACCACCTACCACTGACAGATATTTAAACATTGAAAGAACAGCAAAATTACTGTAAAATGATAACCATGTCAAAATTATCAGTTTTTAAATATCAATGGTTATTATTCAACTATTTGACTATTGCTACTGATAGATCTGTGTGATACATGCTTGTGAAATTTCATTATAATTACCTCCACTTGTTGCCATGTGACAAAATCAGATATGTGTCTTGCAAGCTGCCAAAATTTCTGAAAGAAGGAAACTTAAATATTTAAAAAATAACAAATTGGACCCAATTAATAAAAGCACTATATGACTTTTATGGTTAATTATGATCGTGAACAATGTACACAGATGAATATTACAAATTGTAATATATCTGACAGTGCAATTAAAACCTCTATTATATAGTTATGAAGTCCATTGTTGAAATGAAGGGGACTGATTGTGGAGATTTATGATAATACCCCGACTACACAAGTCATCTTGTTCAAGCCATTGTGAACTTAGTACTGGGAATCAAAATGATAAATGTCAATTTTATTTGTACAAGAATCTGATGATACTTAATCTGCCTTGCAAATTTATGAGGTTTTTGATAGCCCAGATAAACTTCAATCATCTTTTGAAATTGCTCCATGTTCTTTTCTTCAAACAGTTGTTAAAAAATTTCCAAAAATGATAAATGTATCCAAACATGCTGAATTATAATCACATTAATTTTTCTTTAGAAGCCGCTTAGAGAATACTGGGACTTACCTCGAAGTTGATATGACCATTTTGTAACCTGCAAATAAATAATTTTCCTCAGAATAAATTAGTATTAAAAGAAAATGGATGCCACAACAAGCAACTGAAGGGTAAAGTTTCAAGCCAAACAATGGATACACGCACACACAATTAAAGAAAAAAGGCAAAATATGAACCTGACCAAAATCTTTTCATGAAATGCCTCATGCTCAATTAAATTAAAATCCAAGAAATCCTAATCAAGTTACCAGATGGAATCAAAGTTTTTGAATGACTGGATTTAACAGCATAGAATGGACACTGGTAGTATAGCCAGGCACTGCTAGCAGCCATTTTGACTAATTAAAGTATGACGTACATAAATAAAACAAAAACTATGAGCAAGTCCATGTCTGTTAAACCAACATTTCTTTTTAAATGAAATATTTAATTCTAAATCAGCTATGACAAGATATGTATCGGACATACCTATCGGCAGAACCTTCATTCAGGAAGTATATGTCCTTGACAAATAGGCTGAAGAATGGAATGACTATCTGAAAGAAGAAAGAGAACATTAAATTTTCTTCAAAAAGTCAAAATAATTTTAAGGGCATACAAAACCTACACTGTAGATGACATGCATTTCAATAATTTATATATAATGGGCAAAATTGTACATGGTCTAGATACAGGACAAACTGCACAACACTAGATTACAGGGACACAAAAAAAAAAACTGTACATGACCATAAGAAAAAATATTTTACACTTTTTTCATGCTTGCCTATTAACTGTGTTGTATTATACACATGATTATAAAATTGATTTATATAATCTTGGATGAAATTTCATAAAATTGCAGTCACTAATTTCAAATTGGCTTGTAGAATACCATTTAACATTTTTTTTGTCTCTTGCAAGATTTTAATAATTAAATGGGCAATTAAGTCAAAGGATAGTCTTTTTGTTTTATGTGATATGTAGTTTTAACCAAACACATTATCCAAGAACCTAACCCACAGTGATTCAAACTTTAAATGAGTTGGTGGCAAGTGGGTGGGTGAGAGAAAATTACATTCTTAAAAGACTCCATTTCATTTCAGATTAGTAACAACAAGTGTTTTCCAATTTGAGAACCATTTACTCTGTTATTTTTTTGTATTGTCATGAAATTTACAAAGTTTTAATGCTATGATGAACCTCGGAATAAATATAGATATCCTGGTGTTCTTATATGGAGAAAAGCCACCAAGTTGTGTTGTTGACAGCAGTAGATGAGACAGGCCAATTTTGTTTTTAATTTCACAGCAGAGCATCAAGAGATTAAAGTGATCAATGTAAGATAAACACTATCTCACATACCTTTTCCCTGCTGTCACTTCCTTCTTGTGACCTCCACATAGCAGCTTTAAGACTGGACCTGTAACTGCCAAAGTTGTTAGCAGGATTCATCTGGTGCTGTACAAAGAGAGATGAATCAAATTAGCATCACTGAACAATTGCCTCCAACCAAAACACCCACCCATCTTCAAATGCTATGATTTATTATCAAATTTTGAAGCACCTTTACTTTTGGGAACAGTTAATACGATCTGTGAATGAGAAAACAAATATATTGTAAAAGTTAATTTTTAGTTATGGGAATCAACTTTGAACTTTTAATGCCCATAACTGCTATTATGGAAACACTTCAAGATCAACCAAAGATGGAGTAAAGAAGAAATCCTTATTCCATTATCTTAAAAACGACCAAGAAATTTTCAAAGCAGGCTGCTTAACTTCTCTATCATCTTCAGCCTCATGCACAGGAACGATACCCTTAAAACTAAGATACAAGATTTAGACCATATTGGCAATAGCAAATAAAATGCAGAAAAAAAATAGGTCACATGAAAATGTTGGCAATAACAAATTAAATGCAGAAAAATTATGTCAGATGAAAATAATGTCAAGAAAGATATATTCGATGTTAAGTGTTCTCTCTTTATAAATATATTTTCATTGAAGCCATAAAAAAAATTTCATGTTATAAGGGTGACCTACACTGAGGGATATTCCAACAAAGCTTTTCACTGGAGCCATAAAAACAATTCATGATATAAGGGTGACATTCATCGAGGGTTATTCCAATAAAGCTATGTCCTGATGGAGCCATAAAAGCAATCATGTTATAAGAGTGGCCTACACCAAGGGACATTCCAACAAAGCTAGATCCTGATAAAGCCATAAAAGCAATTCATGTTATAAGGGTGACCTACACCGAGGGATTTTCTAAAAAAAAA
This sequence comes from Unio pictorum, assembly GCA_030141615.1. Taxonomy (NCBI): domain Eukaryota; kingdom Metazoa; phylum Mollusca; class Bivalvia; order Unionida; family Unionidae; genus Unio; species Unio pictorum. The sequence goes on along the minus strand of JARLTB010000044.1, from coordinate 10,319,487 downwards.
GCTTTGTCCTGATGGAGCCATAAAGGTACTTAAGTGTGAAGACAATTTTTGAAACACTGACTAAACAAAACTGAACAAGTACACAAGGATACAGCTTAAGCCATCCTGTGCTACAGCAGTACTTTCTTTTGATTACCAGCATGAGCTGTAAGAAGATCTTGCCTGGTGCATTTAACACATTAACAAGTAGCAGCCTCCTTTTGTGTCAAGGTCATGCATGATACACTAAAGTGGGTGGTATTATAGAAAGGTAGACAGGTTTAGCTCTAAAATGATACCAAATAATCTGGATGTTTTAGTTGCACTACAAAATACAGAGAAAAAAAACCCTAAATTTTTTACACTTTTTTCCCCAGCCAGAATTCGCTAATTGTTTGATTCTGACTCCAGATTTAAGACTTTTTAACCTCAGATCTCAGGCAGACATGTCTGAACTACACAGAGACAGGTGAACTTGTGAGAAAAGTAGGACAAGGTGGAAATTTGGAATAAAGAGTGTGGTCTCGATATGAAAATGAGGGGTCTGTTAAGCAAACAAAAAAATAATACTGCAACAGCTTTTCCCCTTTTGCTCATGCGCAAGCAAAATAACCAATGGAAAACAATGTTTCTATCATAACTAGGCATTAGGCAAATGGAAAATCACTTTGAAGTCGATGTATTAGGATTTATTCAGAAAGAGCCCCCAAAATATGTTTCCTACTCACATTTCATGCAAAAACAACAAAAACCACAAGGGCTTAAATGTTTTGTAAGTGCATTTTGATTTAGTCACCAAATTTGAATATTCCTTGCATATTTAATCACTTGTGCATCGACACTGCACATAAATTACATATTTTGCCATTCCTTGACAATGTGCAAAACATTTCCCGAATCCTTGTTAACACATTAACCCCTGGCGCCTCATTTACAGAACAACACAAAGTCTACAAGAAACTCACCTCCAAAATATCAAGCTTGTCTGTATTGACTTTGCTCCACTGAAACAAATATGAACCACCTTAATTAAAGATAGGAATTGTGTTTATGAATAGACATCAGGACAAATGCAGCATAACAATGTCTAAACTAGGATATCCTTTACACTTAGACATCGTATGCAATGCATGGAAGATTATATTATCTGTAAAAGACAAACCAAGAAAAAAGAAATTTTATCTAATATATTTGTATGGATTGCCTTGTACATAATTTAAAAATATACTCTTTTTTTCTGATGCAGTCTTTTTAAAGAAACGTTTATTCCAAAAACTTTTCTACTGAAAGGATGATGCAATGAGTGATTGAAAAAATAGCTGATTTGAATCAAGTGCTTCCAGGTATAACACTGACTTTGCCTATTAACATCTAAAGAGTACAGTGTCATCAACAGTTCTGGAGGCTTTGGTTTTGTAGGTTTAATGCCATGTTTTAGTACATGATAGTCACACATTGCAGCCAGTATATTTGGTAGAGGAAGAACCTAGGAAGAACTAATAACCCATGGGATGCTGATGGCAAGCCCTCTCAAATACCCTTTTTGGCCAAGTGGTTACTCTAACACAATATGGAAGAGATATGGTTGTCAGCAGTATTTAGTGAAATTGCTTACAATAATAACAATTATTTTTTATTTGAACATCATAGTATTTACTATCAAACTGCATAAAACTTTTGCAACATTATTACCTTCTCATTATAAAGTCTGATACTTTACGCAACACTGAGACCATTCTCTTCCAGTTAAATGATAATGTCATCAAAGCAAACACTTCTAGCTGAAGTAAGATTGTAGGTCTAAATGTGCAGAGCACTAATTGCTTTACTTTTGTGATTAACATTCATTTGCTAAATGTAACTCAGCCATCCTAATATATCTCAATTATCAAGCTAAGGGTTCAAGCCAAGGCCGCATGTCATGTAAGAAAACAAAAAGGGTGCTGCCTTTACAGACCTAAGGAATTAAGGTCAAATATGCAAAGAAAGTTGTAGAACTTCACTTGGTATGAAACAAGTACATGTACTAAATTCGAAGATCATTCACAAGGACTGTCAACTTCAAACAATGCAAATGTTGCTTTAAAAGGCAAGGGCCTATCAGGCCACAAGCAGTCCGGCAGAAAATTTGGGAAATATCAAGTTTTCAATTATATCTAACTGATGGAAAAAGAAAATAGAAATTAAATCAAAACTTTTATTGCATCAAACTCAGCATTTCATAACACACGTATATTAATACAAATACAAGTATCAAGACACGCATGAAGATGGAAGTATTATACTTGCTAGAACGCTCCCATGATACTGACAGACACTTCACTTTGTGGAGCATATTATTAAATTAATCCATACTATTTTCAAATTATTAAAATCCAAATAAATGTAGATACAAGTATTATGTAATAAATACCGACATGAAACAGTGCATATAACATATATGCATTTCTAATGGGGATAGTGGCATGAAAATGAAAATATAATTGATTGGACATTATTTTTTGTATTGCAAACATCTAGAGTCTCCAACATTAACCCTAGATTTATCAAATATTTCTTGCCTGTCATGCTAAAACGGCCCCATTTCTGGATGAATTTAATTTTCATAAAAATTTGTTTACTTGTAAGCAAGTATACACAGAAATATTGAGCCAACATATTGTCGAATTGCAAGAAACAATGTCAAAAAATAGCAACTAAGAGTTCTACAATCATACCTTTTTTTGTATAAATTCACAATGATCCATTAATATTTTTAGCTGTCATGCTTTAAAACCCTTTTAATTTAAATTATCGACTGATGCTTGGGACCAAATCATAGAAATACCCTTTAAATCTGAATTATCTCATAATGACAAGATCGAAATGAAACAAATGTCCATAGAAAATCTTGTGAAGAATTATGTTTAAGAGTTTTACTTACTGTTTTCTTCAGTCTGGCAACTGGACTCAGGTTCAAACCAGCTGAAGACAAAAAAGTAGAAGTTATTTTACCAATTCTCAAACTTGGTTTTTATAAGAAGTGGAATTCTCATATTAACAAAATACAAAACCATCAGAAAGTGAACTTGTAATGCAAATATGCCAGATTTTGATATTATGGAACAGGTATGTCTGCTTTACTGGTCTTGTAACGACCACTTGAGTAGCTGAGGGACGTAAACTTAAAGCAAGAGGTTCATACTTGTCCCACATCACCCATCTAGGTAGCTGATATGTAAGCTTGTGAATGCTAATTTGCATCCAATAAAACTCAAGGGGTGAATAAAGAACAGATCTCCTGTAGAATTTTGACCCAAATTGGGATCAATTGCAACCACCATTATGCAAGATAAAGGTGAAGGGGAGAAGATTTTAGACCGATTTCTAAATTATAAATTATGCAAGATAAAGGTGAAGGGGAGAAGATTTTAGACCGATTTCTAAATTATAAATTATGCAAGATAAAGGTGAAGGGGAGAAGATTTTAGACCGATTTCTAAATTATAAATTATGCAAGATAAAGGTGAAGGGGAAAAGGTTTTAGACCGATTTCTAAATTATAAATTATGCAAGATAAAGGTGAAGGGGAGAAGATTTTAGACCGATTTCTAAATTATAAATTATGCAAGATAAAGGTGAAGGGGAGAAGGTTTTAGACCGATTTCTAAATTATAAATTATGCAAGATAAAGGTGAAGGGGAGAAGATTTTAGACTGATTTCTAAATTATAAATGGCCAATGATTGTATAAATCTTTTGAAACTTCTGACCAACATTCGACTTTTTTTTATTTAATCCTAATTTCTTTTCCGACCATGCTGGTCTGCAATTTTCAAAAACAACTGTCGATGACTTCCCTTCAATGCCTGCAGATGGTTTGCACAGGAACCATTGAACAAGTACTTCCTTCACTGATAAAATAATTTGTTTATGAAAAGAGAAATGGAATGAAATGTTCAGCCATTCACAGTAATCTTGCCAAAACACTTCATCGTAGTATTATTTAGGCTATATCCATATAAAATAAGAAGAATCTGAAGCGGCTAACAGGTCTGGATATATTAAAGAACTAAAACAAAAAATATTTATTCTTTTCATGTCACCTTTCTGTATCTCTCATTAATTTTCCTTACATTTCTCATTTCCCAATCAGTAGCCACACTAATTTGCCCTCAAACAGGTGTCAACTGAAATGACCTGACCAAAACACAAGGAATATTTTATTAGCATGTACATAACACTACACAGAAATGTGGTTCTTGTGACAATGGATAACTAACTGTTTATTTAGATTTCTAATGGAATATAGTAGTGTCCTTGTGCAGGAGGAAGATCACAATTGTCCAGTAGCTGAACAAAACTGTTTACAATCACCCTGAAACCTTCCAACTCTGTCTCTCCATCTTTTACTCCACATTGATTAATACATGGAAAAAAATCTATGAATCTGACTTAAATTCAGCATTTAAATAACAGGTCAGGAAATACAGTATATGCAAATAAGATAGTATGCTGGACAGTGTAAGGTCTTCATTAGTTTAACTTACCTATTACTGCCATTAATGAGTTGAAATTCCCAATATTTATACACTCTTTTGCAACATCTATTAAGTATTCTACCATTTTCACTCTATTCTTCTTTTTTAAATGCTGAAAGAAAAAGAAGAAAATCCTCAGAAATGTATGGAATCATACAAAACCTAAATTTCATTCAGGTAATGATACAAATGTAATAAATGACAATTTAGAAAATAAACGGATTACATGGAAGCAATTACAATTTTCTTTTAATGAGTGATCCTGGAACTGATACATTCATAATATCATAAGTGGGTTAGTCCACTGTATACCATGCCCATCAAAATCAGCTATCTGTTATGACATGTTGTGCTGTATTGAGTATGTGAGCATTAGAGACAACATATGAAAAAGTATAATCATCCGAAATAAGTTAGATTACAGGACAAAAAAATATTATATTTCTATTCAAGGACAATTTCTGACTTTCATCCGAACATTGTATCATTCAAAAAGTAAAGCATGTCAGCTGTGTATTGATGACCATCATTTTTTATATACTGAGATGAAACACTGCCTTAAAAAAGTTCTCTTAAAACATTACTGGGGTGATGAGGTTGCATATACAAGCTATAGAATATGTTTCATTTCTTAGTTTAAAAAACAGCTCAAATTTCTTCATTCCAGTCAACATAATGCATCCTAAATTTATACTTTGCTCCAACTGATGCATTGGGCAGTGCAATTCTCTAACAAAGCATATGTAACTACTTACCGAGCATACTTCTGTGGCCACCAGGTAACTTAGTCTGTTGAACCACTGGACATAGGCTTCGAGATTGCTGGTTTTCTTCATATCACGGTATGTAGTTTTAGAATCCTTTGATTCCTTGGCAAATGCCTGCAAAAACTCCTCTGGGCCGATGTGTCCCAGCCTTTCCTGAAAGAATACATAAGGAATTGAAATATTTCTATACTGCATCTATACTTCATCATTTACAAATCTGGATAAAGTTCCTTTCTGTCAGAAAGAAATTTTACCAGTCTTTAATTTTGTTACATTTTCATTCTAAATACACCCATTTATCATATCACATCTAATGGTTCATTTATTTATTTTAGTAAGATCAACAACATAATTTTGCCAAAAATTTGCAAACACTGATAAGTTTTCACCTTAAATATATACAAGATGCAGGTTTGTTAATATGAAGGAAGTGTTAGATTAGAGCAACATCTGGCTTTTGTTTCTCTTGATTTTAAATGTGGTAAAATATATATGTCACATTAATCTGAATTCTAACCAAATGGACTGATGAATGGTACCATACGTACTCGCTTATAAGTCGAGTCCTGATGAATGGTACATGATACTTTATATTGGGTACCTTACCAGTTCTATGTGTGTCAGCTGCTGTGCCAACTGCAATGGACTGGGGCAAATCTCCATTATATCAGTCTGAAAAAAGAAATGGTAAATTTCACTAACTAAATATCTGAGCAAAAACAATTACAACTATGCATTGTGATAAAAATCTCTCAAGTTAAATTCAAATCTTCATTTAAAATTGCTGAGAAAATGTGTATTGGAAACAAAAAATGCATGGTGAACATTTTTCTTGTAAATGTGAACTTTATACTTTTGTAAAGGCATAAAAGTGAACATATTATTTCATATTATTGAAGATACCAGCAATGATACACATTGGATCTTAACTTTTAGAATACTATTGGAAGCTCAAGTCAAATGAGACTGGAGAGGAATAAGGGCCATAACCTGTCCACATTTTGCCAAGTCATATAGTCAGGGAGTGGGGAAAAGGGCCATAACTTCAGTTTGCCAATCAAAGATAACCTGTGTCGTTTTCATAAAGCTTCATATCAAATTAGGTTTCAATTCACAAAGTTTTTCAAAGGTTATTCAATGTCCAACTTGGACCACAACAAAACTGCAAAAAAAGTTGCTGAAATATGGTGCAAACCTAATATGAACAACATAAATACTTGCATTTAGGCTGAATAATTTAGGAAAAAATAAAGGACTTGAAGAAGGGGTGGGGGTGGCTCATCTGCTGGCGATTGTCTAAACTGGACAGATTTTAAGATCTTTTTGTTCACTATTGTAATGGATGTAAATCCTGAGATACAAATAAATAATTTGTCCATGTCCTGAGACGTAGGCATGTAAAAAAAAAATCTTTGTGACCCAACAATTATTAAAATATTTAAAAATTCTATGATTTATTTTGTTATTCTTTTGCATGTGCATATTTTCTGATTTCTTCAAGACAAAACTAAATAAATGTAAATACAGACTTCATGATTTGCATGCCAGTTGCACTTACTCAGGAGACCAGGCTGTACAATACTTACACAGTGCAAAGTGTGCATAACATCACTCTAATCCTTATTTATTCCTCAACATATTAGATACAGATTTTTTACTTTTTCATTGTTTCGACAAAACTGCATTCTTCCAGATAACATTTCAGCTGGTCCTTAATGGCTGTTTCATGTACATTGAATCATGCACTCTCAAGTTACTCATTTTCAGTGATATAAGGGATCCTACAAACTGAGGTAATATTTTTGAAAAGGTACGCATGATTGATTATGAGGCACATAACCAGCATAATTTTAATGTTCACAAAGGGTGGTAATAATAATGGCTAAAATTCTCATAAAGATCAACTAAGACAACTAAGATCAATATCAATCAATTTTAGTTTTGTGTTTTGGCTGAACAAATTTCATAACTTTCCACACTTTAGTACAATGGTGCCCATGATTTAACTCCAAGGGATGTACTTAATTTAGTGCATAATCAAACCTACAATGTATATGGTGGCACCAGTATGTAAATATATTCAGTAGCCTAATCACAAGCATTGAATCAAACCATATTGTTTTTCGTTTGTTGTCATACTGGGATTACATTTTAATGAGTTGGTATTTACGATTTCAAAGCAAAGTAAATACATAATTACCAGTGCACTGATATAAATGTCCAATGAAATAATGCATAAACAAAACAATAATTGAGTCAAAAGGGAAAGGTAGTGTTACAGCAACACGCAATTACTTAATTCTTGTTATTGCTTGATCAAATTATACACAAATCTAAATTAGGCAGAAATAATATGAAAACAGAAATTTAAAAAAATTACTTTTCAAACAAGTTTATACCATTTCTTTTTAAAAAATCATGCATTTTAGTGAAAACTCCATGATGAAATGACCATTCATTCAGGAGAAGTAGTGATAACAAGAATTTCAAGATGGCCGTAGTGGCAGCCATATTAAAGCACAGACCTGCATAATTTTCATTAACTGACAACAGGGTTCATACAGAATTCTTAATGACAAATTCAAAGACGTTTCCCAAACTTTAAAAGATCACAAACATACATTTCCAAGACCTTTTATCGCTAACATTTTGTAAATACAAGTTATGTGAGAAAACAATGAATGCGAAATACTACAATATTGTTTAATGATGACACAAGTCATCAAATGAAAGAAACTAGGAAAACTCCTACATTCGAATCTAACAAGCTTGGACAATTTTACTTGTGATTATGGAAAGAAATTAAAATGTTTGGGTTTATTTTAATTTTCAAAAACTTTTAAAGACCACAGGGTGTGTGTGATTAGGAGTTTTAACATAGCTTTATAATTTTTCAGTCTAATCACTATGATGTCAGCAGTGTGGCAGTTAATAGAGATGTCTAGCACTGGGGCATCATGCTGCAGACATGTAGCATCATGTCCCACCCAGTCACATTATCCTGACACCAGGCTGATCAGTCCTGAGCACCTAGCGAGGAAGCTGTTAGTACCATTTTTATTTGGTAAGTCTTTGGTATGACTTGGCTGGGGTTCGAACCCATGACCTTCTGTTTTGGAGGCAGATGCTCTAACCACTTAAGAGACCATAGTGGTAAAAACCTCTGGGAAATCATCTAGATTTTTCAAAACTTTCAAAATGATAACTCTTCTTTCCCAAACTGTCAAAGAACTTCAAAGACAGTATCGCACCCTGGACAAGTAGACATAATTAGTTTACTCATGAAACCGCAAAACATTACGACTTTTTATGCAGGTCGTGTAGCAACAATTTTTTTTCCCCAAATATCTGCTGATGTGAGCACCCATTCAGAATTATTAATGTCAACATGATTTTCAAGATGGCTGCCATTTTGGAGATCACATTTACACCATTTTCATTTAAAACAAAGTTGACAACTGTGGTGGCCATAATGGATGTGTAGCAGCAACTAGATCATGGGATCAAGGTGTCTGTAAAGTTTCTTTACAATCTTCCAAGTAGTTTAGGAGTATGTGATAACTTATGTAAACGGATGGATGATGTGAGACACAATAAAATATCCCACAAGGTCTTCGGGTCTATGGTGGTCAGAAAGTGAATTATTACTCAAGGGTTTGACTAAGGAAAAAAAAGTAGCAGGACAAGCTTAAAATCTGGTTGGGTGATTGTAGGGCAATGCCCTTGGATTGGGAGGTAGGGCAGCATTTAGTCAATAAAAAAAGCACCAGAGTTCTTATATGAATCAATGGCAATAAAAGCTTTTATCAATCAAACTTATTTGGGACAGAATGATGTTTAGGTGTAAATATTAGACTGTACTAACAGTGGGTGCAGTATTGGAATGGGACTTTTTGACTGCCTCTACATTCAGCTGTGCCAAAGTTTCCTCATACTTCTGCAGGTTGGATAGCTGGAATGAGAAAAAGAAAAGTGATAGTTTTGTCACTGATACCATTCAATGATTTTACTTCATTAGTCCCTATGTCACTCATAGATAGGTTGCAAAAGTGATATAATCCCATATACAGCTATAAATGACTTTGCTGACTGGCAAGAAAATAAAAAGCAGTACAAGATGGGCCTGTCAATAGCTAGAGAACTGTTTCGTACCATTATATATATATATATATATATATATATATATATATATATATATATATATATATATATATATATATAAAATTATAATCTTTAAAAAAGAATATTACATTTTCACCAACTTTTAGTGATACTGCCACAATGTTTTACAGATATTCATGACTAAAAATACTACTGAATAAGAAAACATAACAGAAATCAACTGACATGAAAAAATGCATGTAAAGACTGTAGGCTATCCTAAAAACAGGATTAATTTGTTTGGATATTTTTCAGACTTTAATTTCCTCAATTTCCCCCCTTTTCTAATAAACAAACTTGGTGTAACTGTTTTGGAAGTTTGCCCATCATAAACAATCCACACACACTACCACAACTACCTGTTAAAACTCAGCTACATGATAGCAATGAGCTAAACTCCAGTATGCCTTCATGTAGTATCTACATAAAAGTCTATTGGACAGACACTCAATTGATAAAAAAAAAATGGTGTATGGGACTCAATTGATAAAAAGAATTTCCAGGAATCCAGGATATTTCTATTTCCTGTATCCTTTATTTTTAACTGCAGCATACTAAAGCCATGTCTGATACTGTTGAGAAATTCTAGCATACCAAATTTTCTAACAAAAGTATTTTCCTACATTTTAAAAGTTAATACTGGTTTATTTATAAGTTCAGCACAAAATTGTTTTGTCATGGCTTTTGACCTTGAACCTGATATCACTGACAGAAGATCACTGAATTTAAGTCTCAATTCAAACTGAAGAGTTTGGTTTCTTTTTCTTTATATTCTTCAGACATATCCAAAACAGTATTAGATTTTAAAAAATCTGTTCTACTTCTTTCTATAATAATTCTCCCAACTGCTCCAGTAGTATAGTGATTAAAGCATCTGCCTCATATGCGGGAGGTCATGGGTTCGATATCAAGCTGAGTCATACCAAAGACTTACAAAAATGGTACTAACAGCTGCCTTCCTTGGCACTCAGCATTAAGAGGTTAGTGTTAGGACTGGTCAGCCTGGTGTCAGGATAATGTGACTGGGTGAGAGGACATCATGCTACATGTCTGCGGCATGATGCCCCAGTGCAAGACATCACAATAAACTACCACACTGCAGACACTGTAGCGATATGACTGAAAAATTGTTAAAGCTATGTTAACAAATTTTTAAATCATACATAATTCTCACAAGCCAGTACAGGTAGAAGCTCAAGCCAAGATGCATAACAAACCAGTAAAGGTAAAAACTTGAGATGCATGAAAAACAAAGCAAAATCAAAACTCATGTCGCATGACAAACCAGTAAGGTAGAAACTCAAGTCAAGATGCATGACAAACCATTAAATACAAAAACTCCACATGCATCACAAACATGTGAGTCACAGTGTTAACAATAGTTAACTACTGCTGTGTAAAACAAAATTACATCTGTTTATAACACTGTCTGGAAAGCAGTATCTTATTTTTCATTCATATATAGTTTGTGACTGATACCAAATTTTACTAGAGGTTTATATATCCAACCATATAATAGGAATTCTAAGCTAGAAGTGACAGTTGACTCAATGTCTGATTTTACTCTTCTGAAATGGAGTAGTTGTCAATCTTACTTTAGCTGATTTAGAAAAAATAAAGTGCATTTATTGATTTTTACAATTTTAAAATGTATTTCTTTTCTTGAAGTGGTCTTTAAATATTTAAAGTTGAAATCATCAATTTTGTGTTTTTTACCCTTCTAGAGAAGAAGTCAATAATAATACATCACTGTAGCTTCTCTAAAGCTAGGAAGCTAGAATTTAAAGAAGTTGGAACTTATGAATTAGAGATGGTCAGGTGAAGTAAACACAGTTTAAGTAAAACTCTGTTCCATGTACTAACATGTTCAAATTTTCAAATTCGAAACCAGCACAATGCTTTACCAAATCAGTGATAATTAGGTGCAATCTTAAATGATCTAATATGGTCGCCAGTGATACAAGGTAAACTGCACATCATTTTCCTGATAAATGTAGATGACATTTTACAACAAAAAAAACCCAACAAGTTTTATTTCCTAGTCATCCTCTAGGATATATCTTAGATTTTTGTAAACGTCATCAGTTCATTAAGTACAAGAATAATGACCTCTGACTGAAGCCATAAGGTCAATTGGACATTCCAAGTTTGCTGTGAATTAATTTCATTAGTAAGATTAAAGGACAACTTAATTTCTGCTCAGTCTGATTGCGTGATCAAAATTCAAGTCTTTGCTAAGTTAAACAATGTTGGTGTAATTGCAGTCTGGCCTCCAGGCAAGGTTGTTCTCCATGAAACTCCAGCCCACTCCCTCAACCCTCCCACATCGGACAAAAGTGAATGGATGATAGGTGAGTGCATGGAGAAGTAGTGGTAATGTGTGTTGCAAAGTTTAAAAAATGCCTCTGCTCTGTTAATTACAGTACTGGCTCCTTGCCACAAGCAGAACCATTTTTTCACAGCAATTCTTTTAGATGAACAAATACTTGCATTTACAGAAATCAGTAATCTTACTAAATCTGCATTTTGTTTGCATTTCATTTGCATTTATATGTGTTTTTCTGCATTCCAATCACAAAAGCACATTAGCAATCATCTTATTATTTTTCATTTAAGGTCTCAGAAATGCATTTATTAAAGTCGAATTTCAATTTTTTAAGTAACATTTAGAAGGAACAATTGCTTTACAATCTAGTCTAATTAAAAGTGTGTTTTAATAGAATAGAAAATTCAAATATTTTGAATGGCATTGAATTTGTGATACATAAAAACATAACCAAAACTGCAAAAAATGTAAAACCTGGTTACATAATATTTGTCTGCAAATTTTTTTATTTCTTATTTCATTTTGTTCAAACAAAACGTTTACAGATACAGCTATTGGTGATATCATACCAATGATAGCTATTAGAAAAATATCTTGCTTGTAAGTAGTGAAAGAACTGTCACTGTAAAAAATATAGAAATGGATTCCTGATTATCCTGCAAAATGACATGTGACTGGAAATTTAGTGGCAGCCTGAAATATAGGTACATGTGATTTTTAAATCCATTTCGGAGTTAATTAATGTTTCATTTCATTTTTGTTTATAATTCACCATTTTGCAATAGCATTGTTTCTTTCATACAGCACTTGTCATTTATTTTGGTTCATTCTGCAATTTATTTTGTATTAATTCTGCTTTTTCTTTTCTCTTTCTGCTTCATGGGTAACATTACACAGTGTTTAGTTTGTAAGTGGGAAATAACATTACCCATTTCAGGGGTCTGTAAGAAATAGTGAGAATAACATTACCCATTCTGGGAGTCTATAGGTGTGAAATATGACAAATTTCATGAGTCTGTGAGAAATAACATTACCAACCATGAGAAATAACACTACCCATTGCAGGGGTCTGTGAAAATCCTAGGTGAAATTGACTATACCTTCTGGAGGAATATTGATAAAAAGATGTGTGGGTGATTTGGATTTTTAGCATAGCTTTAAAATTTTCAGTCATATCACCATGATGTCTGCAACATGGCAGTTTATAGTGATGTCCTACACTTGAGCATCATGATGTAGACATGTTGCATGATGTCCCACTTACTCACAACATCCTGACACCAGGCCAACCAGTCCGAACACTAACCTCTTAATGCTTAGGCCCAAGCGATGGCAGCTATTAGTATCATCTTTTATAAGTCTTTTGTCTGACTTGTTTCAAACCTGTGACTTCTTGCATCCAAAGTGAATGCTCTAACTACTAGGCCACTGGAACAATGTTATAAAATGATTGTCAAGATAGCCAACATGGTAGCCATGTTAGGTATCAGATGGTCATCATTTTATTCAGGAGAAATCAGACACCATCAGAAGTCCTCTGGGGAATAAAACATTATGTCAACAAGACTTTCCATTTAGGATGAGTAGTGATAACAAAATATTCATGCTGCCTGTGGTCATATTCATTGTTAGATAAGCACCATGTTCATTAGACCAACTAGTTCAATATTTAGCTAAAACTTAAATATATCACCCTCGTTCTTCCTGCTCCGCTGTCAGTGTTGTACTGAAATCAAAATCCCCCAAAAATGTCTCCTCTAGTTGTATAAGCAAATAATCTAATTGTTTCTTCTGAGTTTAATCTATTCCACAAATAATGTTCTGTATTGATAAACTCCTGTCCACAGACTACTGTCTAAAGGGGCAAATGTAGTTCAAGAATTGTTGTGTGTGGCTTTTATGAACAATTTTCCACAGCTCATGGTATCGTTTCTTGGTCCAAATAAGATTTTTCACAAACATGAGCACTGTTGAAGTTTCACTTTGTGGAATCAGTCCTTTGCTGACACATTTCAAGATTTCGTATCTGAAATGCTGTATTAGGTTAAAGTCCATCAACGTCACAGTAATCTTGCTCAGACATGGCTAGTTTATGCAATATTTTTATTTTTTAATTTCTTGTTTATTCAATTTATTTTAAACCTTAGAGTTTTATATAGTCTGTAATACAAGATCACTTGGGGCTGAATTGTTTGAAAAATTAAATGAAAATTGCACTCTACGTTTAAATTGCCTGTATTTTGATAAGACTTTGTATCGATCTGCTCTTTCAACATTTCATTTCAAAATACACTGTACCAATGAAGAGAGGGGGGCATGTAACTGCATGCAAAATACAATTTTTCTCTGATCCTTCCCATCTCATTTTGATAATATGACTCCCCAACATAAATGTCAAAATATTTAAAATGGGAGAGGCATGAGTCAGAGGAAACTGACCATGGCATGTCATCTATTTTTATTCATCCAGCATGTACATCAAATTCATATTCAACCTCATTTTTGGGTTCATAATCACTTGCTGGCATTTCTAGTAATACTTTCCCAGTTTTAATAATCTGATATACTTCAAAACATCAAAATCCACGATTGCTATCGTCAGCCAGTGTTTGTCATCTGAATATGAGCCATGTTGGAAGCACTGAAATTTCTTGGTAGCACACATTTTTAAAAAAAAATAAAAACATTTGTGTCAACCCTCCATGATAAATGCAATCCAATCAGAAGCAAGACATTGATGATCACCTTGCTGACATGTGTCTAATAGTCAAATTCATGACTTGTTGACCAAGTGATCCGTGTCAAATTGATGCTTTCTGCTGAAATCTATTCAAATATTATTTCATATTTGGAAACCAATGTTCCGAGGTTTCTCTAGCTATTTATCTTCATCCATTTCTGATGGAACATAGCATCCAATGGTGAAAGGCCCTCTATATGATGATGCTTTGTATCAAAGTTGGTTCAACTCTGTTCATCAGATTTTAAGATAAAAGTTGTTTAAATGGGCTTTTTTCAGTAACAGTGGACATGCTTGAAGGCAGACTTGCATCATTTGTATAAATCTGAGAGACCTTCAAGATGATTTCTGTCAAGTTCAGTTACAATTCTTTTGACAAGTTATTCAAAAGAGTTTATATAAATTTGGTCTGTTCTTATAATAGCAGCCACATCTAAAAGTTAACTGACACAATATGTATTCATTTAAATATACACAGTTAATTTTCGTACTTGAAAATTATCTTCTGTCCCTGAGAAAGCCATGGAATTCCTGATGAAATATATGAAATAGGTTCACTGAGTCAGGATCAAGTCTTTTTATGGAATGCATAAATGTACAGATATTTTGCAGCCTGGTAATCATAATTTAATGCCTGATTTTCAGACACAAGACTAGATAAATCTTTTCAATTTTTCTTACAGACAGATACGTTTCAAATAAAGCTAACATACGAGACTGACTCTTTTCAACGGTACAAAAGACAATTTTACTGACAATGACTCCTTTATTAAAAGAACATGTTACCTTATTCAGAAGATTTTGTGTGATTGTGGTGATATCTCGCCTGAGTTCTGGGTACACCCGTACCACTTGCTGGGAAATTGCACTTAGGTGCTGCATCATACGCTCATCACGAAAATCATAGGGGAACATCTCAGTCCACTCACTGCGACACAAGAGAAAATGTACTCTAAAATCTGGCAAGTTCAACCTTGATAAAAGCAAGCAATTTAATGATAGCATATAATGCTAAAACTCAGAATTATGTGTGACTGCTTCTCCAGGACAATGTCAGGCTTATTGATGACAATATCAGGATACTGCAGAAGAAACAACAAAGTCTATTTGAAGTCATACATTACCATGCTTTGCCACAAAAAGCAAACTCCTTAGACCAATTCTAGACATCAATGCTACAAGACAACAAGGTTTGGGGTGATTTAAAGATCAAAGCAACAGCAATACAAAATGCACACAATATACCCATCTCATGGCCTTTTCATTACAAATAACCTTGACACTTGAGCTAAGGACTTGACTATTGCATGATTAGGTGTTGACCTGGGTAATGTTTCATTTAAATATGTGTTGCGGATCATTACAATGTTGATAAAGGAAAAAGTTACTGGTTAACTGTATCCATTGTTTAAACCTTGACCTAAATGCAGTCAGTCAGACTGAATATTTACGACACTGGAAAGACACATAATAGACTTAAATTTCATTAAAATATTTTCACTGGTTTAGTTTGTTTGTTTGCTTGTTTGATTAGGATTTTTAACGTAGCTTTATCAATTTTTCAGTCATATCTGGAGCGGTTTTCATTGGTTAAGAAGTTATAGTGCATAGTGCAATTTTCAAGTACAAGTTATTTAAAGTCTTTTAAAAGATTATTTTAGTAACAGTGGCCAAATTTGAATGTGGATCAGCATAATTATAATATGATGAAAACAAACTGGAAAGATCTAAGTGCCGTAATGTTTCTCTTCTCCATCATATATGATCAAAATCTGTTCAGTGGTTCTTGGAGACATTGTTTAGAACTTCACCATTTTCAGTTGGGAGACCATATCTAATAGCATCATATGTAGAAATTAATAAGAAGTTTCTACAAGGATGCTCTGGGCCAAGTTTGGTTGAAATTAACCAGAGGGTTTGAGAAGATGCTGAACATAGCCTTGTTGATAGATGACAGGCTCTTTCTACAACAGTGGCCATGTAAGTCAGTAAGAATTGATTGAAAAGTAAATGTTGATCAATGGACACATAACCATGCCATAAGCTTAATAGATGTACATTTCTGTTCCATCAAATCTTCTCAAAATATCTTGTGTAAAAATTTTTTTTTTTACAAACAGCTGTCTCAAAGTTGTAGTTTATTCTAAAATTAACCAACCAGAATGATCTGCCAATTTTGTACCCACAGCTCAACTTCAATCAAATCAGAATTAACTATTATATTGTAAAGCAAGTCATTAAACTGAGAAGGACATTTCACATGATCAAATAGGTATTTGAAATATGCCCCAATTTTAATTTACTAGAGTGACTCGTTTTCCATGATACTTACCTGAGCAGTTGTATGATATTCTCACCAAACTTTCCAAGTTTCTCCTGAAACAGAGGAGGTAGAGATTATATACACAATTACAATATATAATGGCTATCAATTGAAGCTGGATATATTTTTAAAAAAAGGTTATTAAAAAATTGTGCCTAAAAGTATTATATTACTTGAGAGGAAATAACATCGAAGATATTCTTAACTTAAATGTCAACTACAAAGTACACTAACCCTACATCAAGATAATGTCAAACAGAATGATATCATAAGGATAATCTCCTCAGTACATGGTACAGATCAACTTCAGTAATTATGAAACTATACATCTGTGTGAGCTATCTTTCAATAGGATACTTGAGGAAGGTTTCAAATAGCAATTTTACCTTTTGGACATTGTCTGCACCATTCAAATTCTGTTGGAATGTACACACCTGTAATACAAGAACTTAATAAATGTTATCTGCATCAGACTGACATCCCAATGATAAAACCATTTTGCAGCTATTAAGTTTTATAGTTACTGCGCGAATCATAAATTTCCAACAATAGTATCTCAAAAGGACTGAATTGATATTGGCCAAAAAACAAAATTTGAATAAATTCACAAGAAGTCTGCTTCTTGACTGATTTTATTCTTTAATAACTGCCAAGTATTTAAGCCATCTCCCTCCCATATTCCTGAGAAACTACGGCATAAACCGTTCCCTTAATATAATACCACGCATCAGTAGCTGCTGCTTCTCTCTCATTATCAGAACACATGTCAATCTATTGCAATCAAATACCAAGGAATGAAAGCTTCAAAGCCAGGATTAACTGTATTAGCTAAACCCATCAACATGTTTGCATTAATTAATTCCTGATGAAAGCTATTTTAAATATCACTGCATCAAAAGCATACGGAAGTGACAGAATATAAACCTTATTGCTTGTACAAATTAAAAAATGGTTGGCATGGAACATGGTATATGGATTAAAAAAATCCTGACCAAAAATTATGTGAAATCACAAAAAATGTTGCAGTTTACTTGAACTTGCAAGTTTACTTTTTAATGTAACACTAAATTTTTTTAGCAACAATCCACATATATTAAAGACAAAGGCAAGTTGTTTGATACAACACACGATTAAGCTGACTCTAAACACCAATACTATAGTTTCATGTATTGTAATTGGCAGAGACAATTTATCTGTTAAATAACTCTGTTGTCATGCCATAGGACCACAGTTAACAAATTAAATCCAGCTTAGATGTTGAGTAAGTTCCTGATTCAGTTCTGATAGATGCACTTGCATGTATCATCATGACAGTCAATAAACTCCTTTCATGCTTGAATATCAGGCAGATCACATTAATAATGGTTACACTGAAACCCTACAAAATTAAAACACGAATTTAACTCAATTTATTTAGCTGGTATTTTTTTTGTAGTGTTACCACCAATAGGCTGATTAACAATTTTGTTTATATTTTATTTTTTTTTTCCATTTAAAAAAAAAACTTTTGCAAAAGAAAAACCCCGTAAATTATAACTCTTACTCAAATTTATATACTTTATGATGCCGATTCCCAATTGACAGGAAATAATCAGTTTTTAACAATAAATAAGAGATTTATTGATTTTTAAAATGAAATAATTAGAAGCATATTACTGGACTATTGCCATCAATGCCTCTCCATTTTAATTTAAAAGCATCTACACCCATGGATAAAGGTGCGTGTAAAGTTTCATGGCAATCCTTCCAATAATTTTGGAGACAATGATAATAAACTTGTGCTAATTAATGCCAGGCCTGTACAAAAACTTGTCTGGTCTCTGACCTTAGGAGTCAAAAGGTGATTACACAAGAAAAACAAGTGAAGTCTTCTAGATAATGAGAAGAAAAAAAACCCACTAATTAAACCAGATTCTTTTTCCTTTGTTATGTTGTATTTATTAACTTGGAATGAGAGATCACTTGTGTTAATGGGAATTAACACAGTTTAAGCACACACATTTTATATGATATCATTTCAAGTTATTAAAATAAACACAAATCAAGAGCTTATTCATTCTTCGTTTTATGAACATGTTTATAAACTTTCAACTTAATATCAGTTGTATTGTAATGGCTGTTGTTCAACCTACCTGACAAACTTCTGCCAGGAGGTCATGTGGTCTTATAAATAGGCGGGAACTCAACAGAAAGATGAACACATATGTCCTCTGAAAAAAGATAAAAACATCTAAATCATTCAAAGTGAACATAAATTATACATGTACATGTCATATAATTACTTAAGTTTAAAATTAGTCATATATAAGGGTTGGACAAAATATGCTTTTTTAATAGTTCATCTATTGCACATACTGATTTATACCTAAAATCAACTGCTTTTGAAAATTAAAAGATAATTTTTTTTAATACAAATTTACAAAAAGGGAAGAATTTACATATTAGATGTTATTTATAGCAATGCAGTGATGCTTGATGAAATAATTGGATTAAAAAGGTTAACATGCTGTTAATTGATTGCCTTATTGTGGTAATCTTGAAAGTTGAGGTCAAGGTCAAATGTAGAATGTTGTAAGAGGATTTATACATAATAAGGTGATAAACTGTGGTCAATGGTGTCTTAAATGTCTTTGATTTCAAATTGGCCAACCTTTGGCACATGTTAGATAAAATGAAGAGACCAATCAGAAAATTATTTCAGCAGAAACATTTACTTCTTTTGATTTTTGTTTAATTGCTAATGTGATCTAGATGTTTAAAGAGACATATTTAAAAGCAGATCATATACTTGTTTTAATCCATGTCAAAATAACATGTTTTTTCTCCAAATTGGTATAGGTATTATATATTTAAAAAACACTGACTAAAAATTACAGAGACTAAGGAATACAGCCCCAACTCAGGAACTTCAAATTTGGAGTTGACTTAACTTGGGGGAGTATCAGAGAACAACCTTAAAAATACCACCCATGGGGAAAGTGAAGTTTGAAATTTCTTGTTGGGTGAGTGTTGTTTGTCACTGCCTCATCTTAATGATAGAGAGAAGACAATCTTCAATCTTTGCAAAAAATATAAAGTGATTCAAGAGGAAATCTTTACCAGAAAACTAATAACAGCTTGTTCAGTGTGAAGATTAATAATCACAATGAATGCCATTGGTGGTCACTACATAGTGATCTTTTGAATATAAACTAAAAATGCTTGTGGATTTTATAAACATCTTAGTAGTGAACTCACAGACATTCAACTATTTATTTTCATTTAGTTGATAACACTAACTGAGGTGTTCATACATTATCATTGTAACATTTTGCTATAATAATAACATTTTGTTATAGAATCAGAGTCAAGTTCAAAACTTGCTGTTTTATTATGTAGTTCATCCATCAAGTTGATAAGGACCTAGTGTTTTATCGGGAACAAATGGTCTGTGGGTGGTTAGATGGCTGATGTGCACTATGAATGTTGTGTGGCATTGTGGAACTGAGATGGTAGCAATGCTGATCAGTGGGTTACTGGCTCAGGATTTCCTGGCCTGCCTCCATTGTTCTGCCTTCCTTTTGGCCTCGCAAGCTGCCGTACCTTTAGCGATATTAGAGCACCACATGGTCCTGTCCTAAGCAGTCTGCCAAAGTTCTTTCAATAATGTCTTCAAGGTGTCCTTGCATCATTTTCTCTGGCCTCCTCTGTTGCGTTTTCCTTGTTCAATCTCGCCATAAGGAGTTTTTATGGAAGCCGGTAGTCTGGCATGCGAACTACATGGCCTGGTCATCGCAAAGTATTTGAATCAAGGTAGTTTAGATACTGGGAAAGCTTGCTTGGGCAAGAACCTCAGTATCAAGGATCCAGTCTTGCCACTTAATGTTTAGGAGTCTTTTGAGGTATGTAGTGTGGAAGTGAATCAACATCTTTTCATGGCGCTGGTACATTGTCCAGGTTTTGCAGGCATAAAGAATACGTATTATGGCAAAAATCCACTTATTTTGTCTTCCATACCCATGCAATGAGTCAGATTTATGGTGATAAAATGTCTACAAGTTTAGAAGCCAATCAACTTATCAAAAGTCTGTAAATCTTAGTTCTGTCACATGTATTACTAGCTGTAAATAAATGCTAAAGAAATGTTGAAGGCTGAGTTACTGTACCCTTTGGCAAACTGAATAACGTTGTCCCCACTTTTAATTTGTAGTGTCGAATATGTTACAATCTTGGAGTTTTCTACCTAGCAATAAATACCCAAGAAACTGATATCAAAAGCATCATTCCTGACAAGTACTAATGAATCTTGTCTGACAAATGCAACTGTCCAACTTCACCTCAGGGATTTTATTTCTACATCCTCTGGTTTATTGATAATTAGTTCAGAATCAACAAGAAAGTGAAATTCATGCTTACAGACTAACCATTGCTAATTATCATACAAACTGAAAGCCCTGTCTTTACTGCTTATAAATTAAACCTACATACTCACAAATTAGTGGAAATAAATGCCTCTATAATTGGTTTTATCATTTTTATGCATCATTACTTTTTTGGTAAACAATAGATCCACAAATTTAGGTACCCACAGGTATTTTTTAAATTCAAATTTACAACTAATTTTGAAATTACAGTGCGACACCACAACAGACCATTATAACATGAATTCAGATATATAATTGTGTATTGGCTCCTGAAATTTCATATAAGTGCATTTTTATTGTACACAAAAATACTTTTTCTTCCTAAAAGTACCGAAAATAGAAAGCAAAATCTTTATCATTTTGGGGAAGAGATTGTGTATGAATTTTAATTAAAAGAACGAT
The DNA here is from genome assembly GCA_030141615.1 of Unio pictorum. Lineage (NCBI taxonomy): Eukaryota > Metazoa > Mollusca > Bivalvia > Unionida > Unionidae > Unio > Unio pictorum. The sequence continues at coordinate 10,297,867 of JARLTB010000044.1, read as the reverse complement.
AGTGGCATGACTCCTAAAATTTTAAAATTTCACTAATTTCTTGTAGTTTTGTGCCAAAAATAAACATAGAAAATATAAATTTACTGTTGAAAGATGTCAGCTCACAAGTTTTAATCTTATTATTATTGATATATGAATAATAGACAATAATTCTTCTTTGCGTTTGTCTTCTATGGATTCTGTATACAACTGTTTCTCAAACAATATCAGACACATATTTGTTCATTAAATTGCATACACAGCCAAGCACAAAACAATGTGGTGGCTGATAAATGATTTTCACCTTATTTCATAAATCAATTATTTTTTGTACATTGCTGATCATGCAAGTCACTTGCAGAGCTTAAACTTGCTTAAATTATGTGGCAATACACATAAAAAAATTACAAGCTGCTAACACGAGCACATGGTTTGGCTGTGTAATGTTAATACAATCAGTTAACCATGCAGTGAACAATGTCATCCATTTGATATAAAAATTATTGCATGGATGACTGACTATTATTCTTGCTGCAGTTGTTCAAACAAATAGGAGTACAAGTGTTAACCAGTGGACATTTACAATTGATAACAGTACAGCTTTTGCTGTTTAAAAATACTGAACTCCTGCACAGATTAAGTTCCGTGTTAAACAATCACAATTAAATTTGTTCAAATTCTTCAGTTTGAGGAATATGATTGACTTTGCCAAACGCAAACATAACAGTAACACAAAGCAGCTGAAAATCAATGCGTTTTTCATAAAACAATAAAACATTATGATTTGCAGATGTGAACCATTTATCGCACCATTTATTGACCTTGGGACATACTGAACCGTAAATGTGCTTCATCTTTCACTACATAATTATGTTGCATAATGATCTGTGACAAAACTACTGAGTGCATATTTTTGATGAATTTGCACGTATGGTGGATACATTGTATAAGACACTGATGATGATGGTACTGATACTCTCTATTCATGTTATATATTAGAACTGTATATATAAAAACAGTATACACGTACATGCACCTAAGGGTGGTTCTCTGAATACAGTAAAATATTATACATACAATCTGTTTTCACAACATGTGCATTTCTTAGTTAATGTGATTTAAGATGGTAACAGAAACAATGAATAAATTTTTGTGCCTGCTTTTTAATATTCCACCTGACTGACCCTGGCCATTGTTCTTCTGGTACATGCATAATTTTCTTTAGCTAGTTGACTTGGTTATCACATGGTTCAGTACATAACACTGTCATGTTCTATGGACCCTGACCATCCTGTTATAGCAGGGCACACTGTAAAGCATCTGGGCATGCTATTATTATTAGTTAGGGAGTGGTGTATGAATTACACAAATGCATAGGGCTCAACAGAACATGGGCACAAAATGCTGGCTATATGGTGTTAATTACAAGTTCTTATAACATGTAAAGATAAAGAACTGGAAAACTTTAGGAACATAAACTCTTCTGAATAAATATAAACAATCAGTACTACAAAGAATCAGTGAAAGGTAACAATGTAAAAAATCTGTAAAAGTTGTCAAAATTAAAGATAAAGGTAAAAAATATAAGATTGCCAACATATATCTTTGAAATTTCTTGCATAAACTAAATTCAATGAAAAAGAGCAAGATAGTTTTGATACATGATCTTAACATTTCTTTATCAGGTTCAGATTTTTTAAAAAAAAAATGTCTGTATATGGAAGTAGGGGCCCCGAGTGGTCTAAAGTGATCTCTATTACAGATCACTGCCATCTCACCTCTGTTTGCGTGGGTTCAAGTCTCAGATTAGGCCAATGTGGGTATGTGAGAAGGACTACCAGTAGCTTCTCGTGGGTCGGTGGTTCTTTCTATGGGGTTTCCTGCATTCTTCCTGCACCATTAATATTGGCTGTCATGTATAGCCTACTGTGTGCTGAAAAATGGTGTTAAACCCGACAACAGCAACATCTGGAAGTATGCATGATTAGATATTTTGGTGGTATACTGAAAACTAATTTCATTTGTTGGAGATTAAGTGATGATTGATATACCTCTACATTATGAAGGAGGAGTCCAAAACCGATAAGTGTGTATAGATCAAAGATTGACTGGTATTAGATTTGCAAACTTGTAAAGTAGTTTACCTTAAAATCTTTAGTATATTCTGGTAACCATAACCACCTGTATGGCAGTTTACCATAAAATCTATACACTATGTATGGTTATTTGGCAGAGATTGTGAGTGCAATTTCTGGCAGGTCTGGTTAAACCCTGTGGAATATGGCAAATTTCACTCATACAATGGAAGTGTGTATCACTCCTGGTTTTTGGAAGCAGTGTACTTGCCATTTTAAAATTTATAGTAATCTATGGCAGCAGTGGTTGATGTAAAATGCACTTAATTCATAAAAACATTGACAAATGCAGCATTGAATTCCTTCCATTAGAATTAGATGACTCCACTCCAAACTTCAATCAAAGACTGCGTGGGGTGGGGTGGGGTGGGTGTGCTGATATTGTGTTAAGTGTTCAACAAAGAGATGGAGGAGAGAAACTGACAGGCTAGACATGATAGGTGTCAGTTACATATGCCAATCACTGACTGATAATAACCGACAACAGTCTAACAACCTGTTCCTTGTAAATGACAGAAGTACCAATTAAGGAATCTCCTGCCTCTTGACAAGTTAATAACCAGGTCATATATGGGAGGCACTTTTAATGAGAAATATACTGTCAAGTCTCATTCCTGTGATTTCTATTTATCTTGTTTGTGCTTTTGAATAGGAACACAGTGAGGACCAAGTTGCAAACAATTCAACATTTTCGACTGGAATAAGTGTCATATCGAATAAATAGGCACTACATTATTTTGGACAAGAAATACTACAAAATATTCAACAATACAGTTACAACAACAGGAAAACTCTTGTTATGCACAATTGTTTTCTGATGCTAATTGGCAGGATATGCGCTCTTGCATTAACACTGTTTAAGATTTTCCCTCCTTCCCTAATTGATAGTCTGACATTAGAAATTGTCTGTAATTTATTGATTAATAACAGGAAGTAGAGGAAATAAATACTTACATCAGGATTGTACTCTTTAGTAGGTACAAGGTGCTGGATAAGGGCTTCTATGGAGCCCGACACCAGGTACCCATCACGTAATATCAGTGCCTGAAAAGAAGACATGTTATCATTAATTACTAGGTAAAGAATGCAATTTGACATTTATCATCAAAATTATACACTTTTCTTGAAGTATTGATAAAATGGTATTATACGTTCCACTCTTTTAATTACGTTTGCATTAAATTGTACAGAATATTTGGACTTGATATGGATATGACACTGATGCAGGGAATGACTTTAACACATTAACCCCTGGAGGTTTTTGCTGTTTTCGCATGAAATGCGAGTAGGAAACACATTTTGGGGACTATTTCGGAATACATCGTAATACATCGATTTCCCATCAATAATCAATTAGACAAATGGTTGCTAATGATACAGGAAATATTTTTCATTGGTTAGTTTGCTGGCGCATGAGCAAAAGGGCAAAAATCGGACTCCTTTTTTTTTTTTCTTTGCTTAACGGACCCATAATTTTCGTATGTAGAAGACTCTTTATTCAAAATGTCCACCTTATCCTACTTTTTGCACAGGTTCACCTGTCTGTGTGCGTCTCAGACCGGTCTTCCGTAGGTCTGAGGTCATAAAGTCTAAAATCTGGACACAAATTCGAAATCCGACCATGGGCGATTTTGGGATGAAAAAAAAAACGGGTCCAAAAACTTCGATTTTTCCCTCTGTATTTTGTAATGCAATTAAAATGTCCCGATTACTTGCTATCATTGTAAAGCTACATCTGTCTATTTTTAATGATCCCACCCACTTTAGTGTATCATGTATGACCTTGACGCTACAGACCATGGAAGTAGGCTACTACCTCATACCCCGTAAAGTCGTCGCTAGGGGTTAATGTGTTAAGACATCTTTTTCCATTGGCCAGCAGGGACAAGCTCACATGAAAATGACCTGGCCCTGCAAAAAGTCAACTGGCACTACCAGTAAAATAAAATTGAAGACTTCAGAACATATAACTGGTAATGCAGTCCTAAGACTGTCAGTAACTGGCACTCATTAAAACACACAGGCCACAGTGCAATGGATAATAGACTAGACTTGTAGATGCCTTTGCCAAGAATGTTCAACCAAAAATGCATAGTTTTTTTTAAGTACAAACATAAGCCACATTCATATTTTTGTTTAGAAATAAATGAAAATTAAATACTGCCTAGGTCTCCTTAATGTAAATTCTTATACCAAATCTGGTCTCGCTGAAGAAATGAGCAGAACGAAAATTCTAATTTGGTTTTAATCCATCAACATTTTCAACTGGTTCTCCTCTCCATTTGGCATACTGAATATTTTCATATTAAGAGTGCGATATCAATATCAGTCCATTTTTAGTCCATTCATAAAGCTGTGAAAAACAGCTTCAACATAATATTTGTTATGCATTCTGATCCACTGTTTTGCCTGACTAATGATTATTTATGTCTGAAATTATGTTGCAAACTACAAGATTCCTACCGAATCTTACACATGAAACTAAGGCATGAATGAAATTCCATCCATCTGAAGTCCAATCACAAAAAAATAATTAATCTTTAGACATGTACTGCTGACTGTTCGTGAAAGTACACAAGATTATTTTCCATTTTGAACTGAAAATGTAATAAGAGAGGGTGTATGCCTTCATCCATGTTTGATTGTTGCTTCTGTTGTAACCTCGGATCTCTTGCACAAAACACAACAATTTTTATGAATCAATTAAGAACACTACTATTTTCATGTAGTTCAAATGAATATTTCTTTGTTTTATGCTATTTGGCTCAAAGATTTAGCAAAATGACTGTTTCTAACGTGTACCTGTTTTGAACATAATAAATTACATCCTGAATATACGTGCTTTTTGCTACAGGTATGTGACCACTACTAGGCCCTAATCTTGCTGGGAGAAAAAAGTCATTTTGCCCTATAATTTAAGTACAACTTGGACACCACTGAGTGGAAACTTAATTATAACGCAACAGAACAGCTGAGTTCATAGTCAAACTGGGTTTGTAGCTTCCTGAAATTGTTTGTGAAATATTGAGAGTATTAATTTGAAATTGGTCTTGATGTAATGCTTCACACAAATTTGGCTCGAATACATGTTAGACTTTAAACAAATTATTGAGAATACCAGTAAGTTAAATTTGTGATGCAACATAAATTGTTACATGATAGGGTGTATGTTATAAACATGCCACATGTTATAAACATGCCACATGTAAAATAATTTTCTGGAAGTAATGAAAAACACATCTAAATGGGACTCCCCAAGACACTCTGCTTTGGCTAAAAGTCCACCATCCTTGTGATATTGTGAAAAAAGAATCAAATATCATAAATATTTGCTTGAAAGGTGGACCCAATTCCAAACTGCATACAGACCCTAGGCTATCAAACCTAAACAATGTTACATTGAGTCATACTTGCATGAAATCAATTGGAAAATTTTCTTTTTTTCTGAGAAATTGTGAGTATCAACCTAATAAAAATCAGATCTCCACTCTACTTTGTGAAGATTTGACAGTGACTGCTTAGGGGTCATGTTCTGGTGACCTCTGAATTAGCAAATGGAAATGCAGCTTTCATAAATTTGAAAGCAAAGCAAATCGTTTGGCACACATTGATGTTCTTCAGACATACTGCTCAGTCTCTGAAATTCGAAGATACAAGACTTCATCTGATTGGCTGATAAAAGTATCAATTAGAGTAATAAAATAGGTTACAAGACAATGAAAATCTGGTTTTAATTGGAGTATGTGAGTATTACAATTGTTATGCATTTAATCCACTGATAATAAGATGAAATGACAGGGTTGATCAAATCTGACTGGGTAGTCATGATTTGCATTGCTAGCCATACAACCACAAAAATCTGGCAACCTGCATATCAATGACATCAGACGTCCAATAGTCATAACAGGCAATTGATTTAGTCCTACAATGTAAAACATTGACCTGAGACCCCCAGAACTTACATATCAGGGTAGAAGTTTTACATTGTAGGGCTAGCAATTGACTCGGACCCTGCACCCCAACATATATGCCCAAATATCACAAATATGGTGAGAAGGGTCAGAAAATACTTGGACTAGCATTAAATAAATGAGCTCAAGAATAGTTGTTGTTGTTGTAGAGCTTAACTCCATTTTTCAGCACATGAAAGGCTGTACATGGTGGCCAGTATTAACGGTGGAGGAAGAACCCGGAGAATGACCCACAAGAAGCTCAAGAATAGAAAAGTTATCATAATTAGTTACACATTCAATGTTTTGTATGACCTATATCAAGCAAACTTGAATTATTAATTTATCGACCTACCTGTTTTAACTTTGCCAAGATCTTCATTACTGAATCAATTAAATTAAAACTGACACTGGCAGAAATGCTGCTACTCACAAGAACACCCACAAATCAGTCAAATCTGACACCACTATTTATATATACCAAGCTCAGTTTTCAAATGAAGCAGAAATAACTTCCAGCTCCAATCAAAATATTTGGGGAGGATGTAAACAAGACTTAATTGGTGGAACTCATGACCTTATTACTTATGAGCTACAGCAACAAACCACTAGCTGAGCCCTAGTATCTCTGACTTGTTGATCAACCTCAAATGCTGTATCTCTACCCATGTAAGACCTTGCACACTGTATTCTGAAACTACATGTTATTCTTAGTATTCTTCTAATTTTACATCAATTTTACAAGTTTTACAAAGTCTAAACTATCACCATGACCTTTAAACAAATTATCAATTAAATATACAACTGCAACATTTTAGATGTAATAATAGCATCCTGTCCACCAAAAAACACCAGTAACTCAAATTCAAAAATAAAACAACTTAAAGCTATATAGTGTGTGTGTGTGTGTGTGTGTGTGTGTGCACAAGTTTGTATGTCATTTGGATTTTTAATGCAGCTTTTAAAAAAATTCTGTCATATCACAACTATGTATGTGGCAGTTGATAGTGATGTCTAGCACTGGGGCATCATGCCGCAGACATGTATCATAATGTCCCACCCAGTCACAACATCCTGACACCAGGACGACAAGTCCTAGCACTAACCTATTAATGCAGAGCACTAACTGATGCAGCTTTTAGTGCCATTTTTATAAGTCTTTGTATGGCCCAGCTGGGGTGCCAACCTGCAACCTCCCATATCTGAAGCAGACACTCTAACCACTAGGTCACCAGAGCAGTACTTTAAAACTGAAGAAAAGGTTCAATTTAACAGAAACAGCTCCCCTCCAATAAGAATTAGGCACCTTTATAAAGAACTCGTAAAAGAGAAGAGAATTAAAATTTGCTAAAACTACAGGTACATATATGTTTTTCAATAAAATACTGTTTATTGAAATAATTTTAAGTGGAACCAAAGGGCTCGTATGTAAAGATGTTCCAGTGTACTAGAGTCAATCATGATCAAAGATAAGGATTGACCACAAGCAAAAATGGGCCAGAATTCTCACCATGAATCGCCCAACATTAAAGGTAAGGTCAGCTCCAGAATTCAGTAGCAATAAAATTTAAAAGATAAAAAACAGGCACTGAAGACACTTTTCAAGATATAGTACTTTTCATGCAATATTTAGCATCTTACAAAATAATTAACTGAATAATTGCACTGTTCATATAAATTATGTATGATGATTTGTGTGTTTCTGATGCAGCTGGGAACTAAACAATGTGTGAAGCTGGTAAACCGGAACTACTTAAGTATATTATTACTTATATACTTATATACTTCAAACTAAATGTTATATTGGGCTCCAGCTGGCTGCAGTTCATGAACATTAATCACACCACTTTTGTGACGGGGAAAGAACAAACTGGCCATTCATAAAATATTTTGATATTCAGGCAATTTATAAGAAATGTATGTGAAATAATAAAATAACTTCTGAGCTGAGTTTTATATTTGGACAAATTACCAGGTCTTGATTGCCAAAAGTCATCAGCTGTACTGATGGGACAGGACAATACAAATGTCTTGTGATGTCATAGTCAATAATTGAAAAGTTTCTTATGATTTTACTTTTGCAAAATTCATGGCTGAGTGGAAATTCATAACATGTGGCCCAAGTGAGCCTGAGACTGCTCACCTGACCAACATTTGCCTCATCGCTAAATGCAAGCATAGTTGGCCAAGAAATCTTTCAAGGTTTCTCAAAATTCTGCACATTCTACCAAATCTAATTACACATCCACATCATAAATTACTCAATACTGACAGGCCACTCTGCCTAGATGCTTTGTGTCAAATCTTTCCCCATATTGTTTTTTTAACATGAAGTTGTGTAAATGTTTTTCAACTTTCAATAATGGCAACCACATCGATAACAGACCATAATATTCTGAGGGGTGCAAAAGCTAGAACTAGTTCTGCAAAGTTGGTCAAATGCTGTTAATAGTTATTTAGTATATTTTTGTTCAAGGTTTTCCATCTGTTTAGTAACTGCAGTAATATCTAATAGCAGATTGGCATTATTTGTATGGGCTTCAGGCCTGCATGCTTTCAGTCAAATTTGTGAAACTATTCAGTGGCTGTTCAAATGAAGCTGTTAAAACGTTTATCTGTTTTTTTTTAGCAATAGTGGCAATATCTAATGGTTGATCAGCACCATCTGTATAAAACTGAAAGGCCATCATCTCAGGATGAATGTTATCACATTTTATCAAATTCTATTCAGTAGTGTTGGGAAAGTTGTTTATATGCTTTTTCAACATTTAGTAATATTTACTGGGTCTAGCAGAAGAGCAGCATTTCTATGTATCGGAATGAAATTCAAGCTAATGCACTTTCTTTCAAATTTGTTATGCATAATCTATTAACTATTATGGAATCTTTTTATATTTATATTTGTATAACAACAGCCATATTTGATGGTAGATTCCCATATTCATATAAGCTGTATTGATAAGAAACATCTTCAAACCATCATGATATCATACAAGCTTCAGATTCTATACAGCAGTTTTGAATTTTAAAAAATATATAGATTTTTTTTCTGTTAGTGACCATGTTTGAAGATGGAACAGATACATATGTATCAGCTTGAAAGATCTTCATACCCGAGTATGCTTTCTGTCTGCTTTGGTAAAATTCAATTAGAAAAGTTGTTTCAATGTGTATCAAGTTCACCTGATTTTAGTTGATTCAGAATACATCAACAGAACTACACTCTACTTTTGTTCAGTCCAACCATGTTTTCTCTGGTCCTAGTTTGAGAGATGAGAGTTATTATTTATGCTGGGGCAAGGCCAATTTCATAGTTAAACATTGTGTTGAAAAAACAACCATTAGTTGCAGCCTCAGTCATCATGCCTAAATTCTACAAGTTTCTTTTGCTAGCCCTCTGCTTGAACTGGATTGCAAGTGGAACATTGGAACATTCTTTTTTTTGTGATTTACTTTGAGATTTTGCCCTTTTCAAGATTTCTATTTCTCATCTCAATTTGCTTAAACATGGAAGAACATGGAAAATTTGTATGTGACAAAACTATTACAATAAGCATTTCTGTTATCCTCAATTAAGATCACTTGTGCAAAAGCATAGTGAAAGCATATTTGAATAGTTCCTGGTAAAAGCTATTATTACGGCTATTGGATTTAATTTATTTTATTTTTTATTGTTAAATCCAAATTTGTCATTTAGGGTTTAATATTTATTCATTAATTGGGAGATTTTTTCTAGAAAATTCAGTTTGACCTAGACTCTTAGTTGTAAACAGGCTGACTATCCTTTAATTGTAAACAAGTTTCGACCTTGGCTTACAGTGGATCTAATTCCTGACCTTGCTTTGGACATGTCAACAAGTATCTACAACTATTGGTTAATTTCAAGGACAACTTTTTATTTTTAGTAATTAGTGGCTTATTTTCTTCTGGATCATTTTATTATTGACTAGGTGAATTATATGGTAGACTCTTCCTCTGACCTTCTATCAATTTCTAGAAAAGCACGTGATCACTTGTTTACTTCAGAAGAACAGTTATATATAGCTGAATTTTGGAAGCTAACAGTAGTAGAATCTTTGGGCTGTAAGTTATTAGTTGTGTATTTCATGTTTGAGTGTTAAATTTTATTATTTTGTTCTGGACTTTGTGTCAATTCGTTGGACAAGAAGAATTATTCTATTTATTTGGAAAAATGACATATGTTTATGATTTTCATTTGGATGATAACAAAACAAGAACAACGAAACAAGAACTGCATCACGTGACATTGTCAGCCATTTTAGATTACATCATCAAGATTCGAACCTGGAACTATTAGAACATTTATTTATCAGGACTTGCAATTCTATTAGTGGATTATTTTGTGAATTTTATATTTGTTGGATTTGATTCTCTAAAACCGTAAGTTTTTTTATTTTATGAAAAAAATTGTACTTAATAAAATCATTGTTGAAGTTTTACAAGCTTGTTAATTTTCACTCTTTCTGTGTTGCTGCTTATTCAAGCCTAAGCACGTAACACTATGATATTAAAAATATTGCAAACTGGCCTCAAGAACATTTCCAAGTGAAGATTTATTATCAGGGGAGTAAAACTTTCATCTTTAAATAAGTCTCTCAAAGGAACTAACACTCTATTGGGCAAAAAGAATTTCCTGGAATTAAAGATGAAACCATTTCTTATTAAACTGCAAAGTGTTGAAACCATCTTATATTTTTAAGCAGTAACAAGATTTTCAAATTGGCCCATGTTGATATGACCATCTATCCAGGAGGAGTAGCAACGACACAATTTTCCCAATGGCCACCACCCACCACGGCAGACATATGGGATCAGATCAGCAATATTTTAATTTATTACCAACTAAAACTAAAGATCCTTTCAGGTGAAAATCCCAGGCCTGTAAGACATTCTATCAAAATCTTTTCAGATGAAAATCCCCGGCATGTAAGACTTTCTTTTGAGATCTTTTCATGTGAAAATTCCAGGCCTATGTGAAGGTGCAAATATCCGTCGATCTAACAAAAATACATTAGTTGAGTCCAGTGAACCATTAATTAGAACAGGTGTGTATCAATTGTCATACTGCCATGTTCGGAATGTCCTTTAAAGGGGAGAATGCTATTTTTAAATAAGCATTTGTTTAGACAGCAGCCAGACAGACTATTTGAGACATGGTAAACATTATTTTCATGGTAAAGCTGTCACAATTGAAAAGTCTCAGAAACTCTATAACTATTAAACTACCAAGTCAAGCTGACCCCAATTTGGCACCACTGAGAAAGGAGGCAGAGAGATTTGACTAACTGGTTACGCTAATTAAGGGGCGTGTTTCCCACAAAAAATTTCTGAGGGTTTTAATATCGCCTCATCGAAAATTGTAATAAGTCTAAGCTTTTCTGCAGAGAAACCAGAGTAGGCTCCATGGGATTTGCAAGAAATTCTTTCGCATAATTGTTTTGTTGAAGTAAAACGATGAACTGATTTGGATGGACGTTAAACGCAAAGGGAGAAAATAGATCCCGAGACGTGTAACCCTGAGATGTGTAATCTTGAGATGTGTAGTCCTGACAATTCTGTGATGTAATCCTGCGACATATAAATTCTAAGAGCATCCTGAGACAAAATGTTGAAAGTTTTTAGTACCAATTTTGTAAGACTTTGGTACGACTCAGCCGGGGATCAAACCTACGAACTCCTGCATCTGCGTCTGTGCAGAGTAGTTACACAGAAAAAAAATTGGCAACAGACAGATGGGCATATAAATGGACCAGTGTATCCGCTAGGGGTGCAAGACTGAGAGTCAAAAATCACCTTGGGTGTCAAAACTGATACGGAGTTAAAATTAAACTTTGGTATCAAAACTGGGGGTCAAATTAAAAATTTGGGGATCTCTGACATGCAAATGAGGGTAAAGGGAAACAATGAAATGGACAACATGATAGCCATTAAATGTATGGCTTGAATATAAGCACTGCATAAAAATGAAAAGAAAAATAAGAACAGTGAGGAAATGGACACGTATATGGTCAGTACAATTTTAAAGTGTTTATGCTATGTTGCAAATATACCACAATACAAATAACTACCTAGAGAAAAATCTAACTCAGCAATCATGTACATGAAATGTGCACGTTATTACAGCCTAGAATAAAATACTTTACAATTAGTGCAGAAGTTACTGTATCAAATTGAAACTAAGTCATCACTACTACATTATAACTTGCCAATTCACGATTTTATAGATTCATATTTGCACAAAAATACATAAACATTTTTTTTATTGACGTCTGGTAACATTCTTGCAAAAACAAACTTAAGATGTTTACTTACATCATTTTCATTACAGTTGCTGCCCTGACAGTCATAGCCCCCTCCAGCACGGTCAAACATTTGGGACAAACTAAGCATCTGGGGACTTACACTCTTCTGAAAGTTGAAAATAAAGTCATCAATCATTTTATTTTATTACAAAATCTTTGTGTTAAGATTTAGGCTTACTGATATGATGGCTGTATATCTAGAACAAATCATACAATTATTATAATACTGATATTCCATATGAGTAAATTGGAACAAGTGATGAATATATCTTAAAACTTGAAACATGGACACTTAAAAACTGTTTGAGATGAATATTTTCATTTTTCTGAATTAATTCTGACTTCTGTATCTATTTATTCTGACTTATAAGTCCATCTGCAAAGTGCACTAACCCAGAGCATAATGCGTCAGCAAAATCTGGGTCTGTGAAGTTTGTAAGGAGTAATCAGTAGAAAAAACATCAATGTTTCTGATCTGCCAGAACAAACTGTATATTAGGATCTATGTTGTTTTTAGTCCAAGACTCTTCTCCTGACCAGGATAATGATTTAAATTGCTATGTTTACTATATTATTTCAGTAATTCCTGGAAATTGCTAGTAATTACCTTCACTATGATGATGAAGATGTGCGCTGTACTGATGAAAAAGTGTTTCAGAACTATAAAGTGGGTAGTATTATAGAAAGGCTGACATATTTAGCCCTACAATGATACCAAATAATCTGGATATTTTAGTTCTACTACAAAATACAGAGTCGGATCCCAAGTGACCGAGTGGTCTAAATCGCTGTCTGTTACGGATCACTGCCATCTCACCTGTCTGCGTGGGTTCATGTCTTGGATTCAGCCAATGTGGGTATGTGAGAAAGCTTGCCAGTAGCTTCTCATGGGTCGGTGTTCTTTCTGGGTTCTTCCTCCACCATTAATACTGGCTGCCATGTATAGCCTATATTGTGCTAAAACATGGCCATAAACCATAAAAAAAAAAAAAAAAACATACAGTGAGAAACCTAATTTTTTGGTCCTGTTTTTTTTTTCCCGCCCAAAAGTCACCCATGGTCAGAATCCAATTATGATTCCAGATTTTAGACTTTATGGCCTCAGATCTATGGCAGACCAGTCTTAAGTGCATACCGACAGGTGAACCTGTGCAAAAAGTAGGATATGGTGGACATTTTGAATAATGAGTCTTCTCCATATGAAAATTGTGGGTCCGTTAAGCCAAAACAAAAAAAAAACAAAAATATAAAAATTTCAACTTATGCTTATGTGCGAACAAACTAACCAATTAAAAACATTTTTTTTTAAAGCAAAACTAGGCAAAAACCTCCAGGTGTTAATGTGCTAATAATTATTCATAGTTAACAGCATAGCTGCATGCACAAAACATAGCTGCCTCACAATTATCGTCTTGAAGATTTGCAGGAGTTTTTTTCAACTTGGAGCCCACTGTGATGATAAACTGTGAGAAAACTATCCAAAAAGGAATAAAAGAATAAAAGATTCCCCTCTGGAAAAGAAAAGCAAAATGAAAGTATTTTGGTTCCTGTGGTAATGTAAATAAATTACAATGATACTACAAGAGTACCCTGACATGGGAATCTTATCTGGGATCATTACATATGCTCCAAATATATGTAAAATATTCAAAATGTTGGCATTTTTAACACTCTACTCATTGTCATTTCAATAACAAAGTAATATTTGCATTTTTTGCTATAGTTGTTGTTGTTATATGGTTAAACACCATTTCTCCACACAAGATAGGCTATACATGGCGGCCAATATAAATGGTGGAGGAAGAACTTGGAAACCTACTCAAAAGACTCAAACTTCAGGATGATGGTCAGTATTTAGAAGCCTGATGATGCATGCTCAATATGACAAAATTAATGCAGAAGTGTCTTAATTCCTTTCTCAAACAGTACAATCGAGGAATACATGTAGTTACTGGTCGATTTTAAGTAAAAGTAAATTTACATATTGCTCATTCACTGAGGATACGGTAGTCACAGTAAAAAAGAAAAATCAGATATAATGGATAAATTCAATCTCTGTTTATAAGCAGGAAAATCATTTAAGTCTTAAAACTAAGTTTTGTATCAAGTAATGTGCTCTAATTGTTAACCTGACACAACACAAGGGTCTGGTTTATAATTTTAAGAAGTTACTAGTGAAATAGCCCATCTTCACATAACAACTGTCTCATGTTATTGGTTCTTTCTCATATTAAGCCATTTTTCAACAGTCTAAGTCATATTTTCCACTTTTACTTCTCTTATCCAGTCATCTCCAACAGCAATCAAATTCTGATCCACCCTTGAGTGACTGTAGTGTTTTTTCATGACAAATTAGATGCAAAAAGGAAGCTGACTGCATACCAGTCAAGATGTTTTCATGTCTGTATGATGAGTATTTGGTGTGACATAAAAAGACTTATCAGAGCACAATATACCACATATACCCACGAACAAGTCTAACTGCACAGACCCAGATTTTCTATCACATAATACATCTGCAGATCTGTTTTTGCAGTTTGGTATGGATAATCAATAGAACAAACACAGACCCTGATATGCTGCCGACTGTGTAGTTGCAGATCAAGGTCTTTGTTGTTTTCAATTTGACTTGTGAATATACAGGTGATGTAACATCTTAACAATGCAACTGAAGTCACAATTCAATGGGATACTTGAGCAACTAAGAGGTCATTACTATTTTCAGCAGATGAGAACAATAAGGTCTTCATCAGTGTTATCATCAGATTTTATCCTAAGTGGTTGGATGGTTAGTTGGTGCTTAATGACAGAAACAATATCAATGACAGCAACAATGACAGCAATGACTATTTAGAGGAAATGGAAGAAAAGTGCCTTGACCGATAATACAGTACAACAGATGATCTGAATTGGATTCAAACAATCTTAGAAAATGAGTTGCAAATCCAGTACTTTACCCAGTGCATCACCATGGTTTCTATTATCCTATTTGGTATGTGGAATTTTGGGAGGGAATTCCATGCAGCATTTACACCCACAAGCATTGTTTGCTATTAGAAATGCCCACTCTATTTCCATCTTCCAAACCCAATATATCAAGTGGTTTCTGAGATGCTGCTAAAATAAATAAATTCCTTTGTATGAGGGCCTCAAGGTAGATTAGTTCTTAGCTAATTGTGTTACCCTCTTTAAATAAAGTCATTATTATTACTACAATTACATTATTACACAAGTTATTTCCAGAAAATTAAAACTGCCAGAGCATCCTTGGTGGGCACATGAATGGGTCACTGTGTACATGTAAACAAAACAAATGACCAACAGAAGAAACGTGTCGGCAATGGTCCAAAATGCTATGCATGTTGGGTTTTGTTTTTTTTCTTTCTTTAAAGTCTGCTTTATCTAACTAGTCAAGAAAAGAAATCAGTTTTTCTGATTTATAATTGTGAACATTATTGTATAAGAAGCATGATCCTATGTACAAGGTGACAGTATTTGTGCATCAACTAGTATAGTACAGTATTATCATCTTTATTTTCATCCAAGTTATCTCCAGAAACAAACATGCAGCTTCACTGAACTAATAAGGAGTAATGCTTTTAAGAAAACCTCAGTGGATGTTCAGACTAATGGCATCTAATATTAGAAGAAAAAAACTATAAGCTGAGACTAATAATTTTATGGAAAAGAAAGCATTAGCACAAGTTGGGATTAATATGGTACAAGAAAAAAGAAAGCATCAACCTATGTTGGGACTAATATGGTACAAGAAAAACAAAAGCATCAACCTGTCCTATGTTGGGACTAATATGGTATAATGGAAAAGAAAACATAAGCCAAAGTTTTGGACTTGTAAGCTCTAATTGAACACAAAAATAAGGTATAATGGAAAAGAAAACACCTGCCAAAGATGGCTCTAATATGGTCTAATGGAAAACAAAACATTAGCCCAAGTTCAGCTATCTTGTCTCAACAACAATTAACATTACAAAACTTCAAGTCATGCTAATGACTTTGATAACTGTATATTGTCCACAAAATCTAATACTATTTTCCTATTTTGCTGGGGTTTTTTTGTACTTCAGTACACATCTTCTATTGTACAGACTAATTATGTAATATAAAGTTCTAATTGTATTAGCAGAGAGAAAAAGAGAAATCTAATTTAAATTTGCCATGTAACTAGAGCCAACAGTCAGTCTATCCACAACAGTACTGCACAGCAGTGTCCCGGGTGGCAGAAGGAGAGGTAGTCAGATGTTCAGCAGCACAGTGCATCAACGACCACACTAGGTCAAGAGAATGATGATGATGATGAACTAAGTCTGAATTAGTAACTATAGGCTTGATGTTTCTAAAATATGTAATATTACAAAAGATTTCTTTATAACACCAATAAATTAAATGCTGTTAACTGCAAATCTTTGTTTGAGTTTCATTAAGTCTAAATTTTATATTATTTTGTTCTTCTGTTTCAGTTCTAAATCTTTCTTGCTGCTTTATTTTCTTCTTAACATTTAATTTCAATTTTCGATTTTCAATAGATTTGTATTTATCACCCATCCGCCTGTCACAGAAATGACAAGTAGCAGAAGCACTAGATGTGCTATGCCTGATGCAAAAAAACACAGACATACCAATGTCTTACAACTCATTCACCAAGTTAAGTTCTGTTCAATTTCAACTGCTCAATAATATAAACATGTAAATGACTTAATACTGTAGCATAATGAATTATCCCAAATCGCATATAACATCCAATGTAAAATCCAGCACTAAAATCAGACATCTACTATTATTTTATTGTTGACAATACATGTCTAATTATATTACCATCAAGATTAAACATCTCAACATTTCCTTTTCTCTAAAATAAAACTATGAAGAAGACTTCATTTACTGAAAATGGCCATTGTTTTTAATATACCATCAGTCTAGCATGGTTTAATTGAGCTGTCCATGCATCTACCAACTGCCAGTTTTTGTACAGTGTCTCAGACTATCTATTTCAAAATCAGTCAATTCTGTGCCAAACTGTTTCACAATATCAAAACACTCTAGTAAAAACCAACTGAAGAAAACCATATATTTGACCCAAACACTTGCTCCCACTCAGTGTCACAAGCACTTGTGTAGGAGGCTCACTTCACCTTGGAATGAATCTGCATATACGACACCCTTGTTAACAAACTTGGCTTCATGGCTGTGATATCTTATTCTGCCAGGACTCAAATTTCCCCATGCCAGCATGAATCTCCAAAATATTTCTTTTATATTTTAAAAAAAAGAAGAAAAAAAAGGGAGTAAAAACATCCCCTCTAGAAATGTAATTTAGCTTGTGTGGTAATGTGGTATATCCATTGATCTTACCAGCTAAATCACATGACTTCTGTCTATACTTGCTAATAATACGAGTCAAACTGTCAAATCCACAGACCCAGATCTTCCATTGCCTAATACATTGACCAATCTAATTCTGCGAAGTCTTTTTAACGATTAACAAGTAGACCAAATAAAACAGACTCTAATCTGCAAGCACAATATATGATACAGTAGGCCAGGATCTTTGTTTGCAATTGACTTAACTTATAAATGAGTATATATGGTATACACAAAACTTTGCAGTAACATAATTTAAGGAGTAAATTCAAACAAATCTTTGAAATATCTTCAATCTCATCTTTTACAAAATGGAAGAAAAAAACTTTCGTAACAAAAACTTCTTAATAGGCTCTGGAATATACAGCAGAATCTTTCTTTTAAACTAACTTCTTTTTTCACTGCAATAAAAATATTAGTGTGGCCATGTTATCTAACTTTATGGTTGGGGGGGGGGGGGAGTGGCACAGTGGCAGTACCTTGCTGGATGTCAGACTGGTACCATTTTCATTTAAGAAGACCTTGACATTACAAGAGTGACTGAAGAAGAACCAAATGTTGACCATCCATCAAGGAGTTTGCTTGATTCATCCTTTAGTTAAGATCCTGAAGACACTTACAACAACTAATGAATATATAATTAGGAGGAAACTGAAGCCAAGTGCCCTTCCTATGGACATATCAAGGAGGTTGACATGAGTGGGCGTAGTAGCAGTATAAAGATTTTCAGGATGAAGGCATACTGGAAGAGAGATTAGTATAATTCTCATTTAAAACCAGCTAAATACATGTATCACAAGTCTTCTGGTTAAATCCCATGTTGATATGATTTTACTTTTAGAAAAGTGGCAATAGCAGGATCTTAATAATAATAATAATAATAATAATAATAATAATAATAATAATAATAATAATATTGATACAACTACATCAACAAAAAAAACTACATCAACAAAAAACCAAACCCAAACACCATAAAATTAGAAAGAAAAAAAAAAAATGCTGAAAATATTTAAGGTTGGAAACATTATTAGGTCTTGTTTGTTCTTGCAATCGGAAAAGTGAGTTTTAAGAGCACTATTGAAAGGGATCACTGTGTCTTTGTGTCTAATTTCAATGGGCATTTCGTTCTATGTTGCTAGGCCCTGGTATGCAAAAGAACACTGTCCATATGACTTCATGATAGCTGACATGGTGACAGCGATACTGTATGTTAGATTGCAAAGATTTTCATTTAAATAGACAAATAGACAACAAAGTAAGTATTTTTTGTGAAGCATCATGTTGAAATGATGTGTTTTAAAGGAGTATAAACTAACATTTTTATTTGAGCCTTGACATTTTGATCTTTGAGAGCAAAATCATGTCTATTCCTCACCTTAAGTATGCAATTTAGTCATCAACAAACTTAGCAAAAGTACATGTTGCATACCTAACATTTTTGTAAAGAAACCAATTATATTTCTTCATTCAGTGACACAGACTTTTCATCCCAACATCAACAAGCTTCTATCTTTCCACTAAGTTTTGTTCAAGTGTGTGATAAAGAACTACTGTTACTGTATGAATACCATTTTTATTCTTTGTCATCAGGGGGGGTCTTAATTTTTTGACCTTGGAATATTTAATCATGGAATCAAATAGATTTTTCCAAAGTTGTTTAGTACTCAAATTATTGTGGGGAAACCAACTATCTTCATTTCATTCATGTTGAATTGGACACCAAGACTGAGGTTTTTTTTTAATACCTCAAGTGAAATCCATGCACAAAGTTTAGTAACAGTAGATAGCAGAGATCTCTACATATTATGCAGAAACCATTTTTATAATTTCTCTGTTATAATCTTTATCTTTGACCTTTTCAACCCAAAATCAATTCTATATTGTTCTTCCTTGTGTATTACAGACACAAAGTGCATGTCAAACATAAATAGTCACGACAATTAACATCCTAATACACATGTATTAGGACAGGGATATAAAGAGTTAAGCCAGTTCTTGCAAGTCTTGAACACTAACATAAATGTTTCCTGATCTTGCATTTAATCCATGTGCAGGTGCTCCCTGTCTAATGTACTAGTACCAACATTCTCGTTATATTTCATAATTTATTTACGATTGTTCTTACAAACTGTTATATCAGATGTTTTATCTGGGTAGTAAAAATGTGTTTTCTTAAAATTAATTACCCAGGTAGCTTTCTTGATCAAGATAAACACACAGTTTATGATCCAATGCTTTTGATCAACATTTCTGATGTCTTTTCTATTAATTTGTTCTCTTGAGGAATGAAGTCCAAACAAGGTCATTTGGATCAGCATCACTATTATTATAAAAACAATATTTTTTTATAATTAACTAATTCAAAAGCCCCATCATGAAATTCTTTATTTTTTTTCCATTACTTACATATTGTTATAGCTTCCAATGTCTTCTGTCTTTTACAATATCTATTTGATTTCTTCCTTTCAAGTGTCTCCAGTAATAAGGAGGAATGTTTACACTTTTGTAGATTACTATTTTCATTCTAATTAGGCAATTATAACAATAATCTGAAAAGTAATTCTGAAAATGTAGGCTTGGGGTATGGGTGGGACAAGAACAACCTTTCATTTTGTTTCTGCACTTAGCTGATTATGGTAATGACTGTGTTTGCAATGTAGATAAGGCAAAACGAAAATCTCTTTAAGTCTATATATTTGTTTGTTTGTTTGATTAGTATTTTTAACATAGCTTTAACAATTGTTCAGTTATATCGCTATGACGTCTGCAGTGTGGCAGTTTATAATGATGTCTATCACTGAGGCAACATGCCACAGACATGTAGCATGATGTCCCACCCAGTCACATTATCCTGACACCAGGCCGACCAGTCCTAACACTAACCTCTTAATGATGAGCGCCAAGCAAGGTAGCTGTTTGTACCATTTTTGTCAGTCCTTGATATGACTCACCGGGGATCGAACCCACAACTATCCACAACACCACTGAAGTGGTAAAGAAGTCTATATATTGATTAATCCTAATATCACTGACATAAATGCTGTTGTTTTCAAAGTCTGTTAACTAGTATTTGTTATAAAAGTTGTTTTCCTATTTTTATTAACTGCAGCATTTGTTTTTATGGCTGATAGGTTTATTTTGTATAAACACTAAAGCTTTTGATGTCAGAATGCTTTCTAAAAAATTGTGTCAAATTCTGGAATGTGGTTTTTTAGAAGTTGTTTATATCAAGCTTTTATTAGAATATGTCTATCAAATTTGGTCATTCTAAAACCTCGATCTAGAAAATAAAGAAGAACTTTAAGGACAACCAATATGATTCAACACATGAAATAAGGATTTTTGACATCTGACACTGAAATTTCAACCACTGCTTGTAAGTCAAACGTCAACGTGGAAAATGAAATAGAACCTTAAGGACAAGTAATTTGATTCAACATGCGACAATAAAATTTAAACTGCAACATTCTCACTGGACCAGCTTTTGTCCAATATTACTGCGTCTGATAGAAAACTTTGTTTCACAATTTTCAAAATGGAACACATTCTTTTAGGAAAAGCAAGGGACCCAATTTTAATACCTTTCAGAATGTCTGTAAGAGGATATCAATTTCACTAAAGATGAGCTGCTTATGGACTGTAATGGACCAGCTGACCATTAGGACTGTACTACAGAATAAGGCCTGGAAGTCTGTTGGCTCATGACCACAACCACAAGGGCTCGATCTCTTTTATATAGAGTAAACTCAAATGTCATTTATTGAAATTAATGCTGTTCAGGTAGTTGAACTACCCTACTTGCAATGAATATTATGCTAAGAATTAATGCTAGACTACTACTATACCTATTACTGATGATATTCAAGATTCAACCTTTAAATCTTCACTTAGACTGAATCATGGTAGAAGATTAACTTCAGGTTAGACTCTCCCTCTTGAAAGTAAATAGAGGAAGACTTCTGGAGCCATACAGCACTTTATGATTACAAGTGCCTATTTTGAGCACTTCACACAAAATTGACCCCAATAGGAAATATAGTTTAACAATTTTCCAAACAGCAATTGGGCACAGTATTTATTCAAGTTCAGATTTATATATTCTCACATTTTTCTCCAACAAATGAATATATACAATGTACTTGTCTTGTCAACCACCAATATTGTCCCTGAATTTAAAATTGGTTCAAAAAAATCTTTGTGCAACAAACTCCACCACCACCATCACCAGAAAATGCATTATCGTGTATACTATCTTGAAAACATGTAAACAAAATAATTAGTTTTCTTGTTTTATTTTTGTCTTCTTACTTCTTAACACTCGCCTTTACTGATTACTGCCTTCTCATCTGTTATTAGGTGTGTTCAATTCATAGGCTTGGCAAATGTGGATATGTGAGAAAGCTGCCAGTAGCTTTCCATATGTCATCAGTCAGGTTCTTACTGGGGTTCCCCAGGTTCTTCCTCCTATACAGGCTGCCACTGAAAACCTCTCTTGTGCTGAGAAATGGTGTTAAACCAAAAACAACACCAGATTATTTAATCAACTTTGATGGATATGACACAAGGCCCTAATGGAAAATGAAGCACTATGCCATACACTGGTATTAGAGAGTTGTGTATTGGCCACTAATTTAGTACCATCTATAACTGCTTCCAAGTCAAGTAAAAGTGCACAGACCCTGATCTGCCAGCACATTATGAAATAGCAGATCAAGGTATATGACTTCTCAACTTCTAATCAAGTGCATACAGTATCAGGATGTTAAGTATACTCCTAACTGACTATAAGGAACAACAGCAAAAAAAAAAACATTTAATTTTAACTACATATACTGTATACATTCCACTATCAATTTAAGTTCAGTCCTTGCCAATAACTAAAACTGCACATTAATAAGGGGATGATTCCAAATGCAGTTCATGTGGATTTGATGATGTATTGTTTGGTCAGAAAAAGTTCATGTAAGACAGAACTGCCTTCTCAATAATGTAAGCATACATACTACAAATAAAGGGCAAATTATTGGATAGAAGTTTCTGTCAGCAACCTATCCGCCACCAGCCATTCAATCACTTTAGTAACTAACTAGATGACTATCATTTTAAAGACTTGGCTTCATGCAAAAGTAGATTTGATCTTAAGCTGTCACTCAGTATCTATCTACTTTCTCATGATCCTCATTTTTGGTTCCTTTGAAGGTTTCATAAATTTGCAAAGCATTTATTTTTAACAATGACATTCAGAAAGAAACCAAATAATTTGTATGTGACTAAAAGCAATATACAAGTTAAAACTCACTCTAAAATGGTCCAAAACTCTAAAAAAAACTAAAGTATTTAAACTGACTTAAATCAAGTATTACTAAGCCCATCTGTAAATTTCCATTAGATGCTGCCGTATGACCATCAATTGCAGTGAACAGTGCCCTATTCAAATATGATACATGCATCACAGATTAAAGCAAGATAGTCCACTTGATGTGGATAAAAAGCAAGGGATTCAGAATCAACTATAAACAATGTATGTCAACAACATCTGGTGGATGTCTCCTAAGCCTAGTAGACATGCACTCTCAACTTAGTGCAACTTTTCATTGTTTTTATTGGAACTGTGGTGGATTTTACAGTACTACTCACTGAGTTTATTGTATTTTCCCCAGAGTCAACACATTTAACCCCTAGCACCCCATTTATGGTGCAGGAGGTAGTAGCTTACTGCCAAGGTCAGTAGCGTCGAGGTCATGCTTGATACACTAAAGTGGGTGGTATTATAGAAAGGTATAAATGGGTGGTATTATACTATAGAAAGGTAGACAGATTTAGCTCTACAATGATAACAAATAATCTGGACATTTTAGTTGCACTACAAAATACAGAGGGAAAAGCCTAATTTTTTGGACCCGCCTTTTTTTTCCACCTAAAATTTGCCCTTGGTCGGAATCTGATTTTGTGTCTGGATTTTTTAGTCCGTTAACCATAAAAAAGAGAGCGCCAACTTTTCACCTTCTGCTCATGCGTGAGCAAACTGATCAATGGAAAACGTTCCTGTAAGCACAACTTAGGCATCGGGCTAATGGAAAATTGATTGGAAGTCGATGTATCAGGATGCATTCAGAAACGGTCCCCAAAATGTGTTTCCTAATGATGAGACAAAATACCATATTTTATGGTGGAACAAACACTATGTCAAGCATTAATACAAATAAAACTCAAACGAACAACATACTTATAATTCAGATAAATGGGGCATTATGACGGGTCATAACATTGAGGGAGGTCAATCCCTATATAACATAGCTAAATCCAATCCCTTTTACTTAAAGAGGGTAATGTTACATTGAGTCCTTATAAAAATAAGATAACTCAATTGCCTGTGGGTCTAAAATTAAAAAATATCTTGATGCCCACTGTTATATTCAATATTTACACACAAAAATCCAAACAATATGTATATAAATGTCATGTTCATATCTAAACATTGCACATACTGAAGTACATACACATTTTCACCTGTCCACACACCTGAACTGAAAATACAACAATAAATATACACGAAGATCAAAATGTGACAGTTCAGGTACAAATTTACATGGAAATGAACGCAGGAAACAGTGGAGAATGAATAATTTTGTACTGATGTATTTCATCCAACCAATTATCCTTCATGAAATGTGATGTGAGCTGCTTGATGTTAAACTCCCTTTTTAGTGAAAAATTATTTCAAATAGAACTATTTGCTCTTCAGTTCTTGGGTTCTTCATGAACCCGTATTTAAAAGTTACCATGTTGTTGATGATGCTAAACCTAATGGAAGACACTGGTCTACTCCAAAGCAATTTGCGACAATCTAGTTTATGCCCAGAAAAAAATCTGGCATAACATTATTTCTATACTTGTATCACAATATACTGTATCGGGCATTATTTATTGCAATTTACTAGTTTATCAATATAATGTAACACCTTTTCTTCATACAATGGTTGTCAGATCTGTAGTGTAAAAAACAATGCACTACTCTTGTTGATAAAAAAGATAAGGTAGACATTCAAGAAAGGATTTGTTGGATACTTTATACATCATTTTTGCTGTTCTGATAAACTTACACTCCTATATACACAAAATTTGCAGTCTTTCCAATGCTTCAATGTACATGCTAACTCATTTTACTGAAGAGCATATACAGTAGAACCTGTCTTGAGAGACCACCCCTTCTGCCAAGAAATAATGGTCTCTCAAGACAGGTCGTCTCTCATAACAGGTCATAACACCATATATTCAATAAATCTGCATTGCGATTCTGGTCTCCCAAAACAGGTTGTCTCTCAAGACTGGTTTTACTGTACTATCATTTATTTACATTATACATGGATACCTCAAGCTGAATTGATTTTTTGTCAGCAATATATGGTACATGGTTGAAGCTGTGAAACTGCAATTTACTTAAAATGGCAAATAGAAATTTAAAAACATAGCCAAAACTATATAATCTCATCAAAGGCATGCAAATTCAAAAGCTTATATGTATCCTTTCTCTCAGGTAATGATTAAGCTAACTGCTGGCTTTAATTTTTTTTTAAAGGCAGGGGGCTCGATTTAAGCACTTTTAATCAAGAATACATTTAAAACATGCAGTAAATTGCTAGTATGTGTAACATCATCTTCTCAAATTGTTGCAATATTTTTAAACGTAATGTTAATAGTGGATGTCAACTGATCCAAGTAAAGAAAACAGTAAGAAAGAAATTAAAGATAAAAATCCAGTTCTTTTTAAACAATTGGTGTGTGGGGTAATTCTTGATACTTAAAAAGGAGATATGGAGAAGGCTATACCGGTCATACAACCCATGATGACACTGATGTTCTTGGGTGTTGATATCAATGGAAAGAATTGAACAGATAGTGAAACTAAGAGTCCTTTATCTATAGCAAAAGTACTACGAGTACAACATGATGAAATGGTCCCCTAAAACTTCTGCAGGGAAACCAAGTATCTTCTTTCAGTCAATAGCGACCTTGACCTTTGATCAACTGGCCCACAAACTGACAGGTTTTTTCCTTACAGTAAGAGCAAGACATCTACAAAACCTATACCAGGTTTGTGACATAACTAGTGTTATTGTGTGGAAACCATTTTCTTCATTCAGTCAGTGATATTGACCTTTGGTTTTCTGAGCCCAAATGGAGTTGCATCACATCAGTATTTCCAGTTCAGTACCCATAAGTGTAGTTCAAGTCTATTTTTAAAACTTTTTTCCTCTCTTATTTTGGTGGTGATATACCATATATACTCACGTATAAGCCGAGAAATTTAGGAAAAAAATAAGGCCTGGAAGAAGGGGGTCAGCTTATCTGCGGGTCAAGTTCCAAATATGAAATTTATGCCTTTTCCCCTCGATTTCCAGCATCGGTATTTATTATTTCCGTAGATCGCCAAATACGAGATCACATGCCTAATGATGCCACATGGCTGATAAGATTTGTCCTGTCGTGAAGTAAAACAAATATTTTTTTTTCTAACATAAGTGGTAGGATAATGAATGAAAAACATGTTTTAATGTACTTGACGTCTATTTGACAGATGTCGCGAGGCTTCAGAGGGGTTTGTTGCGCGCACGCTTAGGAAGGGTAAATAACATTGCAATATATGAGTCAGCGTGAATAGTTGCAAAACAATATAATTTGTTGGATTTCTTTGATAGGTGTTTTAGACGTAATAGGCAGCCAGTTTATATACTACTGTTGATTGGTTGTTTGTAAAGCAAAGTGGTCCTCAACGGTAGAGTGTTGCACAATAACTACCATATGCTTAATCTGTGGTGAATTTCTCGGGGATAATAGGTTTTTTTTGTTGTTGCACAATGCCAATGACTTTACTGAAATATGCCGACTCTCAGATGTATCGTTTACTGAGATATGGTAGTAGACATGGTTTCTGCTCAAAGTTATCAACTGTCACAATACTTGAATCATGTCCACGCTGAAACCAGTCATATTTTGATCAATTGAATCACACTACAGGTGGTTTAAAAAACATGCAAATAAACAACAATGATAAATAATTATCAAATACAAATTGATAATCAACTGTGTAAATAATTACAGGATAAGGTATATAAATATTTCACTCCCACTATAAGAAATTTTTTAAGTTTAATCTCTTTAGAAGTTTATATTCAATTCAATCGGATAACATGAGTAGTATAGAAAGTAAATGAAAGCATTTTGCGTATGATGAAGCATTCAAACTTAACGTTATTGAATATGCAGAAGCAAATAACTGCTGCAGCACGCGAATTTTTGTGAACGAGAAGCATGTATGGGAATGGCGGCAATTTGTCTACGTGCTATGCAGATGGCGCAAAATAATAAATATAAGTTGGCAGATTCAAAATTTGTTGCATCTGCCAGCTGGTGCTCTTGTTTTAAGAACCGGACTATCGGATAACCATGATGACAATGATGGCATGTATGATGAAAGCACGCCCATAACCGAAGCCGAGTTCTGTGAACTGTTTGGCGAGTTTGATACAGAGCCCGATTTTAAAGGATTCTAAAAGTGATATAACTTTTATAATTCATGATTTTGGAATGAAGATTATTCAAATTTGCATTAAGACTGAACACTTTAGAATTGTTTTTATTTCAACATATAAATTAGCTTTCTTACTTTCACTTTATATAATAATGTGATTTGCCCAAAATAAACGTATTCAGAACTCACTTTGTGCATCTTGTGCATCTTGTGATGTACAGGTAGTCTAGAAATTATGGGTCAGCTTATACGCAGGTCATGCACTTTATAACAGCTTTACTGATTCAGTTTGGGGGGGCGGGGTCGGCTTATACGCGAACGGGCTTATATGCGAATATATACGGTAAGATGCATTTTTGGTAGGGATTTAAAGGTAATTGGTTATTCTTGAGAATATGAGCTCAGAGAGTGGTTATCTGTGTATTTCAGCGACAGTGCACAGTGAGTAATAAGGCCTTGGTGATGATCCAGAAGTGAAACCTGTGTTTTGTTTACAGTGCAGCCTATCAAAAGAATACCAGTGAACCTTGACAAGAACTAACCTTAAAGTCATCTTTGGAGGTATTTTAGATTGATATCTGATTTGTATTGAATTTGATTGTCACACAGTGGAAAGGTCTGTACTGAGAAATAAATGTAGAGAGCATATAGTAAACTTAATTGTGATGTATGTAGCGTCTGGACCGTATTAAATGTTAAATTGCTTTAAAAAAATTAAACATTATTATTTTAAATTCTCCATAAATGCACATATGTAATATTTCTGGTAATGATATTAAATGATATCAGCATGCTTATATTCCTAGACCATATACAAGCTCCAATGATGGATATTTGTCTAACTTTCTCAGAAAATATCTATGTAGTCAAATGAGACCATCATTTAAAATATGTGAAGAAAAAATTATATTTTGTATTGGTCATTCAAACTATCTATTAGGGGTCCAAGCAGTTAATTTATATGTTTATGATTGGGTAACTTCCTGAGTAACACAAATCTGCTTGTATAGCCTTTAGTAACTGAAAACATAGTTACAGAGTATTTAGTGAGAGGACAGAGATGAAAATTGTATACTATAAAACCTGGTCAAGTTCCCTACTAAATCATTTAAACTGTCTGAGAATGAAATACAGGTCAAAGGGATAAAATATACTTTCCCTGTGTATATTTACCCTTGGATGCAAGACAACAGCAAAATGATGCAAGTTGAACACAAAATGCATTCAATTGTATTCTTCAATTTGGTTAAGGTATTGATTGATGTAGTGGGGCATTGTGGCCTATATGATATTATAGGAATTATAATGATCCATTTTGCTTTATGCATTATTAATTACAAATAATAATTGTAAACTAGCACTCGTAAGATCGCATAAGAATTATTCAAACAGATAATTTGAGTTTAAATGTGTACAACTGATCTTAACATTAGCACTTATCCCACATAAACAATTTTAAAATGTTTGGGATCCAAAGTTCGCATTCAGCATATCATATAGCCTGACATTGTACCTATAGTGAATATGTAAGGCATATATTTCTGACTATGCACTGAAAGTATCTGCAAAATGTTATTTTCATCATGAATATGCCTTTGTACGGCAACATGTTTAAATTTAGTTGGACAGAATGCAGTATTGTATCATTAGCTGATATCTCATTCCACTGCATCATTGAGATTAAAGTATTGGAAAAAAACACTCTTAAAAATACACTATAAATACACAGATCATTTGAATTATGTTTGCACATTTGATCTGAACAAGTACATTGTATATGTTCCACAGATGCAAATTTCCATTTTTGTTTACAAGTTTTGAGGATCATAAATTCACATTTAATTCATGATACAGGATTTGTTAGTTCATATCTGTGTGGCCACATTTGGCTGGATTCACTTGCAATATCCAAATTTATTATTTCTCTCATGAATAAGATTGCTTATAATAATATATTTTAATTTACTCCATTATCGCTTGACTTTCTGGTATAATGGTATGTACTAATGTTTGCATCAATGATCAAACCTCAGCGTCCCAACATCGCCTTAAACTTTATGATACATAGTCTACCTGATTAGTTATTTAACCTGCAAATGACTATATATGATTCAAGAACCCTTATACTTTTAAAATGAATGTATTACTTTAATATATGGCCATTGCTTCACATTTCTCAGTGTCACTCTATCAAGTTTAATTTTTTTTTCATACTTGCAACCTGAATGTTATTTTGAAATCACTACATGTATATCAAACATTTTTTAACTTCATTTACCTACAGCTTACTGTTTTCTAGAATTAAGTGAAATATGTTATATCTTTTCAGGTCTAGCCTGGTATCTGGAACAAAAAGTAGTCTGGTGCTGATAGCAAGGTTTCATAAGGACATATGCAGTGTACTACCACCATAAGTGACCAGAATTAGTTCATATCACCACATTGATATATAGCACCTCAAAGACATGGCTTAGGTCTTCATGAGAGAGATTAGCACCATTGTTCATCAAGGTAGAGCCTGCCAAGAAACATTTTCCTATCCCATTGTTGCCTTTTGTAGTTATTGACAATGAAATGGAATGCATTTTTGCTATAAAACATGGTATTGGCCCATCAGAAGTTTAAATCTGAGTGCACTATTAGTTATACAAACAACTGCCTAAGTACCTGACACAATAAATGTGGAACATAGCACTTGTCATTGCTTTTTTAGTATGTACCTATAAGCACCTGGACAGGCACATTGAGGTTTGCTGCCAAAATCACTATGAGCTGTGTTGCTTCACTACCCATGGGAAAAATGTTATCAGTTACAATGACCCAAACTACCATTTGTTTTAAATACCATTCATTGGTCAACTTTGCTACCTCAAATTTGTCAAACATAAAACAATAGGGCAGGAGGGCCTCCCCTTATGGTCTGCAAAGATCAACAGGAGAGAGCACCCTCTACTAGTGTTGTTCTGATTATCGATTATAATCGATCATCAGTTGGTTGAGCAAACCGATAAGATAATCGATTGTGAAACTCCATAATCGATTGTGTGTAAAGGGAGACAACTTTTTAGGTGCATGCAAAGCACAAAGGTTAGTAAAACTCCCAGCCACTAAAGTTGACCTGAAATTTTTTAATCGCTTCACAACTACAGATAAAAAGTCTTACAATTCATTATTAGGAACATATAGTCATTATTACATGTTCAAGTTGTTAAACACATTTTGTTGATTTGTTTAAGTTAAATTGCAACATCTTTTGTAGTATTTATAAACAATTACAACAAGAAAATCATGTCCTTCTATACTTTAAATTACATCACATATGAACAAAAGAATTTCGGGGAATTGTAGCAGTATTTCAGTTACATATGACTGATCAGCCATAATAAGTTGCATTCATTTAACAAAGTTGTAGAACAAAAGTAACACAATGTATTTTTGTAATATTATTGTCAGGTTAAAGTATACATGTCATTAAAATAGATTACTCCTGTATAGTTATAAACATATTGAATTCTTGATCAAAGATATAACTGTGTAACAAAAATTAAAATTTGCTCTTAGTAACCGATTATAATCGATGATCAGTTGGTTAATGGGAACCGATTATCGATTATAAATTTCAGACCGATTCCCATCACTACCCTCTACAACAATTTTTTTTGTCAAACCGAGTTTTAAAACTTCTATAACCAATTCAATTTTCTTTTTTTTTATAAATTTTAGTTTAAAAATGTAAATGTTTATTTAAATTTCATTAAATTTTAACTGATCAATATTTTTTAATTTCAAACATTTTCAGACAGGTATTACCTTGTGTTGCAATTAGGTTTATTATTACTGCACTGAAAAATTTCTATAATTAAGGAAGATATAGCAAATTTAGTTTAGGTTTCTCAAGTGCACTTGGACCAAAATGTACACCCTGTGGAACTTCAGCACTACAAACTTTTCACATGTCTTGTTTGCATGTAAATTCCATAATACTTCATGTATAAAGTTCAAATAGGTATGGCATGCACATATAAACTAAAATTTGTCCCAAAAAAGTTGATATGGTATCATAATTAGTATATCCAGTTGATATGGTATCATAATTAGTATGTCCAGTTGATATAGTATCATAATTAGTATATCCAGTTCAGTACCCAAGAATGTAGATCTAGTCTATTTTTAGAACATTTTTTTCCCTCATTTTGGTAGTGATATAAGTTATATTGAAGCTATCAACAAACTCTGATAACAAGAGATGATAAAGAACGCCAGATATTGTGTGAATAAACCATTTTTCTTCTTTCAATGTGACCTTGACCTTAGATCTTTTGAGCCCAAAATTGTCAGTGTTCTTATCCACAAGTACATGACATCATAAACGTGGTAACTGTAGCTGGTGGAGTTATTGAAGAGAAAACATTTTTCTTCTTTCAATCATAATGAGGGACCCCGAGGAGCCGAGTGGTCTCAAGCACTCTACATTATGGATCACTGCCATCTCACCTGTCTTTGTGGGTTCGAGTTTCTGATTCAGCCAATGTAGGTATGTGAGAAAGCTTGCCAGTAGCTTCTCGTGGGTTGGTGGTTCTTTCTGGGGTTTTCCTTGGGTTCTTCCTCCACCATTAATACTTACTGGCTGCCATGTATAGCCTATAGTGTGCTGAAAAATGGCGTTAAACCCTACAACAACAACAATCATAAAGACCTTAACGTTTGAGTATTGTTAATTCCAAAATCAAAAGTTTTCTTCCTTACCTCAACTGCAAGCTATCCAGACAGAGAGTTTGGCAACTGTAGATTGCGGAAAACTCAGATTATTGTGTGGAATGAAATTTGTAACAGACAGTTGGGCAGACATCTATATATTGTTCCGTGTTTAATATAGTAGGCATATACTGTATATAAAATTCAATCTGTATCAAGGATCAAGCATTTTCATGGTACTGTCTCAGAAAACATTTCATCATTAATTCAATTAACTGATGTTTATTCCTGTCTATGTTCATGACCAGTATATACACAAACCATAGAAATTGTTGAATATCCACAATTTCAATCCTTGCTACCTGTACGCTTGTCATTCATACCTGTTTGTGCATGTTGCTTATGTCAGCTTAAAAGCCAACCTTCTGATGAAATAGGCATATGCCAGTTATGCAGTGCAAGTAGGAATGCGGAAAGATGCATGGAATGCTATAGCACAATATCTGCCCACATTTAATTTCTGATGCAACCCCATAAACCCAGATCTGGTATCACATCATGCCCTGTAAGATCTGGCTCAATTCAATTCTTTTTAGGACTAATCAGAAGAATAAGCATCACAGACTGATCTGCAAGTGCATTATGTGATGGCAGATCAGGGTTTATGTTGTTTGCAGTTGGACTTGTATGGGAATACACACTGTACTACTATCATCTATACTCGCTTGTCAGTGCACACAACAAAGATCCTGATCTGCTGTAGCATAATGTACCTGCAGATCTGGGTCTCTGCTGTTTATTCTGTTGGTTACTTTGCAGTTGGACTCCTCTTATAAGGATGTATAGATGGTATTTCACATCTGGAATGCAGTAAATAAACCCTTGCCACCAAAACAAAATTCCAAACCAGCACCAACTATTTTGTTACTCTTCTGAACCAAAACATTGGTAATTAAAAACTGTTTTGAACCAAACTTTCAGTAACTGAAAACTGTTTCTGCAACATAGTTTTGTGTGGAGTCAAACTGATACTCTCTCTCTCTCTCTCTCTCTCTCTCTCTGATGAAGAATTTCTTTAAATACCTGTTACAGACTTAAAAGATCATCACCATAAACATTAGAATATATTTTTGTCAAATAATTACTATATTATTACATAAAATCTGACCAAATTATAATGCATGCTCCGCTATCATGTAAACCCATTTCATAGTCTTGTAGATTCATAATACCGCACAAATGCTGCATAATGCAAGATCTGCCATTTCATTATGGATTGAAAGTTTACTCCGTCTCCTAACTATCATGTCAAAAAAGCAGCATCGACAATGATTTGTCCATCTGGAACACACTAAAAATGGGCAAACACAGTAAATGTCAGACCCATCTGCATAGATCCAGATTTGATATCATATGGTGAGCTGGCAGACCTTAGTCTATGCAGTTTTGAGTAATCAGCAGAACAAACAACATTTACCCTGATAACCCAGTACAGTATGTAATGGAAGACAAGAGTTCATGTTGTCTGCAGTTGAACCTGGCTTATAATTGAGCAAAAACTACAAAATGCAATTCTTATCAATTCAGGAGTCTTATGTAACTACATCATGCAGATCTTATAGACATGCAAGTCAATCATTACAAGATAAATTTAACAGCTCAAAAGTTGTGAGGAAAAGCTTACTTACAGTTTCCATGAAAATAATTTCAAGCAACTGAATATCATAAGGTGATTTGCTGTAGTTTGCATGTTTCAAAAGTAATGATGTAATCAATGCAATATAAGCAACATGCCATTAATAAATGCATATTGCTCAGTTTTGTTAAAACCTGAGTGAAAGGTATAATTTATTCTGCACATGTCTCAACCCTCACTTCTTTGAAGGCAAACTCTTGTATAACATAATTTCTTTTCTTCAAACATTTTCACTATGCATGTCAGGTATGCTGATATTATTGAGCTTAATTGGTTCAATTAGTCCAAAAACTGATCATACATGTAATTTATTCAGCACTGTAATTTAACTGGGAGTGAGTACCGGGTATACCCG
This sequence comes from Unio pictorum, assembly GCA_030141615.1. Classification (NCBI taxonomy): domain Eukaryota; kingdom Metazoa; phylum Mollusca; class Bivalvia; order Unionida; family Unionidae; genus Unio; species Unio pictorum. Next base: position 10,263,820 of record JARLTB010000044.1, on the reverse strand, counting down.
CAAATAGATAAGTTCCCAAACTGGACAAAACAAACCAACATTTCTGGACATTTTTATCATCTATACATTTATATGCTTAATATGATGCATTTGAACCTCATGAAATTTATACCAAAAGTATCTATAAGGACTTAGTATGGTTATTATACTGAATACTGTGCAATCTTTAACACACACACACATACACACACACACACACACACACACACAGACACACAGCCCATTCAGTATGAATTTTTTAAATGTATGTTAGTTTCCTAAAAACAAGTTTACAAAAATTCAAGTCCATATCACTAATGACACTTCTGAACTATAATAGTATGAAATAAAAATGTGTTTACATACATCTTGTTATACAGTACAGCTCAAGTGGTTTATTGTTGCTCTATGCATAGTAGTTGAGGATGGGTGATCATGGAGAGGATTATGAACAGTCCCGGATTACCCATTAGGCAGAGTAGGCAACTGCCTATGGGCCCCGCGACTTTTATGGGCCCCATTAGGGGCCCCCATGAGACCGTGACCGTGGGTCTGGGGCCCCAAAAGTTTGACTGCCTATGGGCCTCCACGGTGCTTAATCCGGCGCTGATTATGAAATAGTCCTCATCCCAGTCTGTCCACATGTTCCAATTAAGCTACCAGTTTGATGCAGAGAATTATAAGCTATGCATACCATGCTTTCTTGTGAATTTACACCCATCTGGCAACAATGGCTCTCAAGTAGTGGAAAAGCGATATATTTTTATATTTTTACCTTCTTATTCATCACCTTAACTATGCTAATAAGCTAAGGCAAAGATTATTTTGACCAGGCAGAAATTGTGCAAAATTAGTGGCTGAAAAAAGCAACAGGCCTAAGTGGGCCTGAGATTGCTCTCTTGGCTTATATAATGCAGAGCTGTCAACCCTGACAAGTTCATCTCAGTAAGGCAGTTGACTTATCCATAAGATTGACTTGTTTTCAGTAAGGTCTAACAAAATATCAATAACTGTCATTGTAAAACTAGAAAATGTAATTAAAAGTTTGACACATCGACGGTAAACATTATGTTCAACTAAAAAGTTTGTAAAGTATGAGTAGACTTTATTTACCACAAGTACAGATGTACAAACTCTATAGTTCCAACCCCTATGCAGCTCAATCGCTTGTTGCTATCTCTCAACTTTACATACCAGTAATTCTTGGAAATTCTTTTCCATTTCACATGACGATGACAATCATATCTCCTGCCATGAGACATATTTAAATTGGCACTTGATGTCCAATAAACATAATTGTGTCCTTTCCAGCTTTTATTCACAAGAATATGAATACTCTTTTTAATTCTTCTGTCTTATTAACACTTTTGTATAAGCTTATTTTCCCTATGTCTTAAACATAAATCGCTTTCTGGATACCATTTTTTTAAAAATTTCTATAATCAACAGTTTGATCATGCAGACGCTTTGCATGAACAAATAGGTGCAGTTTAAAGCATCAGGGGTGCTGCTGTAAAGTTAGTCTGTGTGAAGGGGCAAATTAATGGCGATCTATCAAGAATACATTCGTTAAAACCAAATAACCATTAGTTCGATTTATGGAGACATACCCGTATCATATCGCTATTTTGCTGTGTTCGGTAATGTTTCTTTATAGTGGGACTCTTGTTACTAATTAGAACCTTTGTTTATCCAGCAGCCAGATGGACTATTAGAGCCATTGTAAACTTCATTTTCATGTAAAAGTTGTCAAAATTGATAAACTCAATTTTTAAATTTTTTAAATGACAGAAATTCTGTTACTTAAAACTACCAAGTCGTGCTGATCTGATTTTAGCAACTCTGAACGAAAGGGCAGTAAATACATTTGATTCTGATTGGCCACGTTAAATAAGGGGTGTTTTCACACAAAATTTCATAGGATTTTAATATCGCCTTGTTGAATAGGTAATCAGTCTAACTTTTCATGCATGAGAAGGACCAGTAGACACTCTGAGTGGAATTTTAAAGAAATCATTCGTAAAAAGTGTGGTCCAGCCAAGTCACCAAAAACTGGATTGGTGATGAAACCACAAAGGTATAGTGTTACAATTCCATGTAATTTGTTGATGCAATTTATATAATGTTTGCTTTAGTCTACAGGTCTTGCATGATTTTATTTAATACATTTGTATAATAATGTACTTTTGAATTATAGCAATGTTGAGTCATGCATTATTATTTAGGAAGTCGTACATTTATTCTTAGATAAGTTGACGAATTGTTGACTCCGTTGTCATGTTAGCATAAACACTAGGTCGAGTTATGTATAGGAAGTCTTACATTAATTCTTATATAAGTTTGACAAATTGTTTAATTTGTCATCTTGTTTGTATAATAATTAGGTTCTAAGAATTTAAAGCATTATTTTAGTAATATTTACGAGAATCCGTATGAATTCACCAAATTTAGATTTCACGTATGATTAAGAGTCAGTGTGTATTGACTGGAAGGCTGGAATGTATTCCATTTATTTGCTGTGTAAATTGAGGCTGGGCCAGACTCCCAAGCCTCGAGTATGGTGCATTAATGTTTAAGGTCAAGGCAACAACAAATTAGCAATTCGACTAACTACGGTCATTTGAGGATATGTGTAGTCGATTAATAGCCTTGTCATCTGTTTACTACTGTCATTTTTGAAAATGTTAAATTTTTGACAGATCAGAAAAGACATTACCAATCTAAATCTCTTTGAATCTTTGTAAGTACATAAACCTCAGGATGCTTGGTAGAAACTTGTGTTTTCTGATTTCTAACCTGTACAAAACTGTTTTGCTGGTTGGAAAAATAATGTTAAAAAATTCAATTTTTATCCCCCCACTGTTACATGTAATGAACCTGACTGACTGTTTACGTGATGTGCAACTATCATAATACTTTCAATAAATTAAATTGTTGGTTGTGCATAGTGTAGTCATTTTACATCATGTCTGGAAAAAAAACCTCAAATACTTTTATATATTCAACATTTAAAAAATTAAGAATATGCAGACAAACTGTCCATGTAAATCTGCTTTCACCTACATAAATAACTTTCTGGGTTCAATTTTTACAGAAAACATTGAGATTTAATTTGCACATGAAACACTTGCTATCTTGTTGTCAAAATCCATCATGTAACTACATGTAATTAGATAATGTTTGCAGTCCATAAGGATGCTTGTTAAGGATGTCCTTAAGGATGTGCATGACTTACATGAACAGGTATGTTTTGTGATATGTGCAAAATAATAAAATTCTTTAAATTGATAGCAAACAGACTTTTACATTTTTTATCTTTAATTATAAATAAATGATGACCATTTAAACACCAGTATTTTCCTTGCACTCAATAGATGTTTGGTTATGATGAAATCAAAACCATTTACGGATCACAAGTGTTATTCTATGTAACACTGTTATGCAAAACCAGCTGTAATGTTAAGAAACGCAACTCAAAAAATTCCTGACCAATTTATCATTTTAACCTGAAAGAAACCTTAATACTAACATTTTGTCTATTTGCAGTACAATTAAAAAACTTATTTCTTACCAACCTATGTGCAAATCGTGTAACACTGATGGAACAAAAAAGGCAATCAACTAACTTGATTACTGTTTGTTATTCTTGTATATTGTTATTTTAAGAGGATAGAATTCACAAGCACCTAATTAACAGAAAATAAATACATTTCCAATTAAGGATTGTGTATAATTATATGCTTCTAATTATTATGTGCATCTTGCATAACGTTTATGGAACCAAATTTTCAATCAGAGTAACGTGATTCTTGTCTTTTGCCTAAGAAAGTTAAACAAAACATTTTTTGCTTAAAATCAGATTCTGAAAAATTTTACATTGAGTACTGTCAAAAGTTATTATTGCAACAACAGCATCAGATCGACAATAAGGACCAAAATGTTTCCTTTGACATCAAGTTCTTTTTTCAGAAGTCACCCTAAGCAAGTTGGCATGTTACAGAGCATACATCAAAGCATAGAGGTTCATTAAGAATCATTATTAAAAATAAGGAAATTAAAATAAATGCAACAAAATATAAATATAGGTCTACGGTATGTCAGCATTTGAAAGTACATACGTATATTAATATTTAATTAAATATTAATATAATTAATATATTAATAAAATACAGACCCAATATACTAAATAACTAATACATTGTACAAAAATATTTCAATTTTTAGATTACATCAGAAATACCACTGGCGATAAAAGTTAGAAAAAAAGTTGGCAAATTAAGGGACATAATGCTGAGGAAACATGCATATCTGCATTGCTTATCTACATGCCCATTCAATGTATTTATATTTTCAGTAGTGTAACTGCTAATTTATAACAAGTTTCTTCAAAATTATCTCCAATAATGACATGGATGGTTGAACCTTTCTGACTGCTGATATCACTTTAGTCATCACTGCTCTTTAAGAAAACATTACCATCTACACTCACCTGTAAGTCAAACTGCAAACAACAAATATCCTGATCTGCCTTTATCGTATTGTTTGCAGATCAGGGTCTATGTTGTGTGTTTCACTGATTATTCCAAACAACCTGCTGAGAACCAGACCTGCCAGTGCATTATATGATGGCAGATCTGGGTCTGCGTAGTTTGACTCTTCTTTTAAGCATAACCCCTATAAATGCACAGTACAGCATAGGTACACATGTTTACACTGTAGCAGTAATATATTCAGACCATACTGAGTTATGGTAACTGACAGGGTCAGTAACCTTCTTGTCAATCTTCTGCTTAAAGAGGTAATACTAGAGTTTTTATGAATGCTTTGGACTTACTTAAGACTGTTTGCCCTCATTGAAGTTGTATAAATATTTTTACCTTACTTAAGACTGTTTGCCCTCACTGAAGTTGAATAAATATTTTTACCTTACTTGAAAGACTGTTTGCCCTCACTGAAGATGAATAGTTTTACCTGCATAGTGGATTATATGTCCTACCAGCAGTCATGATTCACTGAAGCATAGTTCTTGCTTACCTTATTTGACATCATATGGACCAAGTACAAGGTTTATGATCCAAGTGACATGATACCAGTTTAAATTAAATTCCTCAGTTTAAAGGCAGGTCTAATGGCAGAACACATGATAATTCAATCTGATCCATCAGACATCATTCCAAATTCCAGGATCTACATGTTGGTTGCTTCTGGATGTACATTTGTCATAAGAAACATGCAGGGATTGTTTTGTTGTGGTCAGACCTCAAACAGCATAAATCATGTATGTACCAATTACATGGCAATTACTTTCAACAGTGCCCATTATGAATTTATTTAAGAGACACCTGTGCTTAACAATTTATATTCGATAACTGACCAATAAATTAGTTGATTTGAGTTTTGTTTTAATTTTAATCTTGGAGAAATAAGCATCATTTGTGGGGGCTTACTTGGAGAAATAAGCATTTGTGGGGGCTTAAATGTTTGCTCAATGGCATAGATGTTTTTAAAACTTGTATCAATATCATAAAATTACGAGTATCTGAAAATATCAGTGACCTGAGGATATCAGTGATATCAGAGGTGTATCTAGGCATATCAGTGATGCTAGATCTGTATCTGAGGATATTAGTGATATCAGATATGTATCTAGTCATATCAGTGATATTAGATGTGTATCTGAAAATATCAGTGATACTAGATGTGTATCTGAGGATATCAGTGATATTAGATGTGTATTTAGGCATATCAGTGATATTAGATGTGTTTCTGAGGATATCAGTGATATTTGATGTGTATCTAGGCATATCAGTGATACTAGATGCATATCTGAGGATCAGTGATAGAAACTAGATGTTTATCTAGGCATATCAGTGATATTAGATGTGCATTTGAGGATATCAGTGATATTAGGTGTATCTAGGCATATCAGTGATACACATCTGAGGATATTAGCTATACTAGATGTGTATCTGAGGATATCAGTGATACTTGATGTGTATCTGAGGATATCAGTGATATTAGATATTTATCTAGGCATATCAGTGATATTAGATGTGTATCTGAAAATATCAGTGATACTTGATGTGTATCTGAGGATATCAGTGATATTAGATATTTATCTAGATAATATCAGTGATATTAGATGTGTATCTGAAAATATCAGTGATACTTGATGTGTATCTGAGGATATCAGTGATATTAGATATTTATCTAGGCAGATATGATACCCATCTGAGGATATTAGCAATATTTGCTGTGCATCTGTCAGTAGTGTGTTTGATTTGCAATTTTAATGAAACTTTTTAAAAATAAATCTGTCATCTCTACAATGTCTGCAAGGTGGCAGTTTACAGTGATGTCTAGCACTGGGACATCATACCATAGATGTGTAGCATCATGTCCCACCCAGTCACATTATCCTGGCACTAACCTCTTAATGGAAAATGCCAAGTGAGGCAGCTGCTAATAATACCTCTTTTGTAAGTCTTTGGAATGACTCTGCCAGGGCTAATCCAAGAACCCCCATGCATCCGAGGTGGATGTTCTAAATACATTTGGCTACCAGGGCTGTTGTGGTGGACATGGACGTGCAACAGAGGATATCAGTGATAAAAGATGTAAAATATATCTGATGATATCAGTGATAACAGATGTGCATCTAAGGCAGCGACTGTGCAAGGCATTATAGCACCCTCTGTGAAACAGACATCACACAGATACACCCCTCTTTCATTCATCAAAATATTAAGTGATAAGAAAACTCGCAAAAAATTGATGCGGGTTATGACCAAAAAAAAAAACGATTTTCATAAGAAGAAAAGACAAAGGTTTTGTTTCATTTTAGTTCCCTTGTCCGATTTGTTTGTGCCTATTTTTTTGCGCCTCACTTAAAATTGCTCACTGTCCAAACACACTACTCACACATAGCTTGTATAGGCCCCAACATGCAGAGAACAGCCATACTAGATGTACATTTCAGGATTTCAGTGATACCAGATGTGGTATGGGCTTCAAGGTAAATTATAATCCCAAAAATTTCAATTTTCATAAATATGTTTCTCTAGTAAAATTAACTCCAAATGAATTCCCCAAAGAAATCATAAAAAGTAATGACAATACATATTGTACAAAATTAACTCTCTTGAAGATGACTGTTACATGTTATGAATTTTCATTACATTTATATAATATATTTCTCTTGCAAAAAAAAATCATTTTTGCAAAAACACTGGCTAAAAGTTTGTGAGGAACAAACTGCATCAACTCTGTCTAATCTAAAGCACTTTTGGAGCATATCTCCAACATTTTGCTTGAGAGGTTATAATATAAATACATTTAAATTTTATGCTATCTCACATACATAAACTGCAAGTCTGGCATAACTGGTTAGACTGAGCCTACAAGACAGCTTAATTTAATATAACTGTTCTCCTATCTTTCTGGATGCAAGGAGAGTAGAGTGTTTTATAAAACTCATTGCTTCACAGTTATGGCAGAAATATTGATGCAAGTAACATGTACTGGGATCATTTATCCACATGACCATACATTAACATTTTTAATATAAAACTTACCAATTGATTGTCCTCTTTCTTAGATTCTTCTGCAATAGTTCCAAATATACTTGGCTGAAATGACAATGAAAGAACATACAGTATTTCATTTTGCAGCCGCGGTAAATGCATCCCATATGGTCCAAATTGAGGGGGGGGGGGCCCAAGTGGCCGAGTGGTCAATGGTCCAAATTGAGGGCATTGGAATATATTGGGAGGCACCATACTTTGAAGACGCAAAAAATAAATATATAAAAAAAATATTTAATAATAATAATAATAACAACAGATGTAATAATAATAATAGCAGATGTAATAATGATAATAATAATAATAATAATAATAATAATAATAATAATAATCTTAAAAGCTCTAAGTGCTTTAAAATATTATGCAATAAACAACAGTGTACAATGTACTGGTATAGATCATTATGTAATATTCATAATTTGTGGCAAGGAATCTATTCATCAATAGCAACTTAATGTTAGATGTTGTTGCTCTCATTGATAATCCCTAAACAGTATTCTATTGCAAATGTGTAAAATTTCAAATCCAACAGTTATCTTGAAACATTCCCATTTCGTAGTATGCCAGGAATACCCCATCGTACCTATATTAACTTTTCTTGTGCAATAGTTTCCACAATTTGTTTATGCCGAGATCTGTCAGACCCACTATCTCTATAATTAACGCTTTTTAGCAGTAGAATAAGTCGAAGCCATCCACCAAGTTTGATGTAGAAACTAACTCCAAAACAAAAGTTATTCTGCAAAGCATGTATTTTTAAAGCATACATGTTAAAAACGTTAAAATTAAAATAAAAAAAGTTTTTAAAAAAAAATTTTTTCTCAATAAATAGTATTATAAAAACGTTCCAGTAGTTCTTAGGCAACAAAAACATCAATATTTTACTTATTTATATGCTACATACCAGTTTTAAAGTTTCAGTGATACAAAATAAGAACAAATGTCAAACGTTTTCAACCGTAGTCCAGATAACATTGAATTTTTTTTCACTCAATGTCGTTATCACCATCTGACCACTCTATGGTTTTCTACTTATAATTTATATAGTCCAGCTTTTCGCAAATGCAACAAAAAAAAAACTGTAAAAAACGTGTTATTTGAGGTAAAGTAAAAACAAAAAAAACGTTTTTATCATCTACGTTTTAAAGCCAATATTACCCTGCTTTGTTGACCTTCAAATCAATATGTTTATTCCATACCCATAGTGCAAGCCATCCACCAGTTTTAAAACAAGAAGGTGATGTTGAATTAATGTTATTGTGCAATAACCAATATTATTCTTGTTTTTATTTACAGTCCTTGACCTTATAACCCTGAAATTAATAAGTTTCTTCATTACCTCAGGTACAAGTGATCCAAAATATTTGGAAATGGAAAATTATGTCAAACCTGAGTTATTGTGATGAAACCATTCATCCTCTTTCTGTCAGCAATCTTGACACATGACCCAAATATTTTGAGGGTTCTTCCTTACATCAAGTGCAAGAGTAACAAAGTTTGGTAACTACAGATGATGAGTAACTCAGATACAGTGTGAAAACAGTAACAAATAGACTGGTGTGTAGACATCAAAACATATGCTATACCTCTATATGTTGTACATTGATTTGGCATTCATGTGGTCATAACCTTAACCTAAACACAGAAACTTAGCTAAATTTAAATATAGGTCACAACAAAATTCTAGTTAAATTATGCATGCTGTACCACCAGATGCATATCATAATCACTTTCACTATTCTAGCCTGAACAGCACCTAAGAAATTAACATCAAATCAAGCATGTAACCCAAAGTCAGTGAAGTGTAAAACATGGGCTTATTATAATCTACTCTGCACTATGGGAGTACTGCTCATCAAGATGCAACGAAACACTGGTCTATTATGTTAGATGTAACAGCATACACAGCATGCAAAAGAAAGGTCTACTGGTAAGCTAAATTCAAAAGACTTAAAAACAAGACTAAAAAATGTGAACTGTTGGTCACAAGCTGAGGTGTGTTAATAACAGAGTCAGAGATGTATTACATACAATCAAGTTTAATGATTCTAGCCATCCGTAACTAAAACAGGTCACTGAGGTAAAATATGTCACTATGACAAACTTATTTATGAAGGTGTAGTGTGTGTATTCCCTCAAAAAGTAATATGATTCCAGATAAAACAGCATTTATACAGAGAAATAAAGAAAAAAAGCAGTCAATAACTAAATATCCTCCCCTCTCCCTCCCCCCCCCCAAAAAAAAACTGGTCAAATGTAAAATAAGGATTGACGACCTTTTGTAGGAGATATACAGTACTCATTTAAGTGTATAGAGTTTGCCGACCACATGCATCATGAAATAAACAAAATATTTAATCAATGATCTTTAAAATATGCAGCGCCAGTCAAAATATTTTTAAAAAAATGTGGAGAACAATTTCTTGGTCTATGGTAATGATATATAAATGTATCCTCACCAAGATTTCATGTAAATTAACAGTACACACACTAGGCAGGGTGCAATAAATCTGAATTAATCACAAATATTCAATAAAGAATCTATAAACAATGTACAAGTATCTCCCTCCCCACGATATCAGGTGTTATGAAATCCTGTCCAACTAATTAATGCCTGGGGCCCCTATGGTTGAGATAGAGCGATGACTGTACATACGTATAAATACATTTTGTATTTGTGCGGACACCGACCTCGACGCCTGGCAAGTACAGTAGCTCTCCTCAACTTGCATAAGTACGCAACAAAAAAAAAAAATCAAAAAAAAAAAAAACCCCAACAAAACCAGATTCAAACTTTCAATGTACTAAAATAGCCACTTTATGTACGATGTATTCCTCCTAATACCCTTCAGCAATAGAATTCAACTTACCATTAGAAAAAGTACTGGTCAACTTGTCTAACAGTATTGATAAGGAATCGTTCATACAGTTCTAAAATCCCAAGTGTGGATATTATAAACACTAGCAGCACTAAATTTATTTTCACACACTGCCAAGCTTCTTAGGTATGCCACTAGTTGCCGAGAATTCTACCTAAATTGTTTTATGTGAATGGGCAGATGCTCTTGTATCTCTGCCCAAGAATGGTATAATCTATTTCAACCGTAGGGGAATCAGGTAGTTTGTTAAGGCAACAGGGAAACCATACTGTGGAACCGTTAAAACGTAAAACAAAAACTTAAAATAGATAAATGAAGAAGTATATCATATATCATCATGAACGACGATTCTTTCTTTATAAATCTGTTTTTATTTATACATGTAATGGCAGAATTGTTAAAGCAACCATCCTAATAGATTAATCTTATGTTGCAATGACAGTACAAGATGAATTTACTGTCACTTGCAAGGCTTTGCTCTGCAGATGGGACACAAATTATATCAAACGCTGGTTTAAAACTGCTGTTATATTCTTTAATTACCAGACCTGCTTCCTTATGCAGGTTCTGGGATATAGGATAGACATGTGCTCCTCCTGCACCTGCTATTTAATTTTTTATGGGAGACAGGTAGTGAATAGGACTTGTAAAACATTTAAAACAGTAATAATAATCTGGAAAATAGGTGGAAACAATTTTCTTGCTCTAATTTGTAAATAAAATATGATTATTATTATTATTATTATTATTATTTACCAAAAATTAATTACCTTGTGACTAAAGAAGAAAAAATTCTGAAACAAGAAACAAATTCCGGCCACCACCAAAACATTAAAATGGTTGGTTCCTAAGAGGTGACTGATGGAGGCGAGTTATTTGCTATGGAATGTGACCCAATGCTGAAAGCCATGCAGGACAAGCCACTAGGCTCCTTTATCACCCTTGTGTGTGGATTCTGAGGTTTCATTTTTGAACAGTATGCATGAAGAAACTATGTCCTCAACAACACAATATAACAATCTCATTGATGATGTATGTTTCGGCTGTAATGCTATTTTTCAATACAGGTACAGTGTACACATCAATGAAAGTGCCCAATTTATTAATCTGTAAGTGACTATGACGGAAGAGAAACCTTATGTCTCCATCAAAAAGCATTTAAGGTCATGTAAGGTCACAATGGCAAGAAAATGTTACTCCTGCTCCCACAGCAAGTTTATGCATATTCATGAGGATCATGGAAATTTCTGCATAGGCATCCATAGTTGATAACAGTGTGTAGATCATCACCCAAGGTTGGTGACACTGGATGAATCCACGATAATGCTCCTGTTTGAGCACCTGAGGTTTTGGACTCTTTAAAAGACTGCATTTTATATTTTTATTAATATATACCATGTGTAATGCCTTTATCTAAATTTTGTACTTTAGTAGAAAAAAAATTCTCTTTAGTAAATTTACTGAACAACCCAGCACTACCTACTCATGCATATATACAGCAGGACCATGCTGATGTACTGTTAAACATTCCTTATATATATATATATATATATATATATATATATATATATATATATATATATATATATATATATATATAAAAATCATAAAAGTACATATATATAAAGAAAAGGATGTGCTTGTAAAAAAAATTATAAAATCATAAACAATGATAAAATCACCAATTTAGTCACAAGAACATAAATTAGTAAAGTAGCATCCTCTGATTTCATCATATGTGATGCTTTTCTTCAATGAAAATGAATTTGGGAAAAATATTTCAGTTAAATTAATACTAAGGAAAACCTTGTCTTAGATTTTTCATGGATTGGCATTGCTGCTGACTCAGATTCTGACTCAACCCCAGGGAGCTACTGTTAAGGCTGTAGGAATGGTTTAGTCATGGGAATGATGAGCAATGAACTGCAGGGCCAATATTATTGTTAGTATTGATCAGCATTATAAATGATCAGCACCAAGTTGGTTTTAAACATAGCACTATAAGAGTATCCACTTTGACTCTGGATGTTTGATTCCATTTGTTTTTGTTACCCAAGAACTAATGTTTTTATGGGTGATCTGTTGAAACATGTAAATGATGACTACTCAACTTCGAACCCATAAATTCTTCAGTTCAGATCATTCTATTATGTAACGAATCTATTAAATCTGTTCAGCCTCAAATTTTTAATATGGTGAGATGGGTTGGGGAGTTAATTTTTTAAAACTTGTACTGTGTATGAATTATGGTAGTATTCCAGTGTACCATATACATGTACATGTAATTTAACAAAGAGAGAGAGAGAGAGAGAGAGAGAGAGAGAGAGAGAGAGAGAGATATACACTTTTAATCCATAACACTCTGAGATGACCACCATGCTCCCCTTCAACTATACAATATTTAGCTAATGCGGTTATTTGATAAAGCTTGCCAGTAGCTTCTCGTCAGTCGGTGGTTCTTTCTGGGGTTTTCCCAATTTCTTCATCCACCATTTATACTGGCTGCCATGTATAGTCTATCTAATGTGCTAAAATATGGCATTAAATCCTACAACAACAAGACTCTATTTGCTTTATCCATTGTTCTAAAACGATATTAAAACTGCTGTTCTGAAAGAAGAGCACATTACTATGTATTATTTCCTCCCATATATGACACCAGTACACAGTGTTTTATTATCTTGTTGTGAAAGCATCAACATCATGCTGGTAGGTTACTAGTTGGATTTGTCACATAATCATAGTAGCATAGTCAAGCTCTGAGAAAACCTCTACATATGTTGAAGTTTGACCATCTTTAAATGCAATTTTCAGCCTGATTAGGGGCCCCAAGTAGGGTGACCATGCATCCCGGAATGCCCAGGATAGTTCCAGAATGAAAAAAATGTCCCGTGCGGACCTATTCCGGGACAATTAAGCATCCCAGAATGCGAGTTTTTTACTCAATTTATTTATTAACGACAGCAAGTCAATCATGATTTATTGCCTAAAACATGGCGCCATAAATACGCACTACAACTATTCTCTTATTATTATTTATTGTTTGTTAAAGGCAAGAAAAAGTTGTTGCGTTGTGCAGGAAGTGATAAAAAATATAGATTTAGAGTTCGACACTAGTCTACATTGCTTGATCAGATACTTTACATTTCTGCCTATCACTCGGTGATGTTAGTCTAATCTTACAGTAACGTCTGTTGAACATTTCATTTTTCGTATATATTTATTTTACGTTGTATAATTTTTCACTATTTGTGAAGAAAAATAATGAGTATTAAAAATTATTATTATGTATATAATTTGTAGTAAATCTTGACTTCATACCCAAAAAACAGTAATAATTTTATGGACTTGTATACATGGTATACCGCTGAAACCATAACTAGTCACGTTATCAAGTCTTTACTATCTAGCTGCTTTGAATATTGATAAAAATTTTAGGCAATTTTAATCTTGAGTTTGACTGATTTGTGATATTTGTGTCTCTTCTTCTTTCTAATTAAAAGAAATACACATAAGATGCTTTATTCTGGTCTAAAATCTTACTATAATCATAATGTATTTAGTTGAGGCATTGTGTTGTGTATCATACACAGTTTATGCATAGCTCGCATCCCAATGAACCCAGCACCTAACTGCTGTTTACTAAGTTAAACTTAAGAGTTATAAGGTGAGTGTCCTGGAATGGCTGAGAAGAAATGTGGTCACCCTAGCCCCAAGTGGTCTAAAGCGCTCTCCATTATGGATCACTGCTATCTCACCTCTGTCTGTGTGGGTTTGAGTCTCATATTCGGCCAATGTGGGTATATCAGAAAGCTTGCCAGTAGCTGCTTGTGGGTCGGTTGTTCTTTCTGGGGGTTTACCCAGGTTCTTCTTCCACCATTAACCCTTTGAACCCTAATCTCCCCCATATTTCGGCACCCTAACCCGAGCCTCCCCGGCAAATTTTGACAATTTTATAGTGAATATAGCGAATAACATAACGTATACCGGCCTGTCGGGTTATGACAGTTAATATTGGATGCCAGGTATAGCCTATCTTGTGCTGAAAAATGGCGTTAAACCCTACAACAATAACAACAACAATCAGCCTGATTAGATTGAACATGAGCTTCAAACTTACATTTTGTAAAACATTTCAAATCAAACAGAAATGAAAGCAAAGTTAAATATTTAAATGTATGCAGTAGGGCCCATTGAAAGACTGCTTGACAAATTACTGTCATGTCCACCCCCAGAAGCCAGATGCATCAAACTTGCATTGAATGGCCACTAAAGATGAGTCCCCCAGATGAAAAAAATGCAGGAATGTAGTCCATTCCTCTCATTCCCATGTGCAGCTAAGTGTGGAGGGCAACAGACAACACTAATATACAGTCATTAATCTTGAAAGCTTGCCACTGAATAAACATTTATTCCTACTTCCAACTGCAATGGTCAGAAAGAGGCTACAAAGTAGTCTGGAATGTAAATAGGTCTACCATGGAGGAATGTGGTCATCAACACAAACTTAACCAATCTTACTAAAGTGTAGCTTGCAATTACTTTATTGGGTTTTAAGGTAGCAACAAACATGCATCCAATGAACAAGTTTTGTGATTGGAACATAAACAACACCTAATAAATTATCCTCTAAGACAGAATTTCATTATAGGCACTGAAGAATAACAATCATGTTACAGAGACCTCTTCTACAAAAAGCATATAGTTCATTCACATTCAAGACTTTCCACCATACTTCATAATTCTAAGTTTGATTGTATGCAAGTAACATGACAAAATTCAAGTTGTCACAAGTTAATTACAAAAATTTAACCAAAAGTCAGCAATTTTTAAACATAGGTCATGATATGTGCCTGCTTTGCTGTATGGGATTGGTATTAACAGAAATATATCAATATCAATTTACAATTCAATCACAAAATGTAACTAAGTATGTGATTCATGAAATATAGACTATAATTAGCTGTTAATGAGAAAGTAGTAATCACCAAGATGTATCCATAAGTTTCAAGATTCTTTGTAGACTATTATGCACACAGCTAAATAGATGATAAAAACATGCTTTTCGTTTTTTTTAATTTACCTAAAAAACGCGTTTTTTAAAATGTTTTTTGGGGGTTTTTTTGCATTTTTTTAATATTTGGTACTTCCATTTTTTTTTACATCATCAGCCATACAGGCGGTCCTCTGTCATACTCTAGATAACAAATATCGATAAAAAATGAATCTATGATGCTAGCCTACGTTACTTTACATAAACTTTAAAACTGGTATGTAGCTTGTAAATAAGTAAATTATTGGATTTTGTGTTGCCTAAAAACTACTGGAACATTTTTTTCTAACATTTATTGAGAAAAAAATGTGTTTCTTTACATTTTTTATTTTAATTTTAACGTTTTTAACATCAATATAAAACAAGACTGAACTGAGTCAATGATATTATGTATGTTTAATTTTTATTGAGTACCTGATTTTTGTCATAACTGTGATAAAGGTTTGTTGCTTAACTTATGTCATTTAGTAAACAAGATGTTTACTACAGTTTCAGTTCAAGAGTTAGTGGAATTTCCATTAGAAATTTTGGTTTTCCAGAACAATTTATTGTACTATTGGTCAAGTGGGTATTTGTATATACATGTATAAAATAGGGCCTAATTAACCATGTAGAAAACTTTCGCAGAGTACTGAATCCGAGTATTTGGATGTACCATTTGCCAGATCCTGGCACAAACCGAGTAGTAGGTGAGAGCACCGTTTGTTTCATTATTGTATGCGAATGTTAAACTTTTTGTGTACCATTAACTGTATATATCGCCAATAAGATGACAAATTTTATTACTAACTAAAGTTTTTATGCATTAAATACCTTTTTTTTTTAAAGTTTGATATTTATTGAATTATCTTTAATTGTTAACTATTTGTGCGCGTATTATTTGCTGAGGCGAATACTTCCGAATAGTACCGAAAAACCGGATATTCGGCCAAAGCTAATGTCCAAGGCGATTTACAGTTAGGCTCTAGTATATAGGGATTTGGAAAACAATTATTCATTCCTGTTTTATGATCAGTCTCTGGAATCATTTATAGTTGTGTACAGATATAACTTTAGAGGAATTATTTAGATTGTTCACTGGAATTTAAGAGTATTGTTACATCAGAACATTGAAGACTACTGGAATTCATTCAGAACATGTTATACTTTTGGACTTTTACTAGGACATTAATGATTATTTGAGATTTAATTTACAATGCTTTAAATGTCTTAAATTTTCACTTTGTAGCTTAGAGAAATAAATTATTTGTTGATTTGACTAAATTTGATGGTTTCACTTCTTTCTGTTGCATAGTTTAAGATCTAGAGTCATAAAAAGCATCAAATATGGGTCATATTGACCTACTAATAGAATGATGTATTGTTCACCAAAATGAAAGATTCATTACAAAGTTTCATGATTTTAGATCAGATATAATGCACATTGCATGTCAAAAACCTGTGTATTCATTAATGCATAATCTTAGCCTAAGCCAGTAAAATGTGAAATGTAGGTCACTGTGGCTTCATTGGGGTATAGGTGCATTAGTAAGAGAGATGTATGCAATCATCTAGTTTATTAAGGTATGAAATGTGAAACAAAATCAAACTGAACCAGAGTGAAATTTGAAATATGGGTGTTACTCTCTTGTTGGTGGCACCCACTCATTCATTTTGTAATCAATCTGGAAAAAAGTGGCATGCTATATAAAATAATCCAGGGGTTTACCCATCCAAGTCAGCCCAAGTCAGCTGCCTTGGCGTGTCCTTGGGGTGGGTACTAAGCTGCTATTTCCACAGCAGGATATAATCAAATAAAAGTGCCAATAAAACGAACAAAAATAAACAAAACAATTACCTTTTTTTATATGGGCGTGGAGCTAGTACTAACATAAATGCTTTCAATCATATAAAATTGTTGATTCTAGCATTAAGAGTGCTTGAGACAGAAACCAAGTCTGTGAAGCCTGAACTAATTAATACTTACAGTAATCTACTTTACAATGCATCTTCATCTTGTCATGAAATTTCTTGAATTTTGGTATACATTTAAAAGTATATATACAGTGTGCTAAAAACCTATCAGGTTATGAGTTTTATGCTAAAACAAAAATCCAAGCCAGTAAAGTGTAAGGTGCTCATAAAGATGCACATAATCATCTATTTTTATTTTGTTTGATAATTCAAACATGAACATAACCAGAGAAAGAAACTTACAACACAAAATTTAACTAAAGTCAGTGAAGAACGAGATACAGCTTTTCATGATTTCAGTTATAACAGTATTTGTATAGTGTGCAAGAACCTGAGGAAATGAAGAAATTTGACCAACTCCATATAACTGATGTACCTGATATACATAACTAACATCATACAACTGATGTACTTGAATGTACATAACCAACACCATACAACTGATGTACTTGAATGTATATAACCAACACCATACAACTGATGTACTTGAATGTACATAATCAACAGCATTTAACTAATGTACTTGAATGTTACATAACCAACACAACAGAACTGATGTACTTGAATGTTACAACATTACAGAACTGATGCACTTGAATGTTACAATGCCACAGAACTGATGCACTTGAATGTTACAACACCACAGAACTGATGTACTTGAATATTACAGCACTACAGAACTGATGTACTTGAATGTTACAACACTACAGAACTAATGTACTTGAATGTACATAACTAACATCATATAATAACTAATGTAGCTGAATGTTTGAAGTCAATGCTGCCTCTTCCTTCATACCCATTCCAAAATGTTCTGACCACAATGGTGGCCTTATTGGCTAGAGTATCCACCTTGGATGCAGGAGGTCTTGGGTTCAATCCTTGGCCCAGTCATACCAAAGACTTAAAAAAAATTGTACTAACAGCTACCTCGCTAGATGCTCAGCATTATGAGGTTAGTGTTAGGACTGCGCTTGGCCTGGTGTCAGGATTATGTGACTGGGTCTACAGCATGATGCACTAGTGCTAGACATCACTATAAACTTCCACACAGCAGACATTGTAGCAATATGACTGAAACACTGTTAAAGCCGTGTTAAAATCCACATCAGACACACACACACACCATAACTGTTCTCTAAGACAAGGGAAGGACGAATAGTTGCCATTCAGTGATGGTTACAGTACAGATTTGTATATGCATTTTTTTTTTGTAAGGGCACATACACAGATGTGGTGGGATGGGGTAGTACAATATTTACCTCTACTTTGAACTTGGTTCAAGATATATCCACAAGGGAAGTTTAATTAAATCTATAATTCATAGTTTTGGAAAAACAGTTCTTATAAGCTAGTACAGCTAAAAACCACAGTAAAGACCTCTGAGCTTAAAATCAATGTCAATATTGAAAATCAACCTATTCATTAGAATGCAAATTAATAAAATGTCTGGTCAAAATTTACTGGTATATATACAGGACATTTTTTAATTAGCTTGGTAAAGTACATAAATGGATGCAGTAACTGCCTCCAATTATACAAGTGGTCAGTAAGGATAAGCTTTTACAGATGGCCGCTATAGAAAAGTTGTAGCTTAGATGAGGACCTTTTCATTCACACTTAGCTACAAATTGCTGTAGTATTGATGAGAAAATTCCATGTCAGTACGACCATCCATTAATGTGATGCATCCATACAAAGATTTTCAGGATGACTGTTAAGACAACCAATTTGATGTCTCGATCAGTGTTCCTTTTACACAGGCACAAACTGTACACTGGCAGAATGAAGCATTCATTTCTTCTTTATCATCTAAACAGCCCAGTAATTTTTCCAGTACACACAAATCTGTGAATATACACACACCCCTTAAAATGAGTGGGCATGTAAATGATCAAACAGTACAGTGATTTTTTTATAAGCAAAATGAATCTGTTAACTGTCATTAATATTAAGAAAGATAAATATGATGATATAAATGATATACTTCTAAGTCAACAGCCATAATCAAGCACTTACTGAGAAACTTGATGCAACTGTGCAGTGCTCCACTTTCATCGACTATTTAGTCATTAAAAGCCTTTTACCATGTGATCTTGAATAGGTGGTACAATAGCAGACAAATAATACATATTGATAATGTCACTGCTATTACATGCAGTTCTAATGAATATGGCATAGTGCCCTTGTCATAACACACAATACCTGCCAATAATGAAGATAAACATGCAAGATTTATCTTTATTTATTAAATGTTATTCATCGCACATTACATTTGCCAAGATCGGGGTATTTTCATATGCATTGACGCTGTTTTTGTATAAAACTTGCCCAATTAAAAACTTAAACTCTCCATTTACAAAAATAGTGGAGGGATGAAAATCCTGGAGAAATCACTTATGATCAGCTTTTCGATGGAGATCTTAAAATATTTTTCAAATAAGTGGAGGTAATATTCGCATCATTTTAGTTTTGACAAGCTGTGTACAGTGAGAAGTGCTTTAGGGAAAAACCTGTACCAATACAACCAAATCTTTCATCTGAGTGATGACAAGATTTTCAAGATGACCACCATTAATCAGTACCACTTTTAACAAGCTATCATAGAAAGTCTTCAGAGAAAACCTGATGTT
Source organism: Unio pictorum (assembly GCA_030141615.1). Taxonomy (NCBI): domain Eukaryota; kingdom Metazoa; phylum Mollusca; class Bivalvia; order Unionida; family Unionidae; genus Unio; species Unio pictorum. Next base: position 10,243,740 of record JARLTB010000044.1, on the reverse strand, counting down.
TATATGACTATATAGATAAGTAACTATAACATGATTTTCAAGATATCCACCATGGCAGCCATATTGGAGTTCTGATTGGTTTCACTTTTGTTTAGGAATCCTAGATATCCCATCCTGTTACATTTTGGGGCTCGTTTGACTCTCATTAGCTGGAGGTAAGATTGGGAAAGGGCTTTGACTGCTCTAAGAATGTAATCTGGGTGACATTCAGTGACAAGGTGGGGAGGATGACTATAGCAGATTGTCATCATGTAGAAAGAACTTCATGCCAGGATGTTTGTTGTTAAATTTGGTAAAATTCATTTCAGCAGTTCTAAAAAAGATGTTAAAATATTGTGCCTGGAATCCCATTTTAAGATAAGATATGAATCAATATCCACAGGTCCGGTGGCCTATATATGGTTCGAGCATTTGCCTCGGATGCAGGAAGTTGTTGGGTTCAATCCCCAGTCCAGTCATTTCAAAGACATACAAAATGGTACTAACAGCTGCCTTACTTGGCGCTCAGCATTAAGAGGTTAGTGTTTGGACTGGTCAGCCTGGTGTCAGGATAATGTGACTATCTGGGACATCATGCTACATGTCTGCAGAATGATGCCCCAGTGCTAGACATCACTATAAACTGTCACACTGCAGACATTGTAGAGATATGACTGAAAAATGGTTAAAGCTAAATAAAAAAACCAAATCTCTCTCTCTCTCTCACACACACACACACACACACACACACACACACACACACACACACACACACACACACACACACACACACACACTGAGTGTGTTATTAGTGCATCTAAAAATATCCTGTGAAATTCCATGTTGTTATTAAAAAATCAGATGAAATGATTCGCATTAATGAACACTGTTTTGCAACTGGGTTATCCGTCTTTATTGCAGATGTCATGTAGGTGTTCCTTTTTTTTTACTTGAAATTCCCTTTTGGTGTCACCTACATATTATTTGCTTGATGTGTAGTGGGTGAATAAATAAGCAATGTTACATTTGATGCAATGACCTCTTCAGTTTGAAAATATATATTAAATTTTAACACAATAGTGCAACTTATACTGTAATTCACTCCTACATTTATATATCAAACTTTTAAAATCATATTTCGTAACTCATTTGTTGGGTATGTAGGTTAATGCTGGTTGGTTTGTCATTTCAAGGTTACATACAAGATCTTGTTAACACTTAGGGCTCAATATTGGGGCAATTTGTAAAACTTGGGTGAGAATTGATTTCAAGATCTCATGCTATTTTGCCTTATGGCTGCACTGATGGAGGTTATCTTTTATAACTTAACATACTTTGATAGGATTTTTCTAGTGTCTTAGTAACAAGAGTAGTAAGTGGTTAGGATGTTTAACAGAATTTTCCTAGGTGTCTTCTTTGTAACAAGAGTAGTAAGTGGTTAGGAAGTATATGATTTAACTTTGGGGACCAGGCAAGGGTCATCCAGTTCTTATTGACATCTCTTCTATTAACTGTTTTTAATAGAAAAGCAAGTTACAAGTGCTGATGCACTCCCACAGAGACTCGAAAAAGCGCTAATGTACTCCCATACTCTAAACAGAGGTAATAATGCACTCCCACAGAGACTCAAGAAAGTGCTGATGCACTCCCATACTCTAGATAGATGTACTAATGCACTCCCATGGAAACTCAGACAAAAGTGCCAATGAAATCTCAGAGACTCTAGATAGAAGTGATCATGATGCACTCCCATATTCACTTCAGATCAAGTTCAAACAAGAAGGTATGATGGACTCCTGTATTTAATATATTTGAGATCATTAGACTGGGCTACCTTCACTTCTGATCAAGTTCAAACATGATGTGGTGGCATTCCCTCCCATCTGCTGGGGTGATGTAGTTACCCCTGGTCAATAGATGTGTGTGTGATGTTGTTCAACTTTTTCTATTTACAGTAGGTGTGGCCACTTTTGATGGCAGACTGGTGTCACCTGAACGATCAAGCTCAGGCAGCTGTTACATGCAAAGGATAAAATCATGCAAATGTCTGTTCTCAGTCAAGGAAAAAGTGATTTTTAAGCATCCAAAGTAATAAAACAATAATATATAGTTATGGATGCTTACAGTTCATGCCTTTCCTTGCTGATACAAATCCTTGGTTAGAAAGCAGCACTTGTAAAGTGGGGGGGGGGGAGAGGAAATGTTAGTTGTGGGACCAAAACATATTTGTTGTGTTCTGCAATGTCAACATAACATAAATGTAGACCAAAACTTTGTTTAAAAGGCATGAAGTTAACATCTGAAGCATTTTCTCTTGAAGTAATCATTTACACTTTCTTCAAAAGTTTGGCTCAAAAGAATATGGAACTTTTCTAATACAGTATATTGCAGCTCATACAGCTTAGACATTAGTATTACCTAGATGTTACAGCTCATACAGCTTAGACATTAGTATTACCTAGATGTTACAGCTCATACAGCTTAGACATTAGTATTACCTAGATGTTACAGCTCATACAGCTTAGACATTAGTATTACCTAGATGTTACAGCTCATACAGCTTAGACATTAGTATTACCTAGATGTTACAGCTCATACAGCTTAGACATTAGTATTACCTAGATGTTACAGCGGCTTACTATTTAAAATAACCTTAATAAACTACATTAAAACTGGTTATTAAGCAAATGTACTTATAGACCCTGATCTGCCATGATCAGGATCTATCTGATCCACTGATAACTCTTAACAAACTGCACAGACCCAAATCTGCCAGTGCATTATGCAATGGCAGATCTTGAGCTCAGCTTAAAAGTGAGAATATATGGCAACTGGAGGTTTGGTCTGCTTTAGTTTTGTAGGTTAATGCCAGTTTTTTCACCATGATAAGCTAAACATGGTGGCCAGGATATTTAATGATTAAAAAAAATCAAGGAAATCTTCAGGAACAATTTCCATGCATCGGAAACGAGTCAAATTTAAATTCCAAGCAACAGATACCAAGGTTTAGGTCTACATGTACTAAGAAACCTTAACAATTTATTGAATTATGATTTTGAGTTTACTTTCTTGGTGTCAATACTGATGAATATGCTTTAATAGTGATTTCTTACCATTGTTCTCCCATCCACCCAGCTTTTATATGTTGTCAGACCCAGACCTGACATGCTTGAAAAATAATTCCAGTAAGCAATAATCCTTAAAATCCTGTTATATTCCAATGATACCTACATGTGACCAACAGATACTGATGTCTAAGTTTCTTGGTCAAGAGAATTACCCCATACAAGCAGTTCTGAGGTTTTTCCCTTATGCAAATAATGTAATATCAGCTGTACAAACAAAGGCTGTTTACCATATTTACACCAGATGTGACATTGTGCTCATTTGTTTAAATCTGCATTTACTACTGGAAAAAACACCAGGACTATTGTAAGAGGTTAGATTTTTTTAAATTTTGCCACATTTTCTTTAATTAAATGTGACTGAGTAGAGTTTTGGAAAGGATCCTGCTAAAACTGGATTCAATGCTGGTTGCACACCTCCAATACAGATGATCATGCTGAAATGTTTCTATGAAAAATTTAAAATACACAACTGTTGTCATTCTTCATTTGCCTCAATTCAAAAAGGTTTTATTTTATTAACATTTTTCCTCCACCCCTCACCTATGTTAAGTTTGATATATTATACGTCTAGGATAATGATGAAATGAGGGGTTAATTCAAGAAAAAATGAAAGAATACAAGTTTATTTCAATAGTTATATTAAGGAGTACACAGTATGTTCTGATGGATCTAAGCACTCTAAATGTAATTAGGTAAGACCAATTCTAAACATCAATTGATTCATCATGCATTCCATTTATTAACAGATCAATCAATCAACCAATCAATCAGATAATAACAAAACCCCTACTGGGATTCAGATCTTAAATATAGACTTAACTTTTAACTGATCAGATAGGTATGCCATGCTACAAATTATATCAATAAAGAAACTGCAAATCAAGGTTGGATGAATGTAGGATGTGATGTCATCACCATGAGTTTTTAATTCCATCCAACAGGCTTTTGGTAAATCATTTAATGTGCTCTTACATCAAGCTTGAACCAGTAAATCCTCAATGCTCTTTGCATTATGATGAGCAAAGACATTCAAAGACATTCCTGAATAAATTCAAAGACATTTCTGAAGACATTCAAAGACAATGCCTGATGGATCTTTGAGAGTAGAAGTATTTACAGTCAGTTAAAAGTAAAAATGATTACAAAACACCAACTTCTGCTAAGAAATAGGCACTTGTAAGGCTTTAACAACAACCCCCACCCCACCCCATAGGTTGATAACACTGTTTAACAAAAGCCTTCTTAGCAGTCTCATTAGCAGTAACTGTTCATATGGAAGCACCACCAGAAGCAACATCAACAACAATCAACAACTTGAAAATAGTCTGCTGTATGATTATCTGTATATATTTACATAATCATCATCAGTAGTTATTTTTAGCAGTGGTCAAGTTGTTTAAAACACTTTGTAAATTAGATAAAGAATGTACTGCAATAAATCTATTGGCATGGGTTCAGTGGGAGAAGTTATTATTAATATTATCATTATTATTAATTTTAAATGCAATAAAACAAACTCCTATCCAAGCATATTTTACTTGTGATGGGGGGGGGGGGGAATTATTGGTGCAAGCCAGATGCTGTATAAATTAATATTTTCACCCAAGCACTTAAGACAAGTTCTTTAAAGATCAATAAAATCAAGTGACATAAGCATTTTAAAAGCAGTATTGTTTCCACTCCATGTGTCATATTTTAAAATATCTGCTTGGATTGGGGATCCATTATGTTTGTAAGCCTTCAGCATTACATTAATAAATTTACATGTTTAATGAGCTATAAAAAAAAGCCCACTAAAATCATTTACTGTCACTTCATATATAACACCACTTGTATAATGTATTTGACTCAACACACTTTTAATAATTTATCCATTTAATTTTTGTTTACAAATAAAATTCTTGGATGATGTCTAATCTGCCATTTTAAGAATTTCCCAAAGGAAACATGGTCTTCTATGCATGGCAGAGGTTAATGCTGAATGATACTGAATGGCTTTTAAATATTGAATATCAATTCCCAATACTAACGGCACCCCTTTCAACAAAACACAAACATAGTACTAATGTATGCTCTTGAAAGTGCAGAACAGCACAGTTAACTAAACAAATTTCCCATGACTCGCAAGATAATGTAGAAGAGTGCACTTAAAAGAAAGTTGCTCCTCTGTAAAAATGAATTCATTTTAAACAATAGATTTCTCCTTGCCTGGAATGTTTCAGAGAAGTTGTAAAATAAACTGAATATCAATGCTTGATACAAACATACAATGAATATTCAAATAAATCAACGTTTGTGCCCATGCTGTTTCAGAGATTACTAAAACAGCCAGTTTTAAAAAAACAGTACCTTCAGGACTTACAGTACTAATTCAATTCCCATAGCAAACCTATGCAAACATCATGATATTAAAAATTCAATAACTTAAAAATTTTGAGTGCTCATGATCAAACCTAATAAGATTACATTAGTGAATATTGAAACATAATGCAAGTTTATGTGCACCTAAAGAGCAATGGTGCATTTCAGGCAACATTTAAATATTTTAGCTTTATTTAAGAAAATTTGAAGAAAAAGAAAAAAAATAAAGTTGTCTAAAAAGAATCATCTTTTTTAATATCACCATTTATCACTCTTGAATTTGATGATGAAATATATTACCAGCCTTATCATATTATGTAATTAATTAGTAAAAGGTTCAAGATGACCATCTATATGTACATGTATTATTACAGAAAAAGATATTTAAATGATGAAAATTATCTAACCTTCCTCCCAGAAGACATATAATTTAAAACTAAAGTAAGGCAGACACAAGTCCATTAAAATGCAAAATATAAACTTTCAAAACATTCACTGAAAGAAATTAGTGGGATGTAAAGTCATGAACGGTCATCACCATTAACCATGATGGAAGAGACCTAAGTGATCATATCTGAAGCATTGTTTCAAAACACCAGGAAATATCATATTGAATAATGTAATTACACTATAAATTGTAAACTGTATAAAGTATATATATATATATGTATATATATATATATATATATATATATATATATATATATATATATATATATATATATATATATATATATATATATGTATATATATATGTATTGCTTAGATATAATCCATAGTGCAAAACACTCCATCTAACAGTCAAATCTACACACTGTTCCCCCTCCCCTCTTCTTGACAACAGTTGATATATCTGAATGTGTTTAATATCCCACTGAAAGTCACTCTGTGGTTTACAAAAGGTATTAATTTTGCTAGTTATCCACAAACAGAACCATATGATTGCTTTTATAGTAAAGTTAATTGGACTTGCATATGTGGAGTCTGTATTGCTGTGGTTGTCTATAAAACTCCCAGTACTAATTTAGTTCCTATAGAAAACATATGCAAACACATTATGATATAAAACTTCAATAACTGAAAATTTCTGAGTGCTCATGATCAAACCTATATTTATCAGTACAGATGAAACCTGAATGTCAGCTTTTGTGTAGAAGAAAATATATGAGCGGCAGCATTTTCTGGACCTGCATGTGATTAAAACTTGTGCTTTCAATTCTGCACCAAAGAGCTGGATGCTAATTTTAGCAATTAGTGTTCCAAACTCAAGACTGTTAAATGAATGAAATTCCATCAATAAAACAATGTCTCTATTTTGTTTCCACTTATAACTAGAATACGCTCTTAAAATATTCTTTTTTCTAATACATAACTTACATCACCAATCCTGGTCAGCCAAACCCGTATATACTCTATTTTGTTGACCCATTTCCAGGCTGGTTCCTATTTTGCCTTATCATTAGTACTATGTGTCCTTCAACTTTACATATAATAGATAAAGCAAATAAAAACAAGCATATGTCCCACATCCCAACTAAATGCTTACTTTGCCTGATGGCTAGATTCACCATAACAATACTTCTCATGAGCCTTGAACCTGAGAGCAACTCTAACACAAGCTCAAACCTGATTATTGAATTGTTTTCACCCACATGGGCTTTACAACAACACTGTATTATTTACTAAGTATTAGAACACAACTAAAGTGTTTCACAGCAGTTCTTTCAGAAACATGACAAGGACTGTTCCTGATCCCCCTCCAAATAATCTAGGCAACACCTTGCAAGGTAATAAATGTATACATGTACTATATTTTTGTTCCTTCCCCCACTAGAGCTGAACAAAAAAATTTGTCCCAATACAATCACAACTACTGCATTTGTTGCAAGTTTTCTCACTGAAATATGGGAAGCAGGCAGACCCTTGTGTCAAGGACCCAGGCAGGAATCAACATTATAAGCTATGATAAAGGACAACCCTGACAGACTACTAGAAGAGCTTTAACAGTAACATTACTCGGAGAAGGATTAAAAGAAATTAAGGCTGCTGTGTCGGAGGCACAAGAATAATCAACCTAAAATAAATTATCCTGATTCTAGATGCTATGAAACAAATTAATCTGTTTGAAAATTTACATGCAAAATTCCTCTATTTAACACATCCACAAAGTAGTCTGGTTCCCTGCTTAGTATGCTCCCTGCGTTGCACTCCGCTTTACTAAGTCAGGTGAACGCTGACTCCATATTGCTACGTGATCAAAACAAATGGACCCATACGGAGAGATCTAGTTAATCTAACAGCAGCACATTTATCCCTTTAATATTCTCTTTCTTGGTGACACAATGTGAACTTTCCTAATACTTTTGATTTGAACTATTAGCAGTCGTTATCTTGTGTTTAAAGTTAACCACCAATTAGGTCATATAATAATTATTACAAATATTATTACAGTACACGAAGATGAAGGAAAAGCGTCCGCACAATGATATTTTGTTTATATTGCACATTTTACACAACGTCATCTCAAAAATTCCTTTTCCAATCGATTCCTTGATCAATTTCACATCAATATTGATATCTTGCTTTAGATGACACTGCAGAAACTACCAAATATTACTAGTAGATTGGAAATAGCAACCCTATTTAAAGAGGGGGTGAATGTGACATTATTTGGTTCAATATTGTGCATTGGTACTACATCATGTAATTTGTAAAAGATTCCATTTGCAATTATTTCCTTGATACTTTGTACATCAGAATTGATTTAAGGCGATAAAAGAAAACTTTTGTTCGCCAATAATAAGACCAAATGCTCTCTCTTTTATGAAGTTAAGGGGAAGGGATGTGGAGCTGGTTTTCTGTGTACCTTATGTTGTTGTCTGGTTGAACCCATTTCCATGAGGGGGCGAATATGACAGTATTTGGTCCAATATTGAACATTCTGACTGCATCATGTAACAAACATCAATTTTAATTACTCTCTTGATACTTTTCACTTTCGAATTGACGTAAGGGGACATATGACAGTCTTCATTTGCAGGAGATATAAGACCAAAATAACATCTCTTATATACAAAAGAGGGGTGGGTTGATGATATTTTGTGAAAGAATGAAATAAGTGTTTTTTAGATTATATAATAATAATAATAACAATAATAATAATAATAATAGTAATAATGAGGACTTAATGTATAGTGCCTAATCTTTAGAATCTCATAGTGGGAATGATGAGTATACCATTGTCAGAAGAGCTAGCTAGGAGCGTAAGTATTGTGCTGGTGTATACACATGGGTGAGGCCAGATAGGCATGTTGGACTGGAGTCTGTCAGTGAAACGTAGTACTGAGAATAAATTTTGTGTTTGATTCTGGGTCGAATGGATAGTCAGTGTAGGGTACAGAGTAGCGAGGAGTTGTGCTCTGATCATGGCACTCAAAGGATGATCCGAGCAGCTGTATTTTTAACTGGAATAGATGAGATGACCCAGCCATAACTGAGTTACAGCAGTCCAGTCTTGAAATTACTAATGAACACACAAGTGTTTTAGTGTCATCAACTGAAAGATATTTACGAATGGAGCTGATGTGTCTCAGCTCAAGATATGCAGCCTTACATATATATGTTCATAACATGTTGGTGCAATGTGAGAGTACTGTCATGAGTAATACCTAGGTTTTGTAATGACTATATGAATTTAATGTTGGTGTTACTGATATTTATTGTTTGAGGTAAAGGATGTGAATGAGGAAGTCTTTGTGTTATGATCAAAATGCACTAAGTTTAAAAGTCATCTGAAAGTTAGATCTGTAAGGGATTCCTTGATGAAGTGTACATTGATACTGATGTTTGTATCATTCATGACAATCCAGATTTTGACAAACATTTAAACACAACACCAACCATCTTCATACCAAATTCTTATAAAAGTGGTACTAACAGCTGCCTCACCAGGCACTCAGCATTGAGAGGTTAGTGTTTGGACTGGTCGGCCTGGTGTCACTATAATGTGACTGAATGAGACATCATGCTACATGTCTGTGGCATGATGCCCCAATGCTATATATCTCTATAACCTGTCACACTACAGACATCATAGAGATATGACTGAGAACTTGCTACAGCTACGTTAAAAATCCAAATCATACACACATACACATGCACACACACAGACACACGCCAACCATCTTCTGTGAGGGGGAGGCTGATGACAATTTATACAATATTTCTGTCACGTAAAAAAATACGTTTGCTAATGATTCCTTCAACAAAGTGGCTTAGCAAAGCAGCTCAACCAACTATCAAAACAGGGAGTTGGAGCTAAAATTACCATCAAAGTTTAAGTTAAGTTTGGGTGGAGTAATGTTAGAATGTCTTGCTATGCCACTAATTGAACAATGTTACATTAATACTTATATATTATTTTAATAAATTATATTCATTGTGTGTTTTTAAGAAAGGTACATAACTTGCCTCAATATCATACAAACTGTATTGTGCTAATGTGTTTTTTTTAAATAAATTAAATTAATTAAACATACAATAATGTTAAAGTTCATACAAGTGAAAATTTACTTTTTTTGACTTAACACCATGAAGATTTTATTCCAAATTTTGGCACGCACGTGTAGTTTTATTTAATCGTTACTGTTTTGCACAGACAGCCCACTTTAGGCCCCTTCCCTTCCCGCAACCACCCACCTTGAAAGAAGATAACGTATTTGGATCTTAATCTTTGGCAAGAAAAAGCTGCCATCTGTCACCTTAAATCGATTTTGATGTAAAATATATCATCAGATTGATTGCAAATGGAATCCTTAACAATGACGCGATGAAGTTGGAATGTACAATATAGGAACAAATATAGTCACATTCACCCCCTTGTGGAAAATAGTTGCTATTTGGGTCCTAATATTTGGCTACATCTGAGGGGTCATGTACAACGAGATATCAATAATCAATGTTAAATTAATTAAGGAATTTTTTGCAACCAGAATAATTTAGCTGACTTAGTGTGAAGTTTGCAATATTTGCAAAACAATCATCATCCTCACCCCCTTCTGACAGAGGGGTGATATCTTTGTATTTATCTTTGGCTATATTAAGACTGTCGTACATCACCTCATATCAAGTTCAACATAAAATTTATCAAGGAATCGATTGAAGAAGAAATCAATGAGATGACACTGTGTAAAATGTGCAATATTATCAAAATACCATTGTGTGTACCCTTTTCCTTCATCTTGACTATTGGTAAAAATATTTGTAAAAATAATTATATGATGAATTGGTGGTTAAGCTTGAACACAATATAATGACTGCTACAGTTCAAATCAAAAGTATTAGGAAAGTTCATAATTGTGCCATTAAGAAAGAGAATATTAAAGGAATAATGTGCCATGGTTAGATTAACTAGATCCCTGTATGTGAGGCCATTTGTTTTGATTATGTGACAATATAGCGTCGGCGTTTGCCTGACTTGGTATGGCAGATTGAAACGTAACTTGCATACTAAGCAGGGAACCAGACTAATCCACAGAGTTGAAAAATTCCTGGAATAAAATCTTGTACTTTGTACTATGATTATACTCATTAGCAACTTAGCAACATTATTAATTTAAGGGAATGCACATGAATGGCATCACTTGAATACCAATATGTTTATTCTGTACAAGATAACATGGGGATTGCAATGTATTAAAGCTGACAAAAGTTATCAACAGTTAATCTATGATAAATGCAGTCTTCAACTGGCCAATGGTGGCCAACAGATTGATCTGAATCCACTAAAACAACTCCCCACTCATTTCTGGATGCATCTGTTCAAATAGCAAAGTCAACTGTTCTGTCTTATAAGGGTGCAAATTTCTGTTGATCTATAATGAGCACATTAATTTGGGCAAGAGAACAATCAATCAGATTTATGGGGACAGGTCAGGTGTTAAATTGCTATAATGCAATAATCTGAAATGTCTGTGTCATGAGAGTAAGTGATTCTTAATTAAGCCTTCATTAATTAACTTTCCGACAGACTGGAAGGAAATGTTTAACTTTGATTTTTGTCGAGTTGAGATTTTCCAGAATCAGTCATTTTGAAATCTAGAAGTCAGGCTGACCGCAAGTTTGGCGCCTAGTTATAAAAGGTGGTAGATATATTTAATCCTCATTGGTTACACTAAATAAGGAGCATGTTTCCCACATGAAATTTCTTGCTTTTAATATGCCTCCATCAAAAAGTCTAGCCAGTCTACATTTTTCCTGCGAGAGTGAAACTATAAGAGATCAAATTTAGAAGAAATCGTCTTGTAAAACATTTATGTAAGGGACTGGATATCTGGAAAGTCGACGTACACGATTCTAGTGTAAGAGGTGAGCAAAGTTTGAAAGTACATGGTATTTAATTTGCATCAATCTCATGTCATTCATTGAAACCAATATAATGATTTGCTTGAATTTATTTGCTTGCATTTGCATGAATTTATTTGTTTCAATTTGTAAATTTTCTTGGTAATTGATTATAATTGTGTTGAGTTCATCTAATTAAATTCATACAGTGATCTTTCTATAAGTTTGATGAATTGTTTGAATTTGTCCTCTTGATTGTTGTATGAAATGGGTATTCTAAGACTTCATGCATTACTTTAGTTGATATGATTATGAGTTATGATAATCTGAGCATATTTACTGAAATATACATTGTTAAGCTATGAAGGGAGATTTCATGTATGCTAAAGACTTGAATGTGTGTATTCGCTAACAATAATGTAGTTAAGCCTTGTAATGAATTTCAGTCATTCATTTGTGTAATTGAGACTAGAACAGAAATGTTATGTCTCGTGATGTTAATGTGAGTCAGTGATGAAACAGCTGCTAGGATATACATTATTCTTATATTTGTTTATGGTCTGCCATGTTTGGCTTGACCAGATAGCCTTTGCTATATGTTTGAATTCTGTTAGGAAAAAAGCTGACTAAAGAATGGGGAGTAATGATCTATTCCCAGTAGGATATCTGAAAGAAGATTTAAGTTGCTTCTCTGTTTATTTTGAAAGGAAAAATGGCTCAACTGCTGTATCCACGTACCCAATTATCCAAGTATGTATGTACTTGTGTATCCACCTACCCACTCTATCTGAATAGTCAGTGTGAGGGCCAAAAGAAGCAAGACAGTAGAGAGTTTGAAGAAAAAAAGCAAAAGGACCAATAATAACAGCCATAGTGAAGATGTTTTAAACCAGAAATAAGCAGATTATCAAGTTGTACAAGGCAATGACTTCTATGATGAACCAATTCTATCATTTAAAACAGATTGGCTATTTATATAAGTATATTTATGTTTGAAATTCAGTAAATTATTTATTTCAAAAGAGAAGTGTATTTTCCTAATGTAATGTATTATAACAGATGTTTATGTAATTGATTATATTGTTATATTTCATGTCATTCGTGTCATTCTGTTTCTGTTCTTTATATCTGCTCGGATCTATATGTATTCCACCTATAGGTTTCACACTTTCTATTAATATTTACTCGATCCAGGTAATAACACCAAGGGCAATCACCCTCAAGATAATGAGAACCAAAAAACAGCGGACATCTTGTAAGAAGGTACAATCCACTAATCAACCCCATTAACACCCCCAGCAAAACTTCCCCGCCCATAACATACACACACACTTGGGTCTAAGATTTGTTTTGACAGCTATAATTTTTTAAAATTATTTTCAAATCAACATTTTTGCTCTGCCTTATTGTATCAGACAAAATCCCAGCATTATTGCAGACCAAGAACAAATGTATCTCTTCCCCTCTATAAAACGTTCGGCATTATTGCAGACCAAGAACAAATGTATCTATTCCCCTCTATAAAATTTGTTCAAATGTACTATATTAGTATTACATCCATCAAGCTGCTGTCCATTTGACCAGTAACACACACACACACACACACACACACACACACATATATATATATATATATATATATATATATATATATATATATATATATATATATATATATATATATATATATATATATATATATATATATATATGCGCGCTTCATCTGTAAGGATAGATGTTGAATTTTACTGGATCAATATCTAAATAGAGTCAGAATAAACTGAGACCTCTTTTACTTAACCATAAAATCCAGATATAACCTTCTCCAACACAAAAGTTGAAATTTTTTAAAGCATAAATTGGGGAACATGTTCATGTTGATGATGTCATCATTATACATGTAGTAGGAGCAGCAAATACTCTGCTCACTGAACCATAAATATAGATGTTTCACAATTTTTTAATGACCCTCTGTGTGCTGGAAATCCCAAGGTTAAACAGCATTTATAAACTATTATACATGACATACCAATGATATTATTTGTTTTATGTACATTTTTTAAAATGAAGTGAAACATTAAAATAATTCTGCTGTAAATAGTTCCAGATCAAATGAAAAACCATCTTGTTTTTAAATGTTCAGGAGTTAAACTCGTTCAAAGTCATTTGATTTCTGACTATTCTGAATTTACATTTAGGATTTGGTGCTTTGAATAGATTGAAACTCTCCCATATTGTAAGAAGAAGGTAAGGTACTACAAGTTCCTTTCCTTTACATGTCATCTAATTGATACCAGAATCTTTTGTTCATTAAAAATTGTCATGTATTTTGGTACGTCGTTTTGATTTTTGAATTTTGTCAATTGAGTCAATTGTAAATCTTTTGCAAAATCCATTCAGCAGATATTGGCGACTGCCTTGCTTGACATATGTACATATCAAGCTATACATGAACTTATCCTTCCAATTTATTTTGTCTGTATTCTGAGCCATCTGTATTCTTCCAAACAAAGAAGATTCATCCATGTGGCCATATTGTTTGGGGTTATTTTATGGGCATATGGTCACCAATCTAGATCATCCCCAGCTAGGCATAAAAGACAAACCTAAATCACCCACAACTTGGCACAGAAGTCCACTTTCCACCATAGTTGCTAAAAAGAGCAACTCTGCTATCTGTGGATTTAATAGCCAAGTTTGGATATTATCCTTAGGCCTTAGGTCACATCTGTATGTTATGTGCAACAAATTAGTTCTGAATATGTGGTCCCATTATTTTTTTTCATGACTTACTGAATTAAATTCAATACATATTTTGCAAGTAATTTCAAATAAGCACAATGCTTTCACAAAAATGTGTTACTTTGTGTCTTTGCAAAGTATAAAACAGCCAATGCTTATTGGAGCACTTCGATTGTTAAATCTTCATTTCAGACTTGCAGACTGTAAAGCTTTTAAATTCTGCAATTCTAAGATTATTTATAGCTTGGCAAGAAAGTTAACTTAGATCATCCCCAAATGGGCATAAAATTAAATTTAGATCATCCCCAACTGGACAAATCAGTCAATCTGGATCATCCCCAACTTGGCATAAAAGTCAATTTAGATCATCCTCAACTGGGCATAAAAGTCAATCTGGATAATCCCCAACTGGGCATAAAAATCTATCTGGATAATCCCCAACTGGGCATAGATTTCAATTTAGATCATCCCCAACTAGGCGTAAAAGTCAATCTGGATAATCCCCAGCACATGTACGAGTGAGACAGGTGATCTCTATACCTCTGTAAAATGGAATTCTTCAATTTATTAATTTATTAATAGTTCATAAACTCTGGATTATTCTTGAACTGAACATGAAAAACTTTCTGTAGCAGTTCATGAATAACCTGAAGAACTATTTAAGTACTATTAAAGAACAATAATAAATAACAGGAGTTTAAGCACTGTTCTTGAAAGAGTTTAAAAGACATATTAAAAACAGTTATTATGTACAAAATGAATTTAAATATGTCATAAGCTCATGAATAGTTCTTGAAAGAAATTTGGAACAGGTAAAGAACAGTTAAAGAACTAAAACTTGAAGGTAAAATTCTTGACAAAAAAGTTGATAAAATAGTTGTTAACAAATCAGGAATAGTGTAAAAGAATGTAGTTTGATAAGTACATGTAAATCAAAATTCATGGTCATCTGACTCTGAATGCAGCATGATTCAATAAGAGACTATTTCTGTCATAAACTTAACCTTTAACTGCAAGCTTATCGCAGTTTCAAAATTACTCAAATGACACTTGCTCAGGGCAAATATGATACCTGAGAGAATGCCTGAAAAGGGGGGCAACAGGAATACAAATCTAATATTTAATACAACCCATATATGGCCCTAAAGTGAACAAAATATGAAATCAGGAAGTATTATTTACCATCACATCATTAAGCCTTAGGTGACCTGTAAGTTCAAGGTCACTGTCATTTCTAACTTACAGTTTACTACAAATTACATTCTCAAATCCATCGCTTACTGAAGAAAAAAAATTTCAAGTTCAACAATGGTGTTAATACAATTCTGTTTACTCCAAATATCATAAGCTCCCTCTTTATTTACCAATTTCAAAGAGTCATATAAAAATAATAAGAAAATATAACTCATCATGTTTAATTTAAAATGTTTTCTTTTTTAATTTAAAAAAACCCCACCAAAACACTGAAATAACACTTCTAATTACATGGGTCTTAATATCACATCTAGAATAAAGCAATGCATGTGTGTGTGTGTGTGTGTGTGTGTGTGTGTGTGTGTGTGAATTGCAAATGGGGACATGAATGATTATACACAACTACACACTATACACACCTTGCAAACAAAGATGTTTTCAGCATCCAGCAAGTTTCTATATTTTCCGTTAAAACACTATTATTTTCATTAAACATATCAACTAAGTATATTCTAATGAGATCATAAAGATAATGTATTGTTCAATACTGAAAAATTATCTGACATCAAAGATATTTCAGTGACAAATATTATCATAATTTAGACTTGGCCTTGTTTCTTTTTTCCAGTTCCAGAATTGTAAACATTGTTGGTCTGCATCTATGTAATTATGTCGTGCTGACTTATTACCTATGGTTGTTTTGTTTTGTTCACTATCTGTACTTTCCAGAATCATGCAGCAGGCACTGATAAACAAGGGTTCATATTTAAAAGCTGAAGTAACATGGCCATTAGATTCTGATAGAAATTGCACTGAGTCAAAACCTGATTTCAAATTCAGCTATATGGCCTACTTGATTATGAGCGATTCTGATCATGTTTTGAATGGACAATGTTATTTATTATGTGAGGGGTGATATGTGATAATCCCCCACTTGTTAAGGACACACTGTATTAATTGTATGGAAAAATGGGAACCAGCCTGGAAATGGGTGAACATAAAATAGTGCATATATGTTTGGCTGGCCAGGATTGGTTGATAATGAAAGTAATTTTGTAGCAAAAGAATCTTTTGAGAGCTTATACCAGGTGTAACTGAAAAAAAAAATTTAGACATTGCTTTCTTGATGGAATTTAAGTCCTTTAACAGTCTTACACTTGGAACAATCATTATTGAAATTAGCACCTGACTCTTTTGGTGCAGAATTAAAAGCACATGTTTCAAACACATGTAGGTCCAGAAAATGCAGTGGCTCACATACATCCTTTCTTCTACACAGAAGCTAGCATCCAGTTTTCATCTATACTGATAAATATAGGTTTGATCATGAGCCCTCAAAAATTTAAGGTTAATGAATTTTTAATATCATGGTATTTGCATAGGTTTACTATGGGAACTGAATTAGTACCATGCATTCTTGATGGTGCTTTGGTTATTGTTAATTTAGGAGATGATCAACCACACTGTTATTGCCCAGATCAAGCAAACATCAAATTAAAATAGGAAATTGATAGATGGAAAAAACAGAGATCTGAGCAAAGATACAGAATAGAACACAATTAGTCCCCATATGGAAAATACAAGTTAATAAATTAGAGAAACAAAATGAAACTGAACATGACATTTGAATGAAAAACTTTCTCTTAGATCTAAAGATACAAAATTTATTCAAAATGCAATTAGCTGTTCTGTTAAATATGAATTTCTTCTGGAAATACACACCCTCATTTAGCTTATCCAATCAGTATTAACTTTCTCTAACCGCCAAAAATTTGAACACTTTCACTTAAGTCAGAATAATTCTTTCTAGTCCACCTTTATTAATACTGTTTCTGGACAATTTCATTTTATGAAACCTATTTCTGATGGCCCAGGATTTATTCTGGCTTTTCTCATTTTTGTCATCTTTCGCTGCTTGGCCTTACATTAGCATTTTCTTTCTGACCATCATCTGAATGAATTCTCAATAAAATTCAATCATGCTCACAAATAGAGGTAAGCCATCACAAGCTGCCAGTTTATTGCAAATCTAGCCCATATGTAAAAGTTAATGGCTACATGTCATGCTGACCAGAATAAATTAAACTGTGACAAAATATCTAAGAAAATTATGCACCAGTACATATTATGTGGGGAATAAATTATTTTTATTGTTATCAATTTTGTTTAAATGACAGCTAATTAGCTGATAATTGAGCAAGCTGTTTCAAATTTTGCAATTCAAAACAGAAAGCTCAATTATTTGAATCATTTCAGAAATTGTTATTTAAATGAAAATGTAAGATATTTCTATTTTTGTGTATCAA
Source organism: Unio pictorum (assembly GCA_030141615.1). NCBI lineage: Eukaryota > Metazoa > Mollusca > Bivalvia > Unionida > Unionidae > Unio > Unio pictorum. The sequence goes on along the minus strand of JARLTB010000044.1, from coordinate 10,225,688 downwards.
TCTGATGCATTCAATTATATATATAGACACAATTTCTTGGGGGAAGGAGGAGCAGAGAGAAAACCTGACTTTTTAAAATCCTAATTAATTGAATTTAGCACTTATTTGCTCATATATGATTTACAAGACAGATCAGCAAAAACATTACATTTCACTTCAGACAAATAAAAAATGTGTCTTTCTGGTTACATCAAAAATGACATTCAGTTCAGTTCAGAACAAATAGTTTTTGTTTATTTGGGATTTTTCTTGTTTGGTCTGATGGATTTAAATGAAAAATAAAAAATAAGTGTCATTTTCATACCGAAGTTTGCTTTTTCTATTGTACATACATTTCATGAGTGGTTCTATTGTAGTTACATACATTTCATGAATGGTTCTATTGTAGTTACATACATTTCATGAGTGGTTCTATCGTAGTTACATACATTTCATGAGTGGTTCTATTGTAGTTACATACATTTCATGAGTGGTTCTATCATAGTTACATACATTTCATGAGTGGTTCTATCATAGTTACATATATTTCATGAGTGGTTCTATTGTATACACATACATTTCATGAGTGGTTCTATCATAGTTACATACATTTCATAAGTGGTTCATGAACATTACATGGTTGAATGTTTAAGAATGTTAGTTCAAAAACTGTTCTAAAACAGTATTTCATGAACCATGAACATATAAATTATTGAATAATGCTATCACAAGAATTCAAACTATTTTTTTAATCAACGCCTGATTTTGTTTTTGAGGACAAGTTTTTATACAGTACCCTATGCTTATAAGTCAAGTCCAACTGCAAACTGCACAGACCCAGATCTGCTATCTCATAATGCACAGGCAAATCTGGGTATGTGTTTAGTTGTTAAAAGCAATTAGTACAACAGACAACACAGACCCTGATCTACAAGTGCACTATGATATCACAAAGCAGGACCTTTGTTCTCTGTGGTTTGACTTTACTTATAAGCAAGTATACATGGTAACTATTAATGGATGCAGCCTACTATACCATAGCTCACTTGACCTTATTGCCAGGTGAACCAAAAAGTAAACCTTTATTGCACAGCTAAACCATCCAAAAATCTAGCCAACAATGTAAAACTGTATGGCATAGCTACAACATCCAAAACTCTAGCCAACAAAGTAAAACTGTATTGCATAGCAACACCATCCAAACATTTATCCAACAAAGTAAAACTTCATTGCATCCACTATCCAAAAATCTAGCCAAAAAAGTAAAAATTTATTGCATATCTACACCATTCAAAAATCCAGTTAACAAAGTAAAACTTTATTGCATAGCTACACCATCCAAAAATCTAGCCAACAAAGTAAAACTGTATTGCATAGCTACACCATTCAAAAATCTAGTTAACAAAGTAAAACTTTATTGCATAGCTACATAATCCTAAAATCTAGTCAACAAAATAAAACTGTATTGCACAGCTAAACCATACAAAAATCTAGCCAACAAAGTTCAACACAATCTTCTGTCTGATGTCTGGAAAAGTCATTATGAACTCAATTCTCAAAAGATCCCTTGTTGCCAATTGTTTTTAAAAGAAAGTCCTAATTGTAGCCAGAGGATAATGGTAAAAACCTATTGCATATCCATGCTAACAATACCTAGTGTACATAGTAGTTTCAACATAATCCTCCAACTCATCTATTCCAAACATTAATCACAGGTGCTACTCTGTTTGTTGATATTAGGAAAACAGTATCAAGTCAAATTAATGCCCCTCCTTGTACTGTTTGCCAGCAAATGAAGGTCTAAAGCATTAGCTTTGCATGATCAAAGTAAGAAATCAGTTAACTTGTCTATAAATGTTGAAGGGTAGTATGATCATAGGGATTTGTTTTACATATCCTTAAAGGCCATGACCTCACCAGGATGTGGAGTGGGTTACCATTCAGTCTGGCTGGGTGTCCTTGAGAAAACACCACACTAAATTATGTTCTGATAGCCTGTTAGACACTGGAACTGTCACACATGTAATTGATAGGTGAAGCTACTTAAATGAGCAAATGTACATGGTAAACTGGTTTTAATGGTGGTAAATTAGCTCTACCATTCAACTTACCAGGAATATAGTTAATAGTGTTTTCCTATTTACACTTAGTCTGATATAGGTAGGTATAAAATTGCCTATGCTCTGCCAGTTATAAATATATGTATAAACATATACTCAATGTAATGACCATCTAGTTTTAACTGTAGCTTTAAAATGTTAATGTAGAAAGTGATTGATTGGTTAGTTAATTAATCCTTGAATGTTAAGCATAGCACCTACTAATTAACTCATCAAGATATGCTTAATAATGTGTGATCAGGGATTAGTTTTAAGTATTATTAAATTAAAACATTCTAGTATCTGTGATTAGTTCACTCACCTATAAATGTTGAATGTTTTGTGATCAATTAGTTAACAAAGCATAGATGTGATAGGTGAGTGGTTTGCTCTTCCTTTGAAGCTGAACACATATAATCAAGCTGCAAAACATGGTCAGTGATTACTGATTTTGTTTTTTGTTTTTTTATGGTTTAACGCCATTTTTCAGCACAATATAGGCTATACATGACGGCCAGTATTAATGGTGGAGGAAGAAACCGGACAAACCCCGGAAAGAACCACCGACCCACGAGAAGCTACTGGCAAGCTTTCTCACATAACTACATTTGCCGAATCTTAGACTCGAACACACGCAGACAGAGGTGAGATGGCAGTGGTCCGTAACGGACAGCGCTTTAGACCACTCGGCCACTCGGGGCCCCCAGTGATTACTGAAGTAAAGTGGCAATTAGTTCACTATCTTCAAATATCACAAATTCAGTATTCAGTGTTTAGTTATGTAACTTATGTTATTCTTAATTCTTGTTCTCTGTGTACATGATGATTAATTTCAGCTAACGCTTTTTCTTCTCATATGGATTATGTTATAATCAAGGCTGGAACAAGGCAATATGGTGCCTGGGACTGTCTGAAACAGACATCCCCACCATATGTATTCAAAATTCAGAAACATATACAGAACATAAATTTGCTTTATTCTATCAGAAATACTCTTCAAGGTTTTTGTTTCATTTTAGTTCCCCTGTCAGATTTTTGTATTCCCTTCTCCATTCTGGCATTCCTCTGACATTGGCACCCCAGTGCAAACACATTTGCATGCACATAGTTTTGCACCAGCCCAAGTATGTCTCTAAAAGCAAATGATCAGGCAGCTTTACTAGCCATGGTTCCAATATGATAACCCAATCTGCACCTTGGTGTAGTGAGCAGATGTTTCAGTGCTTCAGGTCTGTGAATTTCATTGGATGCAATGGCAGACCACCGACCCAATCAAAATTAAGTTGTTCAAATTTGAACACTGTTCCTACATGAGCACACAACTGGAATGGATTGATACATATGCAGTTTCGCACTGACCATTTGTATTAGTACAAATACCTTTCAGTAACTTCTCGTGAGTCGGTGGTTCTTTCTGGGGGTTTTCCTGGGTTCTTCCTCCACCAATAATACTGGCCGCCATGTATAGCCTATCATGTGCTGAAAAATGGTGTTAAACCCAACAACAACAACTACAACCACTCAAATACACATGTAATGGCTTCCCTTTGGTACAATCATACTTTTGATGTTAAACTTACCAAGTATCCTTTTGAAGTCAATAGCCTCCACTATTTTCAGCTGATGTACAATGCACTGCTGTTACATGCTACTGGTTAATAGGCATTAAATACTACGGTAATGGGAGGGGGGCAACTCATGAAATCCAACAGATGTCACTAGGACAAAGCATTGCAATATCTGCTCAACCAGCCATGTTTAGAACCTTGGTTACCTAAGATGATTGGCAGGTGTCAAACTGCAGTTTATAATTTTTTTTCTTCCCTAGGTTCAATCACTGACTGCAGTATCCTGCTTAAACTATTTCATTTAATTCTTGCTTTAAAATGATAATATGACAAAAATAACTCATACCAGTAATCACATAAAATTGTTTGACAAGTCAAAGGAATCACACAAACTTCAACTGACTGATAACTAACTGATCATTATTAATATAAGTAACTGAAATCATTCCATCAGTTAAGACTATTATCAATGACACAGTTTTACAATGAATAACATTTGTATGAATTTAGCTACCTAACTTTCTCTCTAGTTTTATGTTCTCTAAACTTTTGTGATGCAATCATATTGGTAGAAACAAAGTTAAACCAAACGTATAGTTCCCAATTTTCATATTTAGGGTTAAATATTGGTAAGCACCATGTCACAAGTTCCGTGTTGTACTAAGAATGAAATACCAACAAGTGAATGTTGTTTGGTTGGTTTGAATGGCTGACTTTTAACAGACTATTGGCTATACCATTCAAAGGAAATGACAGCTTTAAAATCCAGCAAACTTTGGAACACAAATCTGACACTCCCCTTATTGAGCTACACGTTACTCCCACAAACATATGAACAAACAAGCTTGTTGATGTTACTTAAAAGAAATCTGACTAACACCATTTCTATATTTTATTTTAACATCCCTCATTTTCATCAACATGTGAGGTTTAATAACATCTTATGTTATAAACATATGACAACACTTAATTTTGTTTGTTTCAAGACGGAAAATAATTTAAACACATATCACTGTCAGGTATTAATTGTGCTATCTGGCCACCGTTGTGGCCTAAAATACAATCCTAATGTCCAGAAAGATATGGGGGTGCATAATGTAGGTGTGTTTCAGTTCTTTTCGAAATTTACATTTTTTTCCATTACCTGTGAATACACCCACAAAACAGCCATTTTTTACCCATATACTGTTGCACTTAAAAATATTTCACTTTTCAAACAAAGAATATTAGTTTTTCCTTGTATTAGTAGAACAGTGTTGTCAGTATTCTTACCGAAAATTTCATCACAATTTTTTAATGTATTTTTCAAAAGTAAAGGTAGAAACTTGCTGGATATATATCAATAAAAGTGTGGAACTTGTACCTTGTTAAGCTTTTTATATGCTTGTTAACATCTTATAGTTAAGTCTATAATTATAATGAAAGATTTCCTATTATTTTACTGAATTTCATTTATAAAAGTTAAACTATAGTTATAAATGCTGCAGAAACCAAAGAAATGTCAGATTGGAGTCTTAATTTTACAGAGTATCCACTTAAATAAAACCTGGTGTGGAAAAATTTGTAGAGTCTGTAACCACTGACAGTTTTCCTTTTCTGAAGACACAATTCAGCTTAATTCATTTTGGTTATACATAATGTGGGTATGATTTAAAAAAATATACAAGTCATGGATATATTTTTCATTACTAATTTCCTGATGGACAAAACTGCTTTATCATACCTATCTTAATACTTAGGTCAATACTTTTGTGTTAAACTGTGCTTTATCATACCTATCTTAATACTTAGGTCAATACTTTTTGTGTTAAACAGTGCTTTATCATACCTATCTTAATACTTAGGTCAATACTTTTTGTGTTAAACTGTGCTTTATCATACCTATCTTAATACTTAGGTCAATACTTTTTGTGTTAAACAGTGCTTTATCATACCTATCTTAATACTTAGGTCAATACTTTTTGTGTTAAACAGTGCTTTATCATACCTATCTTAATACTTAGGTCAATACTTTTTGTGTTAAACAGTGCTTTATCATACCTATCTTAATACTTAGGTCAATACTTTTTGTGTTAAACAGTGCTTTATCATACCTATCTTAATACTTAGGTCAATACTTTTTGTGTTAAACAGTGCTTTATCATACCTATCTTAATACTTAGGTCAATACTTTTGTGTTAAACAGTGCTTTATCATACCTATCTTAATACTTAGGTCAATACTTTTTGTGTTAAACAGTGCTTTATCATACCTAGCTTAATACTTAGGTCAATACTTTTTGTGTTAAACAGTGCTTTATCATACCTATCTTAATACTTAGGTCAATACTTCTTGTGTTAAACAGTGCTTTATCATACTTATCTTAATACTTAGGTCAATACTTTTTGTGTTAAACTGTGCTTTATCATACCTAGCTTAATACTTAGGTCAATACTTTCTGTGTTAAACTGTGCTTTATCATACCTATCTTAATACTTAGGTCAATACTTTTTGTGTTAAACAGTGCTTTATCATACTTATCTTAAATACTTAGGTCAACACTTTTTGTGTTAAACTGTGCTGTAAGATACTGAAGTCAATACTTTTGCTAAAATTACATTTTGTTTGATTAAAAATGGCAAAATGATATGAAAAATTACAATAAAAGTACTTAAATGTCATATTTTCCCCCATTTAGTAAACTTTCAATCCTTCCTTCAGACTAATATATGACTGTTTTCAATATATACAGAAAGTATCAAACACTAAAGAGTTTCAAATAATGTTTTCATATTGATGATGATACAAAAGGATTATGGACTCGTCACATTGTATACATGTATGTTGTAAATGTTCATATTATAATACACATGTATTAAATGGTCACACTGGCATAAAAGCCCACCCTAATCAAGATTTATTTTCTGCAAAATGGTTTTATGGAGTAAAATGTTTTAATTTCTACAAATCCTGAGAAGTCAATTAAAAAGTTTGACATGGTTAGTATTAAACTAATAACAAGACACAAATATTTGCAAATGAATGTGAAAGCAATAACCTCCTGGTTACACATGACAAAAGTTAATGATAATAATAACTGGTAATGCAGAATCACTATGTTAACCCTTTGAACCCGACAGGCCGGTTTACCGGCCGGTTGTAACGGTGTATATACCTGAAAGGCCGGTATACCAGCCTAGCTATCTACCGTCATAACCCGACAGGCCGGTATATGTGTTATGTTATTCGCTAGATGGTCAGTGAAATATAGATCTTGCATGAATGGTACAACATGTACAAAATTTCGAGACAGTTTGTTACATAGTCATAGTAATAAAAAGCATTTTATAAGCATGTTTAAAAAGAGACAATTTGATATTTGCTGTTATATCATAGTGGATTATCATTCTAAGGCATAATATTACTTTTATTTTGCAAAATTTTACTTTTTATAAAATTGTCAAAAATTGCAGGGGAGGCTCGGGTTATTGTGCCGAAATATGGGGGAGATTAGGGTTCAAAGGGTTAAGGCACAACTTCAGTTTCATAATGTTTCAGATTTCTTGTTCATTGGTTTTTTCCTCAACAGTATCCATCATGGATTTAAGATCATCCAACAGTTGCTATTGGAAACCATGAAGCTGGTGGACATATTGTAAACCTGAATGAAGATATCACTGCACAGGAAATGCTTTGAGAATTGTTTCATTCCTTGTACATATTCATTTAATACTTAATTTCATAAGTTTAGCATTATGCTGATAGCTTGTTATATTAATTTTATATCAAAGGTATATAATTTCAGTATTGCAAGACTGTGAATGGGATCCAGTTAATAACAAATGTACCAGTCTTCTAAAACATCATTATCTTTTTCAATTTCTGTTTAATCAAGAAATTAAAGAGATTGTTTAAGCAAAGCAGTCAAAATAAGTTGCTTCATTTCGTAAAGTACATATTGTCCATAACTGTTTGGACCTTTGTCTAAAACATTAATTGAATTTATGCTCTTCTGGAATTAGAACATGTGGTTGATTTTTGCCTATCAGTTCAAATAACAACATCAAAATAATATTATCTATTACCCTTGACTTTGTTAGTATATTCTATTTAAGTTATGCTCTGTTAAAATAGTGTTTCAGCAGGTGTTGAAGAGAGAACAAGGTTTTATTCACTTGTGACCTATCTTAGTCACATGAAAGTTATTAGTTTTGTTTGTTTATGAGTTCAAGTATGTTATATTGCAAAAAGTTAAATGCTCAAGTGTAAACCATGACTGACTTTGCTTGTTATATTCACCCTGTAACCAGAACCTACTCTACCTCCAGCAAACAAGAAAGAAAAAAAAATAACTTGCCATTTATCTTTAATAAATCATTAAATTTTCAAAGATTCAAAGTGTTGAACTTCCAAAATCAAGTTGAAATTTGCCTCCCACCCACCCCCTCTGCAACATATCTGGGCCAAATACCGTGATTTAACTATTTTCATTAGCTAGAGAACAATATCACCAAAAATTTTAAAAAATTTCTCTATCAGTAATTCTCTAAAATTGTATGCCAAAATTAAGGATTTTCTACAAAGTAATGACACTGAAATATTCTGATTTACAGTACATGTACATTTAAGAGTCCTCAAAAAAGAGGATGTTTTGTTCAAAATGCAACTCTTGTAAAACTGACTCAGTTCACTTAGCAAGATGACAAAAACAACAGTCTTTCTTTTTTTCATTTACAAGGATGTATGACATATTTTCTGACAAAGTTGATTCCAACAGCAAACACTATTGATGCTGAACTGCCATTGCATAATAAGCCAACAGATAAAGGTCTGTTAATTGTTTGACTGAATACTGCACATACCCAGATAAATCAGTGCACTACTGATTTGGGTCAATGAAGTTTGCAATCAGAACCAACAAGGATGTGTGTCTGTCTATATATATATATATATATATATATATATATATATATATATATATATATATATATATATATATATATATATATATAGTATTAAGTCAAGGATTTAATACAGGAGAACCTGTATTAAGAGACCACTCTTTCATCCAAAAATATGGTTTCTCAAGACAGGTGATCTCATAACAGGTCACAATGTTACATGATCAATAATTTTGTGCATTGAGAATGTGGTTGCTCAAGATAGGTAGTCTGATGAAGCAGTGGTCTTTCAAGACAGGTTTTACTGTAATAATATATGTGATAGACTTACATGAACCTGCCTGGTTAGTCCCCCACAAATCAATACCTTTTTTAATCTGATAGACTTTCCTGAACCTGTTTGGAGAGTCACCCACAAAACAATATTTTTTTTTATTCACTTCTGTAGAAAAAGCATGTTTTTAAAACAGGTATGTAAAAGCTCTATCATGCTCATAAATGAGTTAATCTGGTTATGTTTATATGTTGAGCGTATCTTTAAAAATCACTATTTGTCCCATATGCTACAGGAAGTTTGTAATACCTGTTGTAAAAATATAATGATAAAAATGAGCAGGGCTTTACAAATCCACCTGTCCCATGTCTAGGACAAGTTAAAAAATTTGGCTCTGACAGGCTCAAGCTTGCATGGTCATGGGGCATGTCACAAAAATTGCGACAGAAATAGAAAAAAGCCATCTTTTTTAGTAAAGCTTTATCTTCTCCACGTTTTTTACTCTTCAATCTCATGGTGTAGCATATGTCAGCATCTTTATTTGACATATGTATGTACCACATTAGTTAACTGCATGCTGTTGACAGATCCTTTATGTACTGAAAGTTTATGAAGTCTGTCTTTTGATTTAGTGAATGTCAAGGCCAGTCTGACATTTTCTCATGCATATGTGATGTGAATATTTACTACTCAAAACAGATTTTGACAAATAGGAAATAGATATTAATATTTTATTTTATGTTTTATATTAACACAATATTTGTAGATCCATGTTATTCACAGACTTTCAGAACCTAATGTTTAAACAGAAAATTAAATTAAGATAAATGTTATGAAACATTATCTAAATTGTGTGTGTGTGTGTGTGTGTGTGTGCAATTTAGATTTTTGTTTTGTTTTTTTTAATGGTTTAACGCCATTTTTCAGCACAATATAGGCTATACATGGCAGCCAGTATTATTGGTGGAGGAAGAACCCAGAAAACCCCAGAAAGAAACACCAACCCACGAGAAGCTACTGGCAAGCTTTCTCACACACCCACATTGGCAGAATCCAAGACTCGAACCCATGCAGATAGAGGTGAGATGGCAGTGTATCATCCATAAAAGACAGTGCTTTAGACTGTTCGGGGCACCCATTTAGATTTTTAATATAGCTTTTAACAATTTTAGTCATACTGCTATGATGTCTGCATTGTGGCAGCTTATAGTGAAGTCTAGTACTGTGGGGTCATGCCACAGACATGTGGCATCTGTGTCCCACCCATATCCTGACACCCAGCTGACTAGTCCTAATACCAACCTCTTAGCTCTGAGTGCCAAGCCAGGTAACTGCTATAGCCTGAATATACCTCCCCATCTGTTTGTACAACCCCTACTGATTTCAATATGGGTAATTTTCAACCACAATGGTCCTAACAATGGCATCATCTCTGCCTTTCATGATTAATGGACTTTCCATACTAACACAGTACCATACTGGGTACAGTATGGATGAGTCTTTTTTTCCTCAGATAATAGAGTGATGTAGTTCATCCTAATCAGTAACTGCCAGATAGTTCCATAAATTACCATATTGTTGAGAGTTTAGAGTTATATTCCTTTGCACACCTGAGCACAGATATTAATACTGCTTGTTAAATCCATGTATAAGACAAATCTGTAGTCAGGGTTTTCTATAGATGTGTACTCTTGGGTTTTGATGAATGGAATTTAAATATGACCCATTTCTGACTCAAAGAAATTTCTGACTTGTACTTCGTTTTGATGGACATAGATTGGGTCTGGAGCATCAATCTTAATTACTCTTGATTCGCTTCTGGCTTAGTTTCTTACTAAGAGTCCAATGCCCATAACAAATTTAATGTATGGGGCACTGACTGACATCTGCTGGAGAAACTTTATACCTTGACAGACAATAATATCACATCAATGGAAGATAGATATGAACTGGAAGGAGCTAACACTCAGATGCAACTGAATTCAGTTGAACTGTTAGAGTCCAAATCCCCAAATCTATTTATTTGTTTATTTTCATGTTAATCCTTCCTTTCTGTCCTCATCTACATATAAATTTACTTGTACTTTAATGATGGACATATTGTTTTAAGATGCAAACAAAGATAAAATGAAAACAAAAGTTCTATGTTTGTAAAACAAATATATTGCAAAAGAGTGGAATGTACAATTTGCTTCATGCATATGGTAGGCATATCTATTAATATGTCAAGTCATCATAGGTGAACATCAACAATATCTGGATAAATACCTAGCCATCATGAGCGAAATACAACAATATCTGTGTAAATACAAGTCATCATGGGTGAGCAACAACAATATCTGGGTAAGTACCAAGTCATCATGGGTGTGCAACAACAATATCTGGGTAAGTACCAAGTCATCATGGGTAAGCTACAACAGTATCTTGGTAAATACCAAGTCATCATGGGTGAGCTACAACAATATCTTGGTAAATACCAAGTCATCATGCGTGAGCTACAACAAAATCTTGGTAAATACCAAGTCATCATACATGAGCTACAACAATATCTTGGTAAATACCAAGTCATCATGGATGACCTACAACAATATCTTGGTAAATACCAAGTCATATACCAAGTCATCATGGGTGAGTTACAACAATATGTGTGTAAATACCAAGTCATCATGGGTGAACTAGAAGAGGAGCGTAAGTATCTTGTTGGTGTATACACATGGGTGATGCCGGATAGATATGTTAGACTGGAGTCTGTCCGTGAAACATAGCACAGAGAACAAATTTTGTGTTTGATTCTGTATCGAATTGATAGCCAATGTAGGGTACAGAGAAGTGGTGAGGTGTGCTCTGATCGAGATACTCTAAAGATTTTCCGTGCAGCTGTGTTTTGAACTTTTTGAAGTTTCTGGAGTAAATATTGTGATGAACCAGACATAATTGAGTTACAATAGTCCAGTCTTGAAAGTACTAATGAACACACAATTGTTTTAGTGGCATCAACTGAAAGATATTTATGAATGGAACTGATGCGTCTCAATTCAAGATATGCAGCCCTGCAGATGTTCATGACATGTTGGTGCAATGTGAGAGTACTGTCTAGAGTAACGCCTAGGTTCCATACTGACTGTGAGAATTTAATGTTGGTGTTGCTGATATTTATCGTCTGAGGTAAAGGATGTGAATGAGAAAGTCTGTGTTGTGATCAGAATAGCCTCAGTTTTATCATCATTCATCTGCAGCTTGTTACATGTCATCCATGATTTCACATCAGAAATGCATTTCTCTACTCCATGGATGGTAGCATCAACTTCAGTTGGGTGGCTAGACTTGTATATTTTGGGTGTCATCAGCATACAATTGGTGCGACACTGGGTGATGATCTATGGCACTTCAGAGCGGCCGAGTATACAGAATGAAGACAACAGGTCCAAGAACAGATCCCAACATACGTCAACTGGGCTGGAGTGTATTCCATTTGCACATATAATTTGTGTCCTGTTGACTAAGTAGGACTTAAACCACTGTAAGGCTATATTCTGAATGCCAAATACATGCTGGAGATGAAGTAATATATCATGGTCTATTGTGTCAAATGCTGCAGATAAATCCAGGAGAGTGATGACTGTAATCTTTCCACTATCCAAAGCAGAGAGAATGTCACTAAATACTTTCAGAAGAGTAGTTTCCGTACTGTGGCAAGGGCGATATGCAGACTGTACATTGCTAAAAGGACTGTTTGAATTCAAATGAGATACAAGTTGAGTTAGAACAACCTTTTCTAAGATTTTTTATATGAATGGGAGATTAGAAACTGGGCAGTAGTTCTTTAAATCATTATGGTCCAGTGTTGGTTTCTTCAGCAGTGCCTTTACAATGGCAGTTTTGAAAAATGATGGGAATTTCCCTGATGAGAGAGAGATATTAATAACATCAGTTAGTGAAGGCAATATTGGTTCTAAGTACTCAAGCAGCAGTGATGTCGGAATTGGATCAAGTATTTATAAATCAAAGCCATCACAACAAGTAAACAACAGCAAATAATGTGTAATTAGAAGCAAAAGAATGTTCATCTAGTCTACACAAGGTTGTTCTCGTTGTAGGGTTTAATGACATTTTTCAACAAAAGATAGGCTATACATGACAGCCAGTATTAATGGTGGAGGAAGAACCCAGGAAAACCCAAGAACGAACTAACAACCCACGAGAAGCTACAGTGGCATGCTTTCTAACATATCCATATTGGTCTAACCACATGCTTGAACTAATGCAGACATAGGTGAGATGGCAATGATCTGTAATGGTGAGCACTTCAGACCGCTAGGCCACTCGAGACACCAACTTACACTAAGCTAAAAGCCAACTATAATTGCTATAGGTCAAGCAATTTTGGTTGAAAGTCATTTATTACCTGCCTCATAATCCAAAATGATTTTTTTTCGGGAGGCTTCTAAAAGCATAACCATGGTAGATGATTGCTAGAATCTGTATACATAAAATATTCTGAACAATTTTAATTCAGACTGACCTATTTGAACGATACAACATAAACAGAGTTGATGTGCTGTGAAAAACCAAATCATACACCTCACATAACCTATTTACCGATGATCAACAAAGTTGGTAAACACACTAAATGTAAGACTGAATAAAATTGGGAACATACAAAGTTGTGTCCACTCTTCAATTTTAAAAAAAATCTATGGTATTATGAAGATCTAAATTTCTTTAGCAATATCTCTTTCTTTCAAGGACAAAGAAAACAAAAATTCACTTACCCTAGTCTTGGATGTCTGCTTGAGACCAATGGCAGGTTGGCTTCTTGACGACTGCAATAAAGAGTATGCATGTATGGATGGATGTATATATGGATGGATGTCCTTTTTTCTGTTTTTGCTTCCAAATAAATAAATGGATGGATGGAAGGATGGATATATATATATATATATATATATATATATATATATATATATATATATATATATATATTTACTGTTTATAAAGTGCTAGCATGTTTAGGTTTCCCTTTCAAAAAAGGTGATGCTATAAAAGGCTGATATCTTTCAAATACCAAGTCCCATTGCAAATATCGCCCAACATCTGAGCTGGAACATGATCACATTACACTTACCTAGGAGAAAGGTTGCTTCTCCAGAATTGAAAATACCTTGACATACATATTTATAGGTACATAACTGACAATTGTACAGTGAAAAGTGCATTATGTGCCTGCCTGACTAGTCCTCTGTGTAAACACCAGCAGGGTATGGTTCATTCTGGAGACGTTTGGTCAATGGGTCTCATGGACCTCAACATTTTGTCAAAGTATGATGTCTTGAGCTAAACCTATTGTGCAGACACCATTTTTTCTTATAAGACTTACCATGACATCTGACCATTAAATCCAAGAATCAACTGGTTTCTTTATTATCTCAAATCTAAGCCATCCCAAAGCATTGTTATGAACTTAAAAAACAAAAAGTCTTTGAGCCACAATGACCCTGACCTTTTTTGTTGTTTTGACCCAGAAATCAACAGTCCTCTTCCATACCTGAAATATAAGCTCTCCATTATGTTTGGTTAATTAGTAAAGTTAATTAGTAAAGTTACTATGCAAATGCCATTTCTCTTCTTTTAAAAGTGACCATGATGATTTGACCACCAAAATCAACATGAAACTTGTCCATGAGCTTTGCTGAAGATACATATGTGTGATGACTGACATTCTTATGCAAGAACCATTTTATTTCTTTCATTCACAGTGACCTTGACCATTGACCTTTTGACTCCTAACAAATAGGCTTATTTCTTACTGTCAATGCAAGGCATTCAAAACGTTCAGTCTATGCATGTAATGTAGAACTAATGTTACCATGCAGATAACATTTTTCTTCTTTTAATCAGTATCATGACCTTTAATTATCTGACAAATTCTTCCTTACTCCAAATAAAAACTTTCCAAAATGTTTGATCCAGGTATGTATTGTAAACAAATGTTATCCTGCAGAAACCATGCATTTTATTCCAGTTAACGTGACTCTGATTTTTGACCTTTTGAGTACAAAATCAAAATACTGAGCCAAAAATTGATCTAGTGCAAGCTAGCCACAAACTCTGCTTCAAGTACTGATGCAGCACTATGTTATTGTGCAGAACCATTTGATCTTTGACCTTATAACTGCAGTATGTATCAATCAGGTTTTTCCATACCCAAGTGCTATCCACCCACATAGTTTTGTAACTTAACACAAGATCTTGTGCCTAGAGCATCCACCTTGGATATGGGAGGTCATAGTAGTGATGGGAATCGGTCAGAAATTCATAATCGATAATCGGTTCCTCTTATCCAACTGATCATCGATTATAATCGGTTACTAAGAGCAAGTCTTGTTTTTTGTTACACAGTTATATCTTTGATCAAGAGTTCAATATGTTTATAAATGTACAGGAGTAATCTCTTTAGATGACATGTATACTTTAACCTGACAATAATATCTTCGGGAGAGGTCAACAGAGGTTACATGAATATAGGCGTGGCAAATAGCAAATTTTTGTCTGGCAGACAACAATTAAAAATCGCGTATTTTATCACAAAATTACCGAAACTAGCCTGATTTCGGCCTCAGTAACAGCCTGAATCATAATTTTTCAACTAAATAAGTAATCACGAACTGAAAAAAGAACAAAATAATTTAATTCGTTTTTACTTAGGTTATTTGCCTTTAAATGTACTAACTCAACAATTTAACAACTTGACCATATAATAATGACTATATGTTCCTAATTATGAATCATAAGGTTTCATATTTGTAGTTGTTAAGGTAATTAATAAATTTCAGGTCAACTTTAGAGGCTGGGAGTTTTACTAACCTTTGTGCTTTGCATGCACCTAGCAAGTAGTCTCCCTTTACACAAAATCGATTATGGAGTTCACAATCGATGATCTGCTAAACCAACTGATGATCGATTATAATCGATAATCGGAACAACACTAGGTCATAGGTTCAAATCCTGGCAGAATCATATGAAATATGTATACTAATAAACATGGTAATTACAGCTGCCTCACTAGGCATTCAGCATTAAGTGATCAGTGCTAGGACTGGTCTCTGCCTGATATCAGGACAATATGACTGAGTGGGACATGATGCTACATGTCTGCAGCATCAGATGCGAAAGCACTAGATACATGTATCACAACAAATTGCCATACTGCAAACATTGTAGAAATATGACTGAAATAGTTAAAACTAAATTACAAATAAAAAACACAAACACACACATAAACTTAAAATAAGTAAATCTGACAGTTAAAGGTAACTGTCCATGTTTTGCAAACCTTTGGAATTTCCAGTTCACTTATTTTAGATAAATAACTGCAATATATATTTTTATGTGAGGGATTGTTATCATTTTAATCTATTTCTGTATGTTCTGAATGAATTTTATCTTTCATAAATTTGACAGTTGTAATCCAAATTGGCAAAAACTGAATGGTCAGCAGAAAATTACCTTCCTCTTAGTGTCCATCAGATCTCTCTCGCCTTGGGCATCTTGACTATTCTTATCTCTGATTACACAAGTTTAAAAAAATTAATGAATTTTAAAACATCCTTTGAAGCTTTTATTTAATATCTAATTTTTTAATATCTTGCTACTTTTTTGACATTATCTGTGGCACCAACATTAAAAACAGCTGGATCAAGCATATACATATCTTTAAACATCATCAGAAACAAATATCACATCTGACATAGAATTCAGTGAAAAAGTGTTTGAATCAGTTCCAACCCATTGCAATAAAAAAAAGTGCATTTACCATGTTCAGTTGAATATGAATCATAAATTCTAATGATTTATGATGCACAGTGACTTTTATTTTTGCATTACCACATTTTTGTCGCAGTATACATTCTAAGCATTGCATGGGATCCATTTAGGTGCAAAAGGTTAGATGATATTGAAAAATTAAACTTAAAAGTTGAAATTTATTGAAAATTTCATGGAGCACAATTAAGGATCACATGCCCACCCACCCTCCATGTCTCATCTTGTATCCAGTGACCTCTCTAAGGACTGACCAGTCATGTGACCTTTGTATTCACCTCATTTGATCCATAAGGCTACTTCAGGTTCTATGAAATTATAAAACTTGGTAAGTATCATTTAACTTTCCATTTATATAGCATGGTAGATATAAAAGTAGAAAAAGACTGGGTATGACCTGCTATTTCCATATCAAAATCAATATGGACAGAAACTAAAGCTAACACTGGAGTAAAAATCAAAATTACTTTGTTGTGTCCTCAGGACTCCATAGCAATGAGCTATTAAATGAACTATTAAAAATTTGTTTAAAACCTTAAGAACTAGTTATGAAATCTGCTACAGCCATTAATCAAGATAAATTCTTTTCTTTTGAAAAGGGATATCATTATCAACTTAAATCCAATTAATCAACAAATATGATCTCACCTTTATTACAAGTATATCCATTTTGTACTATCTATGCTGTTGGCGCACACTGTATTTGCAGTCTTTCCAGCATATACTTTTTAATAAGTAAATAACAAATTTAAATGCCTGCACTAAAAATATACCATAACAATTCCTGTACTGAAATCAATACCTAAGATAGGTCAAAACATTTTCAAAGCTATCAATCCCATTGTTCTTTATAACACACATGTATAAATAACAGGTATGTCTTATCTTTATACTGCACAGGTAGCAGGTGCCTTTACCAATTAGTGGCATTCCTGCACTGGTAGAAAAAGTAAAGAGCTAACATTATTTTGTTTTGGTCTGGCAGACAACAACAAATCAAAACAATATTTGCTTAGGTACTGACCAATTCATTTTTACAGTGGGGACAGTAGATAGGATTTTGTTTAAAAAAAAGTTTCCTGCTCCCAAAAAACTTTAAAAAATTATTTCTTGCTAGAAACTTTAAAAACACCAGAAATAAGTATATCCTATATATTTGTTGAAAAGAAAATGATTATATGATAGACAATGAATTGTCTCAGTTTGAAAGAAAATCTCCCCCCGCCCTTAAAATAAAGTGGTAATCCCTTATGTTGCCACTTATGTCTGGTCATTTAACAGGTATACAGTCAGTGCAGTTTTGATTAACACATATATATGAGCACAAATCTGCATATAAAAATGTAAAAATATCAACATTATGTACAATAACTTTGTATGCTCAACTTGGACCTAAGCAGATATAAGAACAAACTTTTTCCCATGTAAAACAGTGTGATCACACTCGTCAATTCAAAGAGAAACATAATTGTCCAATTATTGATAAAAATATACCAGACCCTTTGAAAAATTAATGCATTCATATCTGTCTAATTGCATGTTACACAAGTTTAGCATTACAAAACATATAATTATGTCAGAATAGCTACTTTTCAAATACATTCATATCATATAGTTATAGGAAGCTGTTATGATGTAGAGCTGCAGCAATTATAACCTGATCACGATGAACATCAAATCAATAAAAATTGAGTCACCCATACACAAGAATAAAGCCTTCAGCACACAGCTGCAGCAAACATGTGCTTCATATGTTGCAACCTTGTGGCAATGTAATCTTTTATGCAAATCTGCTTTTGTCCCTGACAAGTTTGCACAATGTTATAGCAAGTTTTTGACAGTTCTGACACTTGTGGGATGTATGTGTATGCTTGTGGCTACTTTCTGTCAATTTTGATGTAGTCTAGATTTTGTCAATGAATATGTTTGTGTCTAACAAACATTTGCTAAATTCTATTCATGCTAAATTAGCTATGTGTATGTTATACAATTTTCTGATGTTTGTAAAATTTAACCATGTTATATGAAGAAGTAACCACTATTCTAATGCAATCATGTTACTTTCTATTTTACACAAAATTGTGAGCTGACAGACCTGTTGTTGCCATAAAAAAAATACTATCATGTTTTGCAAATTTGAAATTCTTAGTGATTTAACTGCCATCAGATGTGGATGAAAAATACTCCATTTCATCTACATTTTACAAACTGTACCATGAGAGGGCATGTTGCATTTTTTTAATACAGAGAATAAAACCATCACTTTTTTTATCCCAGTAATTAACAGTTAAAATTATGTTACTGACATTCTGAAATCAAAGATTTGATTAAACTCAACAACATTATATGAAAATGATTTACAGCTATTTCTTATACCAGATTTACTCACTTATAAGTGGAGTCAAACAGCAAAGACCAAGATCTGCCATTGCATAATGTGCTGGCAGTTCCAGGTCTATGCAATCTGTCATAAGTAATCAGTAGAACAAACAATACAGACCCTGATCTGCAAATGCATTCTGCTATGGCAGATCAGGATCTTTGTTGTTTGCAGTTTGATGCAACTTATAACCAAGTATAAACAGTACCTTCATTTGTTTTCCTTTTTTTAATAAAACTAGATTCAGATCAAGAAGGTACTTGTACTTTTGATGCCATAAATTGCTTTTTCTTTACTGTCTCCCCCTCCCCATGAAAATGTAAAGGTAACATTGCTTTTAAAACTGAACTCACATTAGGGATGAAAATACTCTCACACATCAGATTTATATGCACTTAGTCCTAAACAACTCAAATGTGATTGAAAGTTACAATGATGGCAGGTTTTCACATCCTTAATATATATCACTTTTTTTTATGGAGAAGATCACTCTGGTGGCCTCTGGTGGCCTAGTGGTTAGAAGGTCCACATTGGATGTGGGAGGATATAAGTTTGATCCCCGGCAGACGAATAGGACGAACAGCTGCCTCGCTTGGCGTCCAGCATGAAGAGGCTAGTGTTAGGACTGGTCGGCCTGGTGTAAAGATAATGTGACTGGGTGGGACATCAAGCTATATGTCTGTCAATAACATGACAATGAACAACAGATGGATGGATGGATGGACCATGGACAACAGGCCATCCATATGCTCTTCTGGTCAATGTCCAATTGAGGTAAAAATTATTTAGAATGGTTTGATATTGTGGAATATAATGCCATTTTTTAGCACATGAAGGCTATATATGGTGGCCAGTATATTTTGGTGCAGGTAGAACCACCAACCTGATTGCAAGTTTTATCACATACCCACACGGGTCAAGATGAGATGCAATCCATGTTTTTTTTTATGAGGTGAGATGTGCATGATCTGTGAGTGCTTTTAAACAACTAATTACCTGGGACCCCCTAATGATTAAAAAAATGAAATATAGATCTGTGGCATGTGTAACATTCTTTAGCAATTAATTTTTAGTCATCTGAAATGCTTTTATTCAAATAAATAATGTTACTTTGCCATTTTATTGAATATAAACAGATTTCCTGAAATTTAAGCTTTTCATTATACAATGATCCAACAAGTCCTTGTACAAACTGAGGATGATTCCACTTTAAACGCCTTTCTCTTAAACATAATTTTTCAAATTGTAATCATCTTCAAACTATCTTCAAAGAAAGTTACTGTGACACATTTTTAAAATTTTCTTTTTTTTAACTGAAGGATAGGTGTCTCATTCCTATTTACATGTGAGTTTTATTGATGAATAATGTTTCTGTACTCATTGTAAAGTCATATAAATGTTGAAAATCATCATTCTCTATTCAAGTGAATAAAGAATGTACTTCCATGTGCACAAGGTAAAAAGCAAAGAGACTGGACACACCTTCAAGAGAAGAAAATACCTGGACAGTAATATGATCTTGCCTAGTGGAGATGGGCTGAGTTAAAGTATTCACACCTTGATGTGAAATTTACACCTTTCCCACACCTTTGAATCTGAGCATGTGTTCCTTCCAATTATAAGTTCCCTGATGATCACTACTGTTTTGTTATTTATTGGCACTATGCTATAAATAGTATAAAGAACTGCTAACCTACCTTTCTAAGATGGACATGTAGCTTAGACCGACGAGACATCCTACCAGGATGAACCAAAGTCTGTGCATTCAGATGTTTTTTTTCAAGTGTGACAAAATTTAAAATCCATGGCAACCTTACTCTCAATTACATGTATAAATAATCAATAGCTCTAAAAACATGGAGTTGCACAGTTTATGTGTAACAGGGAAAAATACTTGGATGGCTCTGTGTACTCGATGCACAGGCGTGTGTACTTGTACAAAGCTATGCTATCCTTTCAATGATCACTAGAATCAACAATGGTAATGCTCCACCTTGATAAGACTGGGTAGTCAGTTCCAAATGACTAAGGACTTTGTTGCTCCTCACAAAATAAACATCTTGAACTGAGGGGTAAGGCAATGGCACCTACTGATTGGTTGGGTTAGGGCCTCTTATCAATTGTCAAGTGTAAAGCTCCCTGTGGGACACAATAAACTGGCAATGATATCCTGATTAATCTGTCAAATTTCAATTAACTATTCAAACAGGTCACTAGTGCTCTCTTGACCAAAATTGAGGACCTTCTTAATGGCCTCCTTATCAATTTTTAACTCACTAATATTTTCTTTCATTTAAATGAACAAAAAGCTCAAATTTACAATTATTTAATTTGCAGGATTGCTTCCATTTGTTCAATAAGTAAGCATCATGGGGAAATTTCTATTAATAATAAATGAGCATCTAAATCACCTACAAATGACTATGTACTAGCAGTGACATACCATATTCAGTAAGCATCAAGGCTGGACAAAATAGAATAGACAGCTCTCTTCTGGAAAATATTTAATTTCAAGTTCAATTTTTTACTTACTGTGGCTTGAGTGAAAAAAATTCTAATTTTATTTTATATATTTGTTGCAAACATTTGCACATAAATAGTTTACATCATTCTGTCCATATTACTAAAGGTTATGTGGAAATAATAAAGCAAAACAAATAATATACCAACCACATATTTTATAATCGTTTTGTAAATGGGCAAAACCATTTTTCTACATTCATTCAAAGTGACCTTGATCTTCGACACCATGTTGATGCACTTTCTTCTTCCCCTAAGTGCAACATATAAAAAGCTTCAATCTGGTCTGTGATGTAAAACTAACATTATTGCATGGAAACCATTGTTTTCTTTCAGTCAGTGACCTTTACCTTTCACCGTTAACACCCAAATAAATAGGTTTTTTACTAACCTCAAGGCCGACTACAAAGTTTGGTTGACAGCTTGATTTTCTTTTGGTGACCTTGACCTATGATTTTATTATCAATAGATTTCTTTTCCATCCCATCCCTAGTACAAGCCATCCATAAACTTTGGTAGACATATGTAATGCGGAACTTATTGTGCTGATACCAATTTTATTCTTTCTGTGACCTTAACCTATGATTTCAAAATCAATGCAGTTCTTTTCCACCCCACCTGATGTGCAAGACATCTCAAAAACCTGGAAATCATATATGATGGAGAACACGAGTTATCATACTGAAACCAAATTTTTTTCTTCTACCAGAATGACCTTGTCCTTTGACCTCAAGTACCTAAAACTGACAGAATTCTTCATTACTACAAGTGCATGCTATCCACAAAATTTACTAAATGTAGTGTCTTAATATATTGTGATAAAACCATATTGCTTTTTTCAGTCTCAGTGACTTTGATCTTGAACACAAAAGTTTATGTTCTTCTTTAGCCTGAAGTGCAAGCCAACTGTAGATGGTGGATAACCTCTTGAATTGAGACTATAACATGTAGCACGTTTCACAGGAATCCAGTGAAAGCTGTGAAACTGTTCAGAAGATTCTATCATACACTACATCAAGCTAAAAGGGAAAAAGGACAATAACTCAAAAAGGAGAATCGCACAAGAAGTGATTTGTGCATAATATTCAAATTACAATCATGACATCTGCCAAGTTCCACTGAAATCTGTAAAACTGCTTACATCCACATGTCCATAAAGATTCAAGTCACACAAGGTAAAATTAATTATAGATACAATGATTTGTCAATATGAACATCTTTAGGTGAGAATCATATCAATCAAGTTTCATGGCAATCCATCAAACAATGTTTGCACCACAGAGATTGTGTCACATGCTGTCTTAAACTAAAAGACCAGGTGATAGCTGTCTTAAACTACAAGACCAGGTGATAGCTGTCTTAAACTACAAGACCAGGTGATAGCTGTCTTAAACTAAAAGACCAGGTGATAGCTGTCTTAAACTATAAGACCAGGTGATAGCTGTCTTAAACTACAAGACCAGGTGATAGCTGCTTTAAACTACAAGACCAGGTGATAGCTGTCTTAAACTAAAAGACCAGGTGATAGCTGTCTTAAACTAAAAGACCAGGTGATAGCTGTCTTAAACTAAAAGACCAGGTGATAGCTGCTTTAAACTACAAGACCAGGTGATAGCTGTCTTAAACTAAAAGACCAGGTGATAGCTGTCTTAAACTACAAGACCAGGTGATAGCTGTCTTAAACTAGAAGACCAGGTGATAGCTGTCTTAAACTACAAGACCAGGTGATAGCTGCTTTAAACTACAAGACCAGGTGATAGCTGTCTTAAACTACAAGACCAGGTGATAGCTGTCTTAAACTACAAGACCAGGTGATAGCTGTCTTAAACTACAAGACCAGGTGATAGCTGTCTTAAACTACAAGACCAGGTGATAGCTGTCTTAAACTACAAGACCAGGTGATAGCTGTCTTAAACTAGAAGACCAGGTGATAGCTGTCTTAAACTAAAAGACCAGGTGATAGCTGTCTTAAACTACAAGACCAGGTGATAGCTGTCTTAAACTAAAAGACCAGGTGATAGCTGTCTTAAACTACAAGACCAGGTGATAGCTGTCTTAAACTAGAAGACCAGGTGATAGCTGTCTTAAACTACAAGACGAGGTGATAGCTGTCTTAAACTAAAAGACCAGGTGATAGCTGTCTTAAACTACAAGACGAGGTGATAGCTGTCTTAAACTACAAGACCAGGTGATAGCTGTCTTAAACTACAAGACCAGGTGATAGCTGTCTTAAACTACAAGACGAGGTGATAGCTGCTTTAAACTACAAGACCAGGTGATAGCTGTCTTAAACTACAAGACCAGGTGATAGCTGTCTTAAACTAAAAGACCAGGTGATAGCTGTCTTAAACTAGAAGACCAGGTGATAGCTGTCTTAAACTAGAAGACCAGGTGATAGCTGTCTTAAACTACAAGACCAGGTGATAGCTGTCTTAAACTACAAGACGAGGTGATAGCTGTCTTAAACTACAAGACCAGGTGATAGCTGTCTTAAACTACAAGACGAGGTGATAGCTGCTTTAAACTACAAGACCAGGTGATAGCTGCTTTAAACTACAAGACCAGGTGATAGCTGTCTTAAACTACAAGACCAGGTGATAGCTGTCTTAAACTAAAAGATCAGGTGATAGCTGTCTTAAACTAGAAGACCAGGTGATAGCTGTCTTAAACTAGAAGACCAGGTGATAGCTGTCTTAAACTACAAGACGAGGTGATAGCTGTCTTAAACTACAAGACCAGGTGATAGCTGTCTTAAACTACAAGACCAGGTGATAGCTGTCTTAAACTACAAGACCAGGTGATAGCTGTCTTAAACTACAAGACCAGGTGATGGCTGTCTTAAACTACAA
The DNA here is from genome assembly GCA_030141615.1 of Unio pictorum. NCBI lineage: Eukaryota > Metazoa > Mollusca > Bivalvia > Unionida > Unionidae > Unio > Unio pictorum. The sequence continues at coordinate 10,201,318 of JARLTB010000044.1, read as the reverse complement.
GACCAGGTGATAGCTGTCTTAAACTAAAAGACCAGGTGATAGCTGTCTTAAACTAAAAGACCAGGTGATAGCTGTCTTAAACTAAAAGACCAGGTGATAGCTGTCTTAAACTAAAAGACCAGGTGATAGCTGTCTTAAACTACAAGACCAGGTGATAGCTGCTTTAAACTAGAAGACCAGGTGATAGCTGTCTTAAACTACAAGACCAGGTGATAGCTGTCTTAAACTAAAAGACCAGGTGATAGCTGTCTTAAACTACAAGACCAGGTGATAGCTGTCTTAAACTAGAAGACCAGGTGATAGCTGTCTTAAACTACAAGACCAGGTGATAGCTGCTTTAAACTAGAAGACCAGGTGATAGCTGTCTTAAACTACAAGACCAGGTGATAGCTGTCTTAAACTAAAAGACCAGGTGATAGCTGTCTTAAACTAAAAGACCAGGTGATAGCTGTCTTAAACTAAAAGACCAGGTGATAGCTGTCTTAAACTACAAGACCAGGTGATAGCTGCTTTAAACTAAAAGACCAGGTGATAGCTGTCTTAAACTACAAGACCAGGTGATAGCTGTCTTAAACTAAAAGACCAGGTGATAGCTGTCTTAAACTACAAGACCAGGTGATAGCTGTCTTAAACTAGAAGACCAGGTGATAGCTGTCTTAAACTACAAGACCAGGTGATAGCTGCTTTAAACTAGAAGACCAGGTGATAGCTGCTTTAAACTAGAAGACCAGGTGATAGCTGTCTTAAACTACAAGACCAGGTGATAGCTGTCTTAAACTACAAGACCAGGTGATAGCTGTCTTAAACTACAAGACCAGGTGATAGCTGTCTTAAACTAAAAGACCAGGTGATAGCTGTCTTAAACTACAAGACCAGGTGATAGCTGTCTTAAACTACAAGACCAGGTGATAGCTGTCTTAAACTAAAAGACCAGGTGATAGCTGTCTTAAACTAAAAGACCAGGTGATAGCTGTCTTAAACTAGAAGACCAGGTGATAGCTGTCTTAAACTACAAGACCAGGTGATAGCTGTCTTAAACTAAAAGACCAGGTGATAGCTGTCTTAAACTACAAGACCAGGTGATAGCTGTCTTAAACTACAAGACCAGGTGATAGCTGTCTTAAACTACAAGACCAGGTGATAGCTGTCTTAAACTAAAAGACCAGGTGATAGCTGTCTTAAACTACAAGACCAGGTGATAGCTGTCTTAAACTACAAGACCAGGTGATAGCTGCTTTAAACTAGAAGACCAGGTGATAGTTGTCTTAAACTACAAGACCAGGTGATAGCTGTCTTAAACTACAAGACCAGGTGATAGCTGTCTTAAACTACAAGACCAGGTGATAGCTGCTTTAAACTAAAAGACCAGGTGATAGCTGTCTTAAACTACAAGACCAGGTGATAGCTGTCTTAAACTACAAGACCAGGTGATAGCTGTCTTAAACTACAAGACCAGGTGATAGCTGTCTTAAACTACAAGACCAGGTGATAGCTGTCTTAAACTAGAAGACCAGGTGATAGCTGTCTTAAACTAAAAGACCAGGTGACATTTTAAAAACAATCCATTGCATTGATGCTTAGGACAACTAAAAATGAATACTGGCTATTTTTCTAAATGTCAAAGCAGTCAGGAAGTAGAAAATATTACTAACCAATCATAGTTCTAAAATTATAATTGAAATTTTGATGTTTTCCTGGAAATAACAAGTGAAGCTGAGAGTTTGGTGTATGTGTGTGATTTGGATTTTTAATGTAGCTTTAAATTTTTTTTAGTCATATCACTACAATGTCTGCAGTGTGGCAGTTTATAATGATGTCTAGTAATGAGGCATCATGCCACAAACATGTAGCATAATGTCCCACCCAGTCATATTATCCTAATACCAGCCTGACCAGTCCTAACTCTAATCTCTTAATGCTGAGCACCAATCGAGGCAGCTGTTAGTAAAAAAAATTATAAGTCTTTGGTATGGCTTGGCCAGGGATATAACACACAACCTTCTGCATTCAAGACAGGCACTCTAACCACTAGGACACTGGATCGGTCTGTGACATTGGCAAGTCTTTTATAGGTAAATGGCTGCATTAGGACTGTTCAAGTAAAACATACCTGGGACCCAGGGAAGGCACTTTTAATGTGGGGTACTCACCCATAGATGCAATTTAGAACTTACTTATCATTTAAAACAGTGTAATCAAATTGTTTTAAAACTGCCTTCCCTGGGTACCATGTATGTTTAAATGGAACAGCCTTTAGAGACAATGTTCTATTCAAATGAGTTCAATCATTTTATTAACATGGGAATATTGAGTAGTGAATAAAGTACCTTATTTTAAAGTGCAGAATTTTGAGGAAAAAAAAGAAATTCAAACACTTGTAAATACATTTTTTTTTAAAACTGTGGTTCATATAGTTTTCTCCTTGCAGACACCTGCATGAGGGATATGTTTATAATGAGGGATATATGGGTTTAATCATGAGTATTTAGAAAAAAATTAAAAATTAAAATGAAAATTTAAATTTTAGAAAAAAAAAATCTTTTGAGAGCATATTCTATTTGTAACTGAAATGAAATAGTGACAATATTCTGCTGATGCAACTGCATTCTAAAGATAATCCAACTAAGGAACAGTACTGAATGTAGTACCATTTTTGGGGGGTGTAGAATTAGATCATGCCATACAGAGATATGTTTGATCGTGAATTGGGAGTAATTCAATTTTTAACATGATGGTGTTCCATAGGTTTTCTATAAGAGCTTATAGAACTAATAAACAAAAGCAAATTAGGTGTTTTCAGTGAATTAAGTCATTTGTAGAATGGTGGTTGTTATCTGATTGCCTTTACCTTTCAATTTAATCTCTGATGATTGGAGTGTTGGAAATAGAAGAAAAAAAAAGTCTTTCTTGCATGACATTGTAATCTACAGTGTATGCAATGACTGGTATTCATGCATTTATTTCAAAAGCCTATTTTTTTTCTTTTCGTAAAGACCAAATTAGATATGGCGCTGTAATGAAAATTATGAATTCCACTTCTGGTAAATACATTGTATACTGCAAAATGTTCATGTCAAGGTTTTAAGTTGGCAGAGTACAAAATCCGAAATGAGTTCATACGACCTTGAAGATATCACAAGTATTCAGTAGGTGCAGGCTTTCCACACTATGTAATTTCCAGTCAGTGTAGATCCCACCCATCGCAAGCCTTACACAGAATAGGGATGCATTTCAAAGTCAATGCAATTGTCAGACAAGAACATTGTACCTAATATTGTTGTTGCAAACGCTTATCAAGGGGTTAAAATATTTATAATGATAGCTATGGTAAAGGCCTGCAGATAAAAGCTATTAATTCAGTGAACAACAATCTAATCTGATAAAAAAAATACATAAACAATGCCTCATAAATCTGTATAAACTAAAGACAAGCATCTCCAAAACAAGAGAGTGAGTGAGCAGGTAGTTAAGCTATCTGATCTGTGTAAGACTATTCTTGAAGTCAATTCAATGTCTCAAAATTGAACACTTATTTTCAGATTAAAAAAAAGCAAGACAACTTTAAAAACACCAAAATATTTTCACATTATATGTTGTGAATGGTCAGTAGCAATCAGCTTTAAAATTACCAATTTTAAAAATTTGTTTGGTTTATATCCTACACTCTTATTAGTTATTTATTATTTATTAATATTTATTTATTTATTAAGAAGATCGTTTTTGTGTGTAAATTTTCAACTTGTAGTATCCTCATTTTCTGATATCTGAGATAGCCCTTAAGCATTGATTGAAAAACATATTGGTCGATCTAAATTTTCAATTTGTAGTATCCATTCTGATATCTGAGATAGCCCTTAAGCATTGATTTAAATAACAAATTGGTCTCATCTAAATTTTCAAGTGTATACCTTCTGTAATGTGTCAAATCAGTATATACTTTAAAAGAAAAATATATACCTGCATGATGTATATCATTATTCTGTCTTAAGCTGCTGTTACTGCGTAAATTTTAAGCTACTGTATAGCATCACATGTAAGTAGAGTCAAACTAAACTACATGGACCCTGATCTGCCTTCACATAATGTACGAATATATTTAGGTCTACCCAGCTTATAAATCTTAGATCAATAGAACAAGCAACACAGACCCTAATTTGCCATCTCATAAAGTACCGGCAGATCTAGGTCTACACAGTTCAAAAGAACAAACAACACAGTCCCTAATATGCATTATATACAATAGTCCTTTATCAAATCTAATTGAAACTTTCAGGCAAAATATTTCTGAATTTGCTATTGATGTTAACTATTAAATTTACTTGAAAGTTCAATATAACATATTTCTTAATTAGCTATTAACTGCATAAATTTTTTAATCTAGCTGCATAATGCTTTTCCAAATTACTACTGCAGATTTTAGAGCACTCATTTTGCTGGAAACAGATTTCCGGTATTTGAGTTCCTCATTAACCAATATTGTCTCTAAAACGAAGAAAACATATCTTCCAAAATTAAGTACATAAATGAGGAGAAAAACATGAGAAATAAGACAATTAACTCTAGGTTATTACTGAATTGTTTTATAAAGTCATATTTTTTAATCAAGTTAGATTTCTTTAACAAATTTTGAAATTCAATTGATTGTCCCAAAAATAATAATTTCAAAAATAATAATTTATCGTCTCGATCTTTCAGGCACTTGAGTGAATCTTTACTTTCTCATGAAGAAGGTGGGGTGGGGATACAGACATATAATAATTAAAGAAATACTAAAACCAATGGTTTCAAATAAATATAAAATAATTTTAAAGCACAAATTTAAATATTTACATCAACAGACATCAATGATCAAAATTCCGTCTGCCAAAGACAGTAGAACCTTAAATATATTATGTAACGGCTATTGGATTTAATTTATTTTATTTTTTATTGTTAAATCCAAATTTGTCATTTAGGGTTTAATATTTATTCATTAATTGGGAGATTTTTTCTAGAAAATTCAGTTTGACTTAGACTCTAGTTGTAAACAGGCTGACCATCCTTTAATTGTAAACAAGTTTTGACCTTGGCTTACAGTGGATCTAATTCCTGACCTTGCTTTGGACATTGTCAACAAGTATCTACAACTATTGGTTAATTTCAAGGACAACTTTTTATTTTTAGTAATTCGTGGCTTATTTTCTTCTGGATGATTCTATTATTACATGACTAGGTGAAGGTAGACTCTTCCTCTGACCTTCTTTCAATTTCTAGAAAATCACGTGATCCCTTGTTTACATATTAAAAACAGGTATTTAAATCATTGTACTGGAAGAGAGATTCAGTAGATGTTTGGGCTTTATTATTATTATTAAGTTGTATATTTCATGTTTGAGTGTTATGGACTTTGTGTCAATTCATTGAAGAAAGAAGAATTATCTGGAAAAGGACATACGTTTCATAATTTCATCTGGATGATATTAAATCAAGAACTGCATCACGTGACATTGTCAGCCATTTTGGATTACATCGTCAAGATTCGAACCTGGAACTATTAGAACATTTATTTATCAGGACTTGCAATTCCATTAGTGGATTATTTTGTGAATTCTATATTTGTTGGATTTGATTCTCTAAAACATTAAGTTTAATTATTTTATGAAAATAATTGTACTTAATAAATCATTGTTAAAGTTATACAAGCTTGTTAGTTTTCACTCTTTCTGTGTTGCTGCTTATTCGAGCCTAAGCACGTAACGATTATGTTCAACAGTATACTTCTAAACAGTAATTATTTAGAATTCTGTTATTCAGTTTTAATTCATTTCCTTCCAAGGCAGCTTAAACATAAGTCTGATAAAATTAATAAAGATAAGATTATATACTAAATACATCAGCACCTTTTGCAGCAAAATTCCACTTACCGGTACATAAATAAGTTCTTGAGCAGCTTTTAAATTGATTTTTAATATTTTTACTGAAATAAAACACTTAGGTTATTAATATACAAGCTTGAACTACAAACATAAATATTGTCTACTGCAGTATAATTTATGTAACTTTGTGATTTTACATTTTAAACAATACACAAGACATTTTTAAGAAACATATCACTCAAACTGAAACATATGTCTGTGCTAAACAATGCATGTTTGTTGGCGGTTAACAAGTTGTCATGTCACATGATTTTGCTAGGCAAAGCAATATATCATCATTTCAAAGGTCACTAAGCATTGTCATAATAGAGGTTGAATTGTCAGTAAACACCATCATAAATTTTTATATCAGTAATACATTATCTATTGCTAATGTGTAGCTGAATTTGCCAATTTGCCATGATGTAGCAATGACTTGAGCCTTGTGGCCTTCAATCTTCATGAATGAAAGATCAATTAGGGACTGATAAGCTCTCTTGATGGTTGTGACACTCTACTGTGAAAAGTGGAAGCCAAAATTGCAGCTGATCCCTTATGTGGAAGGAAAAGACATTTACAATCATTCTCCCCCTTTAGGGGATGCCAAATGGAAACATCGAGCCCTAACCAGGCATAAAAGTCTATTGTGATCATTCTTAGAATGTTAACAACTCAGGACTAGTACAGGTAGTGGAGCCACTAACAAAAGCTGGTTTAATTTTGTTAAAAACAAAATAACCTGGTAGGCAAAAATGAGAAACTGGCCCAAAACTGGCAATGAAGCACAGACAACATGGTCCTATGGACAGCACACAAAGCTTACTCCTTATTTCATGGATACTAAGAAAATCTAGAAAATAGTCTTAAGGGTAAAGTTCTCAAAAGAAGGCCACAGTGGCATAAAAAGAAATAAACCCTATGTTGAAGTTCAATACACCTTATCAGTGGAGCATCAAAAATTAAAACCAAGGCAATTCACGAGCATGTGAGATAGGATTTATGTTTCCACATCTCTGAGAAAACTGTAACTTATGCTATTTGATAATTATTTCCAGAACATTAATGCTTGTGTGTACCAGGAGACTTAACTGACATGCTTTTTTAGTGGTATTGCCTGAAAAAAAGTGACTTACGATCATTTGTACTGTGCTGTAATTAGTGTATGTAAATACTTCATAATTAGTATGTGTGCTGTAATTAGTGTATGTACATACTTCTTAATTAGTATGTGTGCTGTAATTAGTGTACGTACATACTTCTTAATTAGTATGTGTGCTTCAAGCAACAGTTCTAGTATACTGCCTTATTGTTTGTTTAGATTTTAAAAAATGGATAAAATGTGACACATTTTCAGGAAGATTTAAAGTTTAAGAGAAAAGTGTTCTGCCTTTAATTAGAAGCATAAATCTTTGCATTTATCTATGTTTTATGTAGAGTATTCATTTAGATGGATTACAGCTATGGTAAAATCTTAAAACACTGAAATGTAGAGAATAACAGATTCCATATGTGTATTTTCAACAGCAGTTTCACATGACTCATGAGTGAAAAAACAATGCAAATAAGCATTAAATCTAACTTTTGTGATCATTTCATCATTTTTTCATTTTCATTAAAATGACTACTACTTAAAATCTTCACCTTCTGTCTCTTTTCTCTCTATCCATACTGATCTCACAATATATTGATTTAGGCAGTAATTGGAACCAACAGTTACTGGATACTGTATATATCCATAAAAACTGGAACAATAAAAAATGCTTTATAATTTTTTTAATGTTTGTTCAAAACAAGGTTAAATAAAACAATCACATGTAAAGACAATAATTTATTACAGTAAAAAAGCTGAATTAAAAAACAGTTGACACCTAATCACAAGGAATGTATCTGCAAAAAAACAGTTCAGAGGTTGATGGTGGTTGTCTGCATCACATGTGGCTCATTTTTTGTTGAAATTTTAACTTCATGATTTGGAACAACCACAAAATACATAAAAATTGATACCTCATAAAAACTACTGAAACCACACTAAACATTGGTACCCCATAACAAATACAGAAACCACAGTAAATTAGTGCCCCACAGAAATACTGAAACCACACTAAAATTTGGTACCCCATAGAAATACTGAAACCACAGTAAAAACTGTTACCCCATAAAACAATACTCAAACCAGAGTAAATTAGTGCCCTATAAAATATACTCAAACCACGGTAAAAATTTGTACCCCATATAGAATACAGAAGCTACAGTAAATTAGTGCCCCATAAAAATACTGAGATCACACAAAGTTGGTACCCCATACAAAATACTGAAACCACATTAAATTAGTACCCCATACAATACACTGAAACCACACTAAAAATTGGTACCCATAAAAATACTGAAACCACACTAAACATTGGTACCCCATAAAAAATTACTCAAACCACAGTAAATTAGTGCCCCATAAAATATACTGAAACTACACTAAAAATTGGTACCCCATAAAAAAATACTCAAACCAGTCAGTAAATTGGTACCCCATTAAAATACTGAAACCACACTAAAAATTGGAACCCCATACAAAATACTGAAACCACATTAAATTAGTAGCCCATGAAATATACTGAAACCACATTACATTAGTACCCCATGAAATATACTGAAACCACATTAAATTAGTACACCATGAAATATACTGAAACCACATTAAATTAGTACCCCATGAAATATACTGAAACCACATTAAATTAGTACCCCATGAAATATACTGAAACCACATTACATTAGTACCCCATGAAATATACTGAAACCACATTACATTAGTACCCCATGAAATATACTGAAACCACATTAAATTTGTACCCCATGAAATATAATGAAACCACAGTATAGTTACTGATAACTAACTAGAGTAATAATGAACTCATAGAGTAGTCTTACTGGGTTAAGGTTGAAGCTCCGCAGGATGACACGAGTGGCCATAGTCTTGTATTCCTGTTCCAATTGGTCATATTGTTGCTGTATGTGGCTGTTAGAAAAACAAAGAAAATCTATGGAGATTCTCAAGAATTAAAGAACTATAGTTAACACCGTTTTTTTTTTTCATTTAAAAAAAACAACAACAAATTTTATACAATTTAAGTGTAAAATTATAATGTATCACCTTGTCTTGCATCAACATATTACATTATTAACATTTTAAAAGATGTTCAGTAATCAGTTGTGTCATTAGTCCACTATATTGGAAGACATTGTAACTGCTTTTAACAACAGTGTTAAAAGAATGCAAAAGAAATGTTACAAATAATTAAAATCTTCAACCTACATTGCTATGTTTTTTACATGCAAGCTTTTATCAATATTTTCATCCATTATGGGTTAATATTTATTCTGCATTTTTCCAAACCACAGAAATGAATTTGAGTTGGCAATAGTTTGACAACCACATGCAATTTTAGCCTAAAGTAGCTACCCCCAATTTATCCATAGTAATGGCAGGAGGATCCCACTTTCTCAGCACAAAATATAGTCAACCAACATTTAACTGACTGGTCATGTAATCACATGAAATCATTCTTGATTTATACTATACCCCATCATAGGGGAACAAAAGACCACAAACTTAACGCAGCTACCATAACACCACATACTAAATGAGGGATTGCCTTGTATGATAGTGGTAGACTTTGCATAATTCAAGCGTTATGGCTGTGATGTTTTAATTTAGTTTGATAGGCATTTACCATGTTTATGTCAGTTAACTTTACTCAAATTTACTGCTGCAAAACTACTTTGAATTGTAAACTAGGAATTGAATTAATCCACTGAAAATTATTATTGAACATGTTCATTCCTGTACATACCAATACATCAATCATTACACCATGAAACAAGAGAACTGTTATTGGTACATTATATACCTTCCGCATGTTTAATGGTCCTCTTGTAAACAACTTAAATGTATGCACAAAGACCATTATTTTCTCTTTCAGTGAGTGACCTTGACATATGCCCTTTTTAACCCCAAATCAACGGGCTTCTTCCCTACGCTAAGTGCAAGCCATCCTCAAAGTTTTATATCAATCCAAACATTCTTAACTTGTTCCATCACTGGTCAAGAAAAAAATATGAAATCTGTGTATGTAATTTGCCATTATTGAGAACTATATTCAGAACTACTTTGTTCACATGACAAAACATGGCAGCCGAAGCAGCCGTCACAATCAGAACACTGTCAGCCTTTAGACTGTCTCAATATAAGTGGTATATCCTGCCATCAACAAACATTTCAAATAGATGTTTATTTTACAAGAATGGGGCCTTGAGGGACTGAATGGTCTAAGGCGTTGATCTTTACAGATCAAATTAAATATCTCACCTCTGTCAATGTCAGTTTGAGCCCCAGCTCAGCCACTGTAGGTATGTGAGAAAGTTTGCCAGTAGATTCTAATGGGTCAATTTGTTCTTTGTGTTTTTCCTGTGTTTTGTCATCACCAAATATACTAGCTGCCATGTATAGCCTATCATGTGCTGAATGGTGCTGAACCTCATGAAACAAGCAAATAAACATGCAAGTAGGCCTAATATTATTTCTCAATTTGGCAGAAATTGACAAGTTATGTTCCAATCCAATTAGGCCAGGTCTGTGATCTAGAACTAATTAATGTGGATAAAAAAATTCTTTCAGTTTGTTAGCTTGACTTTTGATCTTCTGCCCACCCCCTTAATAAATGCCTTTTCGCCTACTCTAAGTGCTCAAAGTTTGCTCAATCTATGTTATATAGAACTAATGTTACGCACAAAAGCCATTAAAAAATTTAAAACATTATTTTAGTCCTGAGATAATGACAATGTTTAAACCATGAAATTAACTGGATATTCCTTACACTATGTGCAAGACATCTACAAAGTTTAGTAAATACAGATAATGAAAGCTGAAGCTAATAGGCAGAACCCATTTTCTAGGTATCAGTTACAGTGGCCTTTACCTTTGGCTGCTTAGCCAAAATCAATTGGGTACTTATTTTATCCCAAGTACAAGTAATGCACAAACTGTAAATGGTGGAAAATTCAAGTTAATGTGTGGAAACCATTTTGTTTCTTTCAGTCACAGTGACCTTGATCTTTGACCTCATAACCCTGAAGTTGAATGGGTTCTTTCTTACTAGAAGGGCAAGCCATCCACAAGATTTGGTAGAAACAAAGGGACAATGAAAGCTACTATGCAGAAACAAAATCAGTAATAGAGGTATGGACCGACAAACAACATAATCCACTATACCTTATGGCAAATGTATAAAAAGTAATAGTGGCTTCCGTCTTATTGGCCCACGGTGACCTTTCTGCACTGAAATGTTAGCCTTATAAAAAAAGGTGTCCTCTCTTAAGGAGTTAAAATAGTAAACTGATACTTTTTGGTGGCAGGCAAAAAATCTCATTGGTTGGGTTACTGTAGCACATATGTTTGTCTTCCACTACATCTCATGTGATTGGTTTATCAAATATGAATGTCTTTATTTTGAGACAGGGTGTATTATTTGAAATAAGGTCAAACTTGTCAAACATTCGAACAAAAAAAGCATACTGTAATTATACAATGACAAGCCTATCTTTGTTAACAAGTTCAACCACATTTTAAAAAAAGTGTTCATCAGATATGTACCAAGGATATGTGGCCCTGCTTTATAAAACAAAGACTTATTAGGCTGCTCCATTAGACTTGTTGCAAATGAAGCACTATACATGATTTGCATAAGCACAAATAAATAAATTTCCAAAATTTACAGGTTAGTATTATTTGCAGCTTTAACTTGTACTGCAAAGATTTCTACTGAAAATAGCTACAAGTCCACAAGAGTTATCTCCCATGCATGACACTCACCTTATGTTTGACTGAAGTTGTTCAATATGATTATTCCCCTGAAAAATAGAAAATGAAGACATTGATTAAAACTCAATATATGGAATGAGACTTGATAAAAACAATTGTGATTCTTCATATTGAATGAGCTATTCCCAATTTCAATTAAGAAAAGCATATTAAAATATGAGATTGCGTTATGTCATCTGTCATCATTGTATGGGTTCTACTGCAAAGATCAATATAACCCCATGTCACATTTCAGGAGCTATCTGAGCCTTTATGGTTCTTTTTATGAAAATGTAACTAAAATCTAAAAACAATGGACTCCTGATTGGTCAAAGTTACACGATACTGTTACATAATTTATTTTACTGTCTAAAATTGGTATGGGCAGGGAATGAAGGATTTTTCATACAGCAATTTCAGGTGGCTAAGATGGTATCAATCACAGACCTTTGCAGAATCAAATTGTCACAAGTATATTGTTTGTAAATACTAATAATGAAAAAATATGATGACAATCTATGAAGCACTTAGAAATTTAAAAACATCCTTTATATTTTGATTTGCATGTTAAATCTAAATCATTGTGAGATGGAAAATTTGGCAACGACAGAAAAAGTCTTCTCACATTTTGCAACAACATTAACCTGCATGTTACAGATCTCACACAACTATTTAAATTTATTCTGTGTAACTGTACATGTTTAACAAAATCTTGAAAAATTCTACCTGTATATAAGTTTGCAGATTCTTTCTAGAAATATAAAACTGCAAAGAGAAAAAGGTGCAGAATTTGGGGAAAGGGTAGGTAAAACTCATTTTAATGATGTAATACTTACTGTTGCTATTGCAAACCTAGTACATTTCCTGAAGAAAAATACCCTGAGTGAATGATGAAAATTTCATCCAGACCACTCCAGCATGAAAGGACACACTAGGCATGAATTCTGGTGTCTCTTCAATCTTTTTAGGGAGCAGCTTAACTTAGTGAGAGAAGAGAACCTGATAATAGTAACTGTAAGTATTTCATCATTAGAATTAGACTTACCTTTCAAACTCTTATGCTAGTAAAACAACACCTGATGCTACCACATAGCTGGATTCATCAGTTTGGTTGGAGGTTGACAATCCAACAAATGGCAACAACAACAAAAAACCAAATACAAAGAATACTCAACATCACAAAAGCGCAGGAGACTAAAACAGGATGGAATCTGCATGGGCCACTTTTTGTGCAACAACAACTGTGCCCAGCGAGAAAAATGCCTTTCCTTTGGCGAAATAACAAAAGAAGGAAAAAGGGGAAGAAAGCAGTTTGATAGTGCCAAAATGTGTGTTTCATCGCATCCTTCAAAAATGAAGTAATAAAAAAAGCCCATGAAACTCATGAGGTTTAATTTTCAGGAAAGACAGGTCCCTGTCAATAAGGAACTGGTAAGCTCTCTTGACAATTAATGCAATCCAACTAGAAAACGTGGAAGATGAAATATCACTTGAACCTTTATAGGGCAGGAAAAGATTGCTCATTACCATTCCTTCTCTCATTAGAGTAGCCAAGTAAATATATAGAGCTCTAACTGGACATAAAGGTCTATGTTGGTCATCTCCAGCACAGGTACAGTTGAGACAAGGGATCTCAATCAGGAAAACAGCAACCAAAGGAAGCTCGTCTTTTTGTTATAACAAACAAATATGGTTAGCAAAAAAAGAAACTGGCTCATAATTCCCATTGAATCTGATACAGCCCTGCTGTACAGATAGGGCATGGAGCTAGCAAAATAACCATCCTGAGGCAAAGGTTTTCAAAAGAAGCTTCACCCAAGAGGTTTCTTTAGAGACAATAAAACACTAGAAAGATTACATGAAGGCAGATTACATTAGAGAGCAAGACACTTGTCTAATTGCAATCTGAAATAACTGATCAGGTCTGCTATTTAAGAATCCATCCCGATGGCTTTTTGAATATCTGAGTGTTAGGAAGGGCTGTTTGATAGCCCTTAATAGCAGCAAACCAAGCATTGCTTCTCCTCAAAAAGGAAGAGAGCCCTTAATAGCAACAAACCAAGCATTGCTTCTCCTCAAAAAGGAAGAGAACAAAATATGTCACTGCACTCACTTAGAGACAGCTAGGACTGATATCAATCAAAAAAAGAGTCTCCATTTCACAAGATAAGGTTCTGGGATGGTCAACCAGCAGATTAAGAAGATCAATGAACCATGACCATTAAAGCCACCATAGGGACAATCAGAATAAGCTGACCATGATGTGTCTGACACGTTGAACCTGTGGGATCATCCTGAAGGGTGGGATGCCATAAGCAAATGTCACCACTTCTGGCTGAAAGTATGTAATGCCCAAGCCTTCTGGTTGGGGAATAAAAAAAATATAAAAATGAATCTTGTTGTTCTGCCTTGTGACAATTAAGCACACCCAGCATGTTCCCAAACATTGAACTAAGGTGTCTGCTTGGTTTTGTGATGTGACCACTCTGTAAGGATGATATTCTCTTTCCTGGACAGACTGCACACCAAAATGTTGGTGAACTCTTGAGGAGTATTCCTTCCAAACCCTTTATGTTGAGAAAAAGTACATGTGTGCCTCCTTATCCCATATGGTATGTGACCATCAACATGTTGTAGGAGGACACCATCATACAGCAACCTCTTACTTGGTGGATGCACCCCTGAAGCCTTAGACTTAGAAACACAGCCCCCATCCCCAATTTCCAAAATGCTGAGATTAGATTCTTGCAAAGACAATGAACCCTGAGGAATCAGTCCCTCCAACTTTAGATCAGTACTACTGACTCACCCTGAATGTGATGCATCTGTGAATGGGTATGAGTGGTGGCCTGCAGCCAAAACACCAATTTAGACGACACTGGAAATCCCAATCCAATCAAATTAGAGCAATCAAGGGGTCCCTCTATCATTTCCAAGCAGCTAGCAGGAGAAAGTTGGAAGGATGCAAGTGTTGCCTGCCTAGGAAACCAGATCCACTGCAGAGTTTAAGGTCTCCAGCAGGGAGAGAAAAAGGTGATGTGACAACACTGTTTTTACTTTTTGTTTCTCCAACAGGGACAGGATCTTGTCTCACAGACTAACTCTCTGTTGGTGAGGAATTTCATCTCACATAAACAAAATCATTCAATGGATTGATTGATGAGCTCTGATGTCTGCAAGTTTAAAAAGAAGACCCAGCCTGGTCAATATATAGACCAAGCGCGGGACTTTAGAATGTCATTGCAAATCAACCACATTGCAAATCAGCCAATCATCAAAATATTAAAAAAATGGGATATTTAATGATCCTAAATGGATTGCAACTACTCCTTTGTCCCTGGTAAAATCAACGGGTGTGGAGGGCCAAATGGCAGATCTAAAAATTGGAAGATCTCCCCACTGAAGCAAAACAGGATGTACTTCCTGTATGTAGGAAAGATAGGGATGTGAATGTAAACATCATTAAAGATTAATGTACACCACCCAATTGCCAGGTCTTGTACCATTCTTGATTAAGGCTGTGTTATCCATCTTGAATGGTTCCTCCAGCAGAAATCAGTTCAGTGAGTAAAGCTCAATAATTAGATGAGACAACCCCCCCCCCCCCCTCTTGAGAACTAGGAATATTCAGGATTAGAAGGCTTGAGACTGGTCATTTACCACACTCTCTACCGCACCCTTTCAAAGAAGAGAATGAACTTAATCCTTTATGTGTACCAGTTTCATCTGGCTGAAGCAGATGTGGGACCATACTAGAGAAGATGTCTTATGATAGAAATGACCCAACCATTGAAAATTACACTTGCCCAAACATTTGAAAAGTGGTTTAGTCCAGTGCCAGCAGGAACCAAAATAAAGAAGTATGTTCTGCAGGTGAGAAGGTGGACTTGCACATTTGCCTAGAATGCAGCTTTGTTGAAGAAAACATATGAAGATGGATCTGCCATTCCTGGACAGGTTGTCAGCTAATAACTTATTTTTAACTGGAATGCTGCAGACTCATAGGGTGATGTTCTCCAAGATGGCCCAATACAGAAGTCTCCAGACCTCCACTCAAAGAGAAGAGGCTTGTGTTCTTCCATGATGTCAATATATTCTATGACAGATGTGTTGTCTGAGGAGACCATGACACACTGACCTCTGCTTACATTTCATGTTGTTGATATAGAGGGATGATTCAGCCAAAGTCCAAAGACCTGGGTAATTATGCCCTCCAGCTCTAAAATAAATACCTCAACCAGAATCTCACACATCATTAAACAGATATGAATGGGGGTCAGGTGGATGAAAGGAGACCCTTGTCAGGAATCTAAGTTCATCCTCCATCACAAACAGTAATGAAACATGGGCCTCAGAGTGATCAGGGCCATTTTTCACCTTGTGAGAAGGAGGGAATGTAAAGATTGCATATGTAGATGTTTAGGGGAACCAAGTCCACAGCTGTGTTCCATAAAGAATGGTAGAGGCAAGCAGAAAATGGTTTCTTTGCTCATAGTGCCTCGAAGAGTGATGGAATTTGATTCATTGAGGAAGTTCATCCTATGTAAAAAAAAACGGAAAGAACCACCGACCCACAAGAAGTTACTGGCAGGCTTTCTCACATACCCACATTGGCCAAATCTGAGACTCAAACCTATGCAGAGGTGAGTTGGCAATGATTTGTAATGGAGCGAGTTTTAGACACTCAGGGCCCCTCAGTAAAAGGAGGTAGGACACTACTACTTCCTAAACCAAGGTGAAGACCCTGAGTGCATCAGAGATTCTGAATGGCAGAACAGATTTGAAAAACTTCTAGGTCTAAGCAAACTTGGAGGACTATTTGCCTTGTGGAGGAAATATCAAGATGTTTAAATAGGCATCCCTAAGGTCAAGAGACTGCCCAATCTGATGACTTAAGTGTGTTCAGGATTGAGGTGGTCTCTGTCTTGAAAGGTTCCTCCAGAAGAAAATGTTGAAAGAGGAGAGATTGATTAAAATGACTGTCCTGGTAACCATGGAGATTTGGGAATCAAAAGCGAGAGCCTACAGTAATCATTCAGGAAATTCAACTGCTCCTTTCTGAAAAAAGGGTGTGCACCTCTTCTCTCAATTTCACCAACTGGAATACCGTTTACTCAATCCACTCATCACTTAGAAATAGTGGGTGGGGGGAAGGGGCAGGGAGGGAACAACATGTGAGCATGAGGTGTACAGTGCACAACCTCCCTAATGGGAGGGAGAAAAATACTGTAGCAAAAATGATGTGTGCAGTGCACCACCTCCCTAGTGAGAGGGAGCAACAGTTTTTAATATGAGGTATGTGGTGTACCATCTCTCGTACTGGAAGGAGCAGCATGCTACTCAGTCATGAGAAGTGTCTAACTCTCCCTTTCAAAATAATGACATATTTTCACGTCACATGTAAACTCACCTGGTTGTATGCAGTGCTTTATAACACTGTTAAAGCCACATTCTATAAACATATAATGAACTCAAAGAAATTGATATATAAAATTAATGTTGCCAGTTTTTGACTTGACAAAATAAAAATTCCCAGTAGTGTAAAAAATTTAACATTTGTTTTAATTCTAACTTTGAGATAATAGAAGATTCAATGCAGGAATTTATTTTCAGTAAATATTTCATATTTCAAGTTTGCATATGTTTTGTGTCAAACATGACTTTTTAGAGTTTTATTGGCTGTCATAAACTAGAAATATACAAATATAACACGAAATATTCCTAAAAACTCTCACTTCTTCAGAAGTAATTCCCACAAGCTGACGTTCTTCTAGTTCCCTCTGCAATGTTCTGAGCTTTCTTTTCTCAGCCTCCAGCAAGTGAAGTGTCACCTGAAGAAAAAACAATTCTGGATCATAAACTAAGATAAAGAAGTACAATATGAAAAGTCCTGAGGAAAAGCCAAACAACTTTTGAAAATGAAAAGGAGATGGATTCTTAAGTGTTTATAATAGGACTAAGTAAATATTACTAGTTTTTCCCCTAAAAAAACTACATTGTAATAGCAGTAATAGAATAATAGCAGTTATTGCATTACTTAGTTTGCCAGCATGATTGGAGCCGATATGACACAAGATCAGCTGTCAAAGTGAACTTAAACCAATTTTCAGCAAGTTATAATGACATATCATATAATACTATGTATCTGAAAAATTCAAAAGTGAAATCTGATGCCATAATGGCAACATCACATTCAACTAAAACATTTATACAGTACCTAATGACCTACAATTCAGTTTCAGGAACTTAAGTTCCATACCCCATGAAGATTAATGGATTCTTGTAGGATCTATAATCACTATGCACTCATAGTTTTTGTTGTTTATATTACATGTGGTGGCAGCAATAATTTCTCCTGTCACAAACAAAACTCCAGTAGCATGACATGAAATAAAAAATATTACCTACTCATTTCTTGCTTTTCCTTGTTTTTTTCTCCATGGAACCAAAAGAAAATTCCTATTCATTTTTCTGTGCTGATTGACCGAGTTTGCTATGATACTGATTGTTTGTGTTACCATCAAGGTGTTTTTGTTTGTTGGACAACATTTCTAGATATTGCAATAAGCAATGCTTGAATATGCAAGCATTCTGCAGGACAAACATGGGCAGATTGTGTCTGTGGTACTATTGCAAAGTTTGTTTGCTTCCCTGACCAACTCCACTGAACCTAATATGAACAGCAGGATTCAAAACAAAATCTAACCAAGCCAGTATTTTACCACAATGATCATATTTTCATATTTTTCCGATTATTCCATGTATTTACATCAAGGGTAATTTCAGTAACACTTGTGGTCAAATCTTTACTGACTGTTTGCAGTAGGGTGCTGTACAGTAGACTTGAGAATGACAGGACAATTTATCAAGAATGTGCCTATTTTGGTACGATACTGATAAAAAAAAAAGAAAAAAAAGAAAGTGGAATGGGAATGTCAGAAGGCAGCTTTCATGACATCAACCAAGCTTCCTTTAAGAACCTTGCCCATGAAAGTCTTTCATCTCTTCCTTGTGTTAGCAAGGAGAAGTGAAATGCATGCATCATGAAAAACAGTGGGTATGAGAGGTTTATGGTTCATTTATAAATATGGTTCAGTCTCTTGTCTTTGCCAAACTTGTTTTTCGGACCAAAAATCAACTACACTTGTCTCTGTATAGCATGTACGTTATTCTGATTGCTCCATTTTTAAAGTGTTTCCATAAGTTCTAGAGACTGTACATTATTGAGCCCCCAACTTAAAAAAAATTGAAGGTCCAGCAACAGCAACGTAAACTAACAAACTGTATTATAACAGGATTTATAAATCAATATTGCTGTATCTTAATCTCGCTTGTAAGGAGTGTGATTTTGGTGTTATCAAGCTTTATTATTATTATTATTATTATCATTATTGTGATTACTATTCCATATCACTGATTTTCTATTATCATAAAATTCTTCTTGTACACAGTATGTTGAAATGATTTGAATCACGATTACTTTTATCACACTTGATTTAAATAGTGATTACCTCTAAGTACCCTAAGTGGCCTAAGTATATAGAAAATCCTACTCAGATGCAGGTCACAGGTAGGGATGTCAACAGGTGAAAAACCCAGCCATTGATAATTAATGAGGAGTACCTGTTCACAAAAATAATTTGACGACAACACTATAAAAATATCAATTATCATCAGCAATACGCTGGTCTGAGTTGCAGCTCCAGTATATATTTAGGAGTAGAACCACTCGTTATACATGTGGCCCTCTAGTAAACAGCTGCTGCATGCTGGGCTGTGTGAACAGCTTCACAGTTCAAAACATTACTAATATTTAGACTATGTGTGTTAACATATCACTTACTCATCAGTAATACCTGGTTCTTCCACCACCATTAATACTGGCCACCATGTGAAGCCTATCATGTGCTGAAAAATGTTGTTAAACCCTACAACGACAACAACAACAACTATTTATTATCGGATGTCCACTCATGGCTCTGATTGGAACTGGAATGTCCAAAGTTGCAAAGTGTGATACAACTGTAATGATGGCCATTAATATCTATTTTAAAACAATGTATCTGGCAATGAAAACACTGAAAGTTTGTAATAGCAGAGTTTCAATGTAAAATGTTTGATGGCTGTTAGTGTAAAGTTTTTTCAAACGTTGAAGTCATTCCTATGGCAAGGACGATTCAATTTATTTCAAAGTTGACAAAAATGACTAAATGTAAGCAAATACACAATTTGTCATGTAACAAGTCATCCAAAAATATATGTTTCTGGTCAGAAGACCATAACTATTTTTCATTCATAACCCCAGCATTTATTTGCCCAAGGGTTAATAAAAAGAAAAAAGAAAACAAATATTTTAAAACAGATTCCTGAAATTGATTTGTGAATCTACTTGAGCTGGTTTGGCCCAGTGTTGAAGCCCTTAGTACACTGTATATAGTAATCATTATATATATATATATATATATATATATATATATATAATAAAAAAAGTATAAAATAAAATTCCTGAAATTGATTTATGCATCTAAATAATCTGGTTTATCCCAGTACTTGAATTGCTTACTAATCATTATAATATATCATGTTTGAATATAAAAAATTAAAAATTATTTAACAAAATTATTTTTAAAAATAAATTTCCAATGTATTCGTTTATCTAATTGATCTGGTTTAGCTCTGTACTTGAAGTGCTTTTTATGATATATATATATATATATATATATATATATATATATATATATATATATATATATATATATATATATCATTACGTTTGAATAAATTAAAAAAATATAAACAAATAAAAAAAATTTTTTAAATAAAAAGCAATTCCAGAAAATGAATGGAGCACCTAAACTGAGCCGGTTTAGCCCAGGAAATGATGCATGTAGTAAATTATATATACTAATATTTAGTGTTTAAAATAAAGAAGAAAAAAACCTTCCTACTTTTCCTAATTTTAATACTTGTGCAATAGAAAAAAACATATTTCTTTTCATTGGTCAAATAATTTGTATGTTGGGAAAGAAAAATAATACAGAAAACAGATATTTATACAATAAATGTTGGTAGATAATTTAAACGAGAGAGTAAGATCCAGAACAGAAAATTTCATATAGCAGCACATTTTATTTTAACCAGATATTTTCATGAACTTCTTGGGACATGATAAAACTTTTAATGAGAAAATGTAAGCATTGAAGAATAGGCACCATGCAGATCACAAAATCAAAGTGACAAAACTGTGAAGCAACAAATATTATTTCATTTTTATATCATTATTTAGTGCATTATGTAGTATTATTTTGGTTTTGTTCCTCTAAAATGGTGTGTCTTCCAGATTTGGTGGATAGGAGGGCACATTGCCTCCAGCCCTTGTCTTCCTAAGTGCAACATAGTATGGGTGTCCAGATGCACATGTGCAAAAGTTAATACATAAAAAAACGGATATTACAATGATGTAATTGCAAAATAATTTTACATCAAATATGGTTAGTACATCATCATTATCTTGCCATTACAGTACCAAGTAAGTTTAAATACTAAATAGGCATAAAAAAACAAAGATAATGCTAAAAAGGGTACAAAATTTATTAAGTCCAGTTTATTCTAAGTATAAACTACACTTCTGAAATATTCAAAATATTTCTGAGTTGGAACAAAAAAGCATGAATCGCAAAAATAAAACTCTTTTGCCATAAGGAAGGGCATGATCATACCAATTCTACACCCCTGAGCCAGTGGGTTGAATGGAGGGGCAAGGAAGAGAGAGAGAAAGATCGTTTGGGATTTCATTTCATATTTAATGTATAGTTTAATAACAGATATAGTTCTAACTGAATGTGAATCAGGGTCATTAACCTAATAGAGCTCTAACTACTTTCACACACACACACACACACACATAAAAAAATCCATGTATTTTGTTAGATCTATAGAGATGTCACTAGCTGACAGTTATCTGACTTGTCCTTGTAACATCCATTTGTCTACACTGTAATGTTTATGATCTGTATCAAGTACATTAAAAATACCATATGTACTCGCATGCAAGTCAAGTTTAACTGCAAAAACAGCATATATCCACCTGTCACTGCATACATCACAAGCTGATCTGGGTCTGTACAGTTTCTTTGAGTAATCAGTATAACAACAAAGAACCTTGTCTGCCAGTGCATTATGTGATGACAGATCAGGGACTATTGCAGCTGCACTTGTATAGTAACATACTGGATTTATGGTTGCTGACAAAAGCGGTATTACAAGGTACACTAACAGTATACTAATTTAGCAAGAAGTCGTAAAATAACAATGAAATATCTCATTAGTGGTACAAATACTGCACTGCCATCCTTACCTTACGTTTCAGAAACTCTTCAACAATACAATGTGTAAACAAACAAAAATCAATCTTTAATTAACAGATGGTTTGTGATGGATGAAAGTCTTTACATTTTTATCTAACACTTTTTTTTTTCAAAGTGATAACTAAACAACATTAAAATAAAGCATATCATCTCATTTCCATCCTTTTGGGTCACTCAACTTTGTTTGTTAGCTCCTACATCAATTACTTGTGGATCCCAAGTGGCCGCGTGGTTTAAAGCGCTCACCAATACTTATCATTGCCATATCCTCTCTGCGTGGGTTCAAGTATCATGCTCGGCCAATGTGGGTATGCGAGAAAGCTTGTCAGTAGCTATAGTCATGGGTCGGTGGTTTTTTCCAGTATTTTCCCGGGTTCTTCTCCACCATTTATGATGGGTGCCATCATGTGCTGAAAAATGACAATAAACCCTACAAAAACAATTACTTTCGAACAACAACAAACATGAGCAGCCAAGTCTGATGCTGTATTACAGCATGTTGGCCAAAAGGGTCTGGATTGTTTGTTCTAATTACAGTTCTAATAATTTACAATATTTTACAATCATTAACTGTTAATTTTGGTTAATCTGATTTAACGATTCCTGAAGAATGATCTTTTCCCTGATCACAGTATTTCTAGGATTGATAAATCCTTGTATTGGAAGAAATCATCAGTAATTCATGATTGACTTATTTTCTTTATACTCTGTAACATCTGAATTTTTATTTATCATATAAAATATGGATACGACATTTTAATATTCAAAATTTAAAACAATAAAAATGAGAATAAACAAATTATCAAAACCCATTTTGTCCTTTTTTGCTGACTGGTACTGTATTAATGCTGCTACGGACAGGCAGAAAATGATATGGTAAAATAGCTCAGATGAACAGAGAGGTGGAAAGACCACATTAGACATTTGCCACCAATATGTAATATAGGATGCATATGCGAGCATCACTGCATGAACTAAAAATAGCAAATCGACATCAGGTTTTTAAAAAATTTGAATCGTATAGTTAGCCTTGCATTTGCACATAAGGGTGATTTAATAGGGTCCATGGCGGACTTCAATATTTGGATAAAAATAAATTCTATATCATGACAGATTAGAGGAAAATTGGCAACGGTATTAAGAAGTGGATGCAGAAAATTAAATAAGTATATTTTCAAAATAACCCATAAACGTCCGTTTTTGCATAATTCTTATGTCCGTGATTATAATACTGCTGAAATACCATTCATACCATAAGTGAAAAATGACAAGCTATATAATAAAGACCCTAATCTGCCCTTGCAGTATGTGAGAGTAGATCTGGTTGTATATTTTTTGCTAGCTGGATGCATATCATGGACAGGTAAATACAATATTTAAACAAGAACACTTATCCATTAAAAACTGTGAGAGACATAAGTACAAAAAAGTTTGAGCCTAATGATTTGACAGTATGACACATTGGCTAATGATCAATCTATGCTAACATGGAGTACATAAAATCCCATTACAATGAACTGCCAGTCTTGTCAATGTTCAGCACCTAGACAAAATATCAGACATGAAGTGTGATCTTCTCCCATTATGTTTGCATACTCTTAATACATGTAGTAAGAAAATACTGACAAGCTGGTTCAATTTTTTTGTTGAGCACGGAATGACCGAAACTCAATGTATCAATCACTTTGGTATCTATGCATGTGTCCACACATTTATCTATCAATATGTACAATTACACTCTAGATTATACTTCAAATTTTTTAAATTATTGTTCTAGTTGGTCATTTTACTTCTTCATAAATAATGACTTTGCATGAAAAGCCAGCTTTTTATCTTCCTTTTTCAGTGACAAATGTGAGTAATGTCAATGCTTATGTTGTCAGTAGTTATGGCCAGTAGTTATGGCAACATTGCATCACTGTTTAAGCTTCTGTGGAAGCCAATGTTAAAGCATTGTGCAAGCCAATGTTCAAGCTTTTAAGCCTACCATGGCAAACTTAAAAGGTTGACCACAAGTCAATGTACAGGTTTTGCAATCGTCAGTGTAGTAATAATAATAATACAATGTAATAATAATAATAATAATAATAATAATAATAATAATAATAATAATACGAAATAACAATTGTCCTTGAAGTAAGAAAGTGACACAACCACCGTTTCTAATCTTCTATTCATATATGAAATCTTTGAAAACGTTCTAACCCAACTTGTATCTCATCTTAATTTAAAACAGTCTTTTTAACAATGCACAGTACTCTTCTGAAAGTAATTAATGACATTCTCTCTGCTTTGGATAGCGGAATAATTACAGTTCTCACCATCCTTGATTTGTCTGCAGCATTTGACACAACAAACCATGATTAAATTTACTGTCTCCAGTCTCTTACTGCATTCCCAATACAGCCTTAGTGTGGTTCAAGTCCTTATTCAACAGGACACAAATTGCATCCAGAAATGAAATACACTCCAGCCCAGTTGATAACTGCTGTGGTGTTCAACACAGATGTGTTCATGGACCTGTTCTCTTCATTCTATACACTCAGCCACTCTCAAGAGTCATAGATGGCCAGAGGTCGCGGAAATGTTTAATTACGCGTATTTAGATGCAAATATTTATCAATCTTACTTCAACAACCTACTGAGTGAGAATATGTTGATTACTTTATTATTTTATCTGTGCTGATATTTACAATGACATAATTCAGTGGTTACAATACCCCCCAAATGTGCCTGATGTATTTGAGTTTATCAAAAGAACATGTTGCAATAGCTGGGCATCAAGTTCGAAGACTTTGACTAGAAGCTTCAGTGGGAACATTTGCTGATATTTACAATGACTAGAAGCATATGTGGGAACATTTGCTGATATTTACAATGACTGAATTCAGAAACAGAAAGATCCTGAGATGTACACAGTGGTTATTATAAAAATACATTAGAACTTTAGCTTCCATTTTGTGTTCATTTCAGATTGTAGCCAAATAAAAAGTGTGTGCGACCTCGAGATCAAGACACATGAAGACTTGGACAAAACATTTGCAATTTGGATAAGTATTTGGGATTTGGGGTTTAATGGAAAAGTGACAAAGATTTTAATGAGATTCAGAAGAGTGCTTAAGTTCCTAGAACTGACAGTTTGGATGGAATAGCAGCCAAGTGTAAGAAAGTGTCTGATGCTTGGCTTAGTGGTTTTATATATATATATATATATATATATATATATATATATATATATATATATATATATATATATATATATATATATATATATATATATATATATATATATATATATATATGTATATATATATGTATATATATATATATATATATATATATATATATATATATATATATATATATATATATATATATATATATATATATATCACATAAGATGTTTAAAGATCTTGTACCCTTTTCATTAACTTTTATTTTTTTCTTTCACTGGACTGTTTTTCCACTCATTCAAATTGTTAAAGAATTTTTCTTTTCAGTATTTAATAAGAAGCAAAGGTGACAATCATGTCATTTTAGGTACAATCTCTACAACCTGAAACTAATTAACAAATAATGATCTTTTTCGCTATGAGCATATATCGAACCGTCTCTCCTTTCCAAAACCAAATAAAGACCTCTTTGAGAAACATTTTCCAATATTCAGGGTCATTAATTTAGTAAAGAATCAAATAAGAAATTAGAGAAAGTTCAAAACATTAATACATTTAATTAGAATTTATTTCAATGGCTTAAAAATGAACATGTATGAATTGATAAATGCATTACAACTTTTAAGTATAATTTCTGAAATCTTCCACTTTGTTGTGTGTCTCTATTTTTTTTTCTATATTCAGTATAGTATTACCTAGTTGAGGCACATTCCCAGAAAACCTTTTGTTTATATATATTTATAAATATATATATATATATATATATATATATATATATATATATATATATATATATATATATATATATATATATATAAATTTTAATAACGAGGATTAATTCCATGCAACTGTGTCACACTCTTTTAAGTTGTTATTATTACAAAACTATCACAAAACCAAAATCAACCACAAACAAAAAGTTATGGGGTTTTTTTCATTTTTTAGACACCTGTGCTGTGGACTGCAAATAATATAGTACTGTATTCACAATATTCTGTTACTTTAATGTTTTGAAAATGTGACTTGCTTTTCTCAGCTTGTATACATATCCTGCAAGTTATATCACCAGCATTATTCAAACTTATTTTTGAGTAATTCTCCTATGACAGGCTTTCTAGCATTTTGTACAATGCAGCATATCATGGGCAATACACATTATTCTCATTGCCCGGGGCCCCGCGTGGCTGAGTGGTCTAAATTAAAATGCTGGATCATTGCCATCTGACCGCAGTCTGTGTGGGTTCTAGTCTCGGCTCAGCTAATGTGGGTATATGAGAAAGCTTGCTGGTAGCTTCTTGTGGGTTGGTGGTTGTTTCCGGGCTTTCTCTGGTTCTTCCATCACCATTACTACTGGCTGCCATGTATAGCTTACGTTGTGCTGAAAAATGGCATTAAACCCTATAACAACAACAAATTCTCAGCAAAACACCTTGCAGCAAGTTTATACAACTTAATCAAATATTGGTGTGAATCTCATCTCTGATCAGGCGAGTGATAATATACAAGATATTTCAAATACTTAAAATGGAACTTAATTTGTTGATTACCATATATACTTGCTAATAAGTTGAGTCAAACTGAAAATATACTGATCTGCTGTATAACATGCCTGCTGATCGGGTCTATGTTGTTTCCTGATTACTCCTAACAAACTGCTGTAGCATAACATGCCTGCAGATCGGGTCTATGTTGTTTCCTGATTACTCCTAACAAACTGCACATACTCTGATCTGGGTCTTTGTAGTTTACAGTTGTTCTCAACTTACAGTGCTAAACTGATGGGCTTGTTATCAGATAGAATTCCACTCTGCAGTGTTATGATTTCTTTTATATTTTCTTTTGTTGTCCTGGTTACAGTATAATTTCTGGGGAAGATCATAATTACTCTTTTCAATGTACTAAGAAGTTCATGGCCAATATTCAAAATTAAAATTTTCTTCAAATGTGCTACTGTCGTCCATACATAAAATTAAACTATTTTGTCTCATATGAAGATGACTATTTTATCTACATACATGTACTTTGATATTATCAGTAAGTTCTAGTGAATTTCAAATAGACTGAAAATCCCCCTCTGATATTTTGGAAAAGGGATTCGTTAATTTCTGTGTTAAGGGTACAGTTTTAATATGAGAACAATACCTTTTAATAGATCACTTAATACAATACGTTTAAGAAATGTACATGTGACAATCAATGAATGAGATAGAATTTGCAGTTGTTTATATTCAGTATCAGCAGAGCAACTGTTGAGTGATTGTGTGTTATGAAAATGGCAATGTGTATTATGAAAATGTTAATGTGTATTATGAAAATACCAATGTGTATTATGAAATGTCAATGCATCAAATGCATTATCTACTAAATTTAACATTGCCACTAAATATGAAAACTGCATATTATATGCAATTCAATCTGCTTATGTCAAATTAGCTGTGAAAGATGTCTGCACACGTACGGTACTCAATTTTAAGGTGGGGGATTCAATAAATTTTGGGGGATTAATTTCTCGACATATGTTACTTTTTTTTATAAATCAATCTCAAAGCAAAGAAACATACACTGAGATCTGACTGCCCAAGCGCTAGTGACATTATTATTTCAACATGTACTATCCTCTGCTGAAACTGCAGCAATCAACTTTACTTTTACCTAATAATGATGCTCATCAACATGTATAAGATTTGAAAGTGCCCCTCTGACAACATACATACCCAGTTCAATACAAATATGTTTAAAGTTCAAAAGGTATGTGACCTAAATCTCATACTTGACTGCATAATATTACAACTCTATGGTCATAAAATAGGTAATGGAAAGAATTAAAACCACCAGGTTTTTTAAAATTCAACAAATAATTTATTTCCCAAGAAAATAAAGTGAAAAATTTAAAAATAACTTATGGTATTGCAATATCTATCCCAAATAATCTTAGAATTTCAATACAAGTCCTAACTGAAGGTGTTGTTGTATTTGGTGTGACCTGCAGTCTCTAATGTAATAATATACCAATAGCCTGAATTGTTGTTGTTACTGTTGAAGGTTTTAACACCATTTTTCAGCACAAGATAGGCTATACATGACAGCCAGTATTATTGGTGGAGGAAAAACCCGGAAAGAAGCACCGACCCACGAGAAGCTACCGGCAAGCTTTCTCACATATCCACATTTGCCGAACCTGAGATTCAAACCCACGCAGACAGAGGTGAGATGGGAGTAATCCGTAACATTGAGCGCTTTAGACCACTCGGCCACTCACGGCACCACCTGAAGGCTGAATTGTAGTGATGTGGCAACAGTCTTTTGATGAATCGCAATAATACAATCCAAGAAATTCACTATAATTCTAAGTTAATTAATTAATTAATGTCTCTGTGGAGGAATGTCATTACAGAACACTTTGTAATTTCAGAGAATAATAAGCAATTTCACCCAAATCAAACTCTGAATTAAAAAAATTAAAATGATTGGTGTCCAGATTTTATTGCAGGACAAAATAATTCTTTCCAGGAAGCAAGATTATATAACAATCTAAGACACAAAAGAATACCCCAGATAAGGACCAAATGTTCATTTCTAGAACAATTCAGGTTCCATTTATGTGTTACTAAAATTATACTGAAGAACATTATAAACAATGTCCTTGACTCAAAGATTTTGATCCTAATATTTAACCAATACTCACAGAGAAATATAAACTATGTATTTGCTGTTTTCAGAATAAAAAACACAATGATTCTGCTGAGGAAGATAATAAAGATGATTTTGGATATGATCAAGTGCAAATTTTTTTTTACATAACCCATATCATTTAATGAATTAAAAATAACCTAACAAACTATGCAATTTAAATACAAATAATAATAATAATAATAATAATAATAATAATAATAATAATACAAGCTATTTAGCACAATATGAAGTTAGGCCAAACAAAACAATATGTGTATTTTCAGTCAGCCAACCTGCCCATTTCTCATTGCTGACCCTAGCACTAAATTGTTCCTTAGGAGAAGAAAAAAAAACAATTGGCAAAAATCACAAGTGTGTGTGTGTGTGTGTGTTTAAACAAATTTAAACCAACCTGCCTACCCTAAACTTAAAACCAGTACAATAAGAAACGTGTTTTTTCTTTTGGCATTACATGTACAATGGCAAATTGCTTTCACTCTCTCCTTGAATCTTAATTTCAAAACTTCTTCCAAACAAATAATCTGCTTTGTGCCTGCACACTCATTAGTGATATGAGACTCCTGGGGCCTCTCCAAGGGCATCATACTTTCACCCTCTTACATGCATTGTCAGCTGCCATCTAATTAGCAGTTTGACAAGGGCAGGGCATCTAACTGCAGAGGAAGTCAAAATAGCTGCATTAATTTCGTAAACTAAAAACAGAAACCAGAGGAAGGAAACTGTTTCTAAGCCTGTATTCTTAAGTATCGTTTTGTTAAAAGTAAAATAAAATCTGCTGAGAAAAGAGAGATATGATATTTTAACACTGTAGCTGTAATTGTTAATAATATAAAATTTGTTGTAAACTGTATATATGTCATATTACCACTAAGCACTTATATAACTTTATCTTAAAATCTAATTTAATGGATGTAATTGAGATCAATACAAATAAATATTTTAATTTTTTTTCCGTGGCTTTAAACCAAATGCATCCTTCATAAATGTTACATGAACAAAATACAAATTAAAAAAAATATATATATATTTTAAAAAATGGTTACATTGGTAAATGGTTACATTGTCATTTTTACAGGATTCATCAGACTTTTCAGGAACAAACCAGTTTCAGGCCCTTGAAATTGTTATTTTTAGTAAAAAGTCCTATAATCCAAACAGTAACGAGTATTGGTCTGGCTGTGACTTTTAAATCTTTCAAGAAAACACTGTTAAATCTTACTTTTGTTGCATCATCAAAAAAATTAACCATCTGCAACACCAACACACAATTTCAACATATATTATGAACAATTGTCAAATTTTATGTAATTAGTTTAGGAAAAATTGAGAATTATTTGTTTATAACACCAAAGAAAGAAAGAAACAACTACATCAAGAATGTAGCAAATGTCTTCATCTTATTCTGTCAAACAATAAAACTTACCTCTAACTGTACCCCAAATATATCAGTGTTTTTCCTAAGTAGTTGTGGTGGTTGCTTTGATTCCTGCTGTAGGGACTTTGATGTATGCAGTACTTCTTGATCTTTAGATGTCCCTTCTGACCCTACAGACCCTGGGAACCGTTGGAAACTGCTGGTACCACTGGAAGGGTAAGAAACTGATGTCAGCCATATTTGGTCCTTGTTTGAATCTTTTCTACTTTCTGCCCTTAATTTATTTCCATTCTGAAGAACACTTGATGGAATGACAACTGCGGATAATGGTTTGTTATCAGCATCATGGGTCAATATCTTATCTGGAAGAGAATTTGTTGAATGTACTCTTACTTGATTGCTTGATTGCAGCCTAGCTTGCTGCCTGACGTTTGGGAAACTACCGCCTGTAGAATTACTACGGATGACTGGAATGGAGGAATATTGTTGGCGACGGTCGCTGTATGTTGAACTCGCAATTGCGATCTCATCCCAACCCGTCATTTGGGGAGTCTGGATGCAGTGCCGATTTCCAAGCTCGAAGGAGGCCGCCAAACTCGTTGGAGGGCTAGAAGGATAGCTCTTCACGACACTTGGTCCGTTGGACAATACTTCACTTTGAATGTGGCTTGTCCTGCTGGCACTGTACCTAAACTCACCCGGGGTACCAATATCAGAGATTCCATGAACAGAAGGTTTCACAACATACAGGTTTCCATTCTTGACAGTAAATCTGGATGTCTTAGCGGAGTGACCAATCTGTCTGTCGTACTGAGATGACCGAATGTCACTTGTCCGTGTCACAATATATTTTCCGTCTACATGATTGGTTTCAGTAGCCATCCAAAATCACTCTTACCCTCCCCCCTTCCAATCTACACTAGATGCCTAATGAAACTCTCTAGTGTATGTCAAATCTGTTGTAATATAAGTCAATATTAACATCTGACGATGTCACCACCAGTGAATCGATAATCTCCTTTTATCAACGTTATACATATATTTCGCGCAACAACACTACGCTTCACTATCTGCTTTGACAAGCTATTCCGCCACCTGCAGACGACTCTATAAATAAGGCTTAAAGTACGCATCCAGTGACTGAAAATAGTATCGCTGTTACGCAATGTGCTAATTACATGCTTAAGTACGTACACTGTTTTGTCTTTGTAGCTACTGTGCCGTTGATGAATGTCGCACAAACCTCTGATTTTTCGCCATTATTACATGTAAGCCAAACGTTTTCTATTGCATTGCTGCACGTATAATAAGACTGTACTATTTTCCTAATAGGTAAACCAGTATTAATAAGTAGAATTAAAATCAACCGTGGCTTCTGGAGTCTGATGTTAACACTGAGCTTTGTTTACTGTCATTCGGCTTTATCTTATTCGTGACACGCCTATCTTCGTGGTTAAGAACTGCCCCCCCCCCCCCCCCTTTTAAATAACGAATTTGCGGATTGGGTCCACAATGACTGAATTTGTACTAGCAAGGAGCCCCAAGAGTGCTAAAAAAAGATCTCTCACCAGAACCAAATTAAGAATACATTTATAAACTAAAATAATATTTCGGGGGGGGGGGGCTAAGAATTTCTTTTCAACAATGATTGGGGGGGGGGAATCCATCTCATTGTACTAAGCTAATTTTGTGAAAACATTTTTTTAAAACTAGGAGTGACGGAGAAAGTTCTTTTTTATATTTAAAAAGTCATTGTGAATAGTCGGGTGCAATTGATTAATGTCGCGACAACGTCTGCCGTAGCATGTGCATGTTTAAATCAGCAACAGTTTTAGTTCATCATTTGAGTGCAAGCTTTAGTACCGTATATACTCGTGTAAAATTTAGTCAATCAGCAAAAAAAAACAACGATCATTATCTACTGTGGTATAATGCGGCTGCTGATCAGGATCTATGTTGTTTGTTCTTCTGATTACTCCTATTGTAAAAGTCACATGAGACATGTAAGAGCATTTACTGGTATAAATGTAAAAATAAATTTTAGTTTAAAAATGTAATAATAATAATAATAATGAGGACTTTGTATAGCGCCTAATCTTTAAAAGCTCTAAGCGCTTTACACCTTTAATCGTAATATATTTCTAACAAAGTTTATTCAATCGTGACTTTTTAAATTTATCTGCACGATAATTGTTATAACAAAATTTCAAGATGAAAAATATCGATCACTTTGGACTTTTACAATGACAATTCTGTACAGTATCTGACTAGGTCAAGAAAGTGATATTGGATTGAACCATTAATAGTGCAGGAGGAATCAAAGCAAAGATTCCTTATTTAAAGTACGTTTTATTTTTGACTTATACGTATGACATTTCTTCAAAATTATATTTTAGCACAATGCAAAATTTAACTAAAATGAAATATGAGTTGACAACCGTTTACTACTGTCATTTACGTGAATAAAGGAAGATATTTTTTAATGGGAAATATATATATATATATATATATATATATATATATATATATATAGATAGATAGATAGATAGTGTGCGAACTGAATAGGAGATACAACATAGCATACATAAGATGTATATGAGGTTGCATAATTAGACTTCTGTACCGTATTTTTCCTGCTGGTATTTTCCCAATCTTTCTGAATGACGACATTGTCGCGTCTGTTTGTATTTGTAGTGCCACTTCCTCCCAATAGCACGCGCGATCCCTGTTACGCTATAGCGCACAACAGAAACCGGATTAAACATGATCATCTTGCTTAGCGATTGCGTTTAAAAATGTCTATGTATAATATCACCGAATTTGCCGTTAAGCATTTCTCAACGATTTTATAAAATAATCTTCAGTGGAAGCTGCAGGGACAAAGAGCGAAATCAAGTGAATAAATACCATTTTGAAGTATGTGTTCTCAAAATCTCCAAACTGACACTTATAACTGCAAAGTTTAAAACGTTCTTTAAATGTATGTACATCTAAGACTTAAGAAGAAAGCTTTCATGATTTCAAGTATTACTAAAAGTTATAAAGAGGTTTCCAAATTGAGGATGATTTTAAATGTATGAATTTCCATGTCCAAATCATCGTGTAATAAATTCTCCATTACAAATGAAGGATTCTTTACTTTATAATTACACCTCTTCGGTGGCCAAGTGGTTAGAGCGTCGGAAGCGGGAGGTCATGGGTTCGATCCCCGGCCGAGTAATACCAAAGACTTACAAAAATGGTACTTAACGCTGACTCGCTTGACGCTCAGCCTTAAGAGGTTAGTGTTAGGAATGGTCGGTCTTGTGTCAGGATAATGTGACTGGATGGGAGGTATGCAGCATGATGCCCCAGTGCTAGACATCACTATAAACTGCCTCACAGCAGACATCGTAGTGATATAAATTTAAAGCTACGTTAAAAAACACCTAAACAAACAAAAACTTTATAATTAAGGAACGAAAATGTTTTCATTTATTACGAAGAATTGGGCTTACTATATAGTCCAATAAATTGTTCTCCGCCTTTTTTTATTTTGACTTTGCGGCAGTCAAAATAAAAAAAAGGCGGTGAACAATTTGTTGCTCTAGCTCTAGGCTTGCTAAATCACGGAGTTTCTCTGTTGAGAAAAAATGGCCACATCATTGAAAACTGTTATTGTTTTCTATCTTCATAAATCGTGTCAAGTGCGTATTTAAACATAAAATGGAAATATTCTTTACATAATCGTTCAATGAATACTATATGACGTTGACTATATCAATTTACTTGTTGTAGATTATGTAAATTTAACCAGCTTTGTATTTTAATTTTTTAATTGTATTTATATAAGTAACAGAAAAGAGTGAAAGACAACAAGCTTGGTAAAATTTAACAAATATATTTATTTCCCTAGAATACAAAGTCAAAATGATAAGAAGAAAAAAAAAAAACAACTTACGGTACTATGAATTAAATTCCAAAATAATCCAAGAATTACAGACAAGTTCTAGTAACTTAAAGTCCTGACTAAAATTCAGTAAACGTCTAGAATATCCCAAGCTAAAGTTGATAACGTGACTGTGGTAGTTACTGCAGTGTTGATATTTCAACAGTCTTTTGTTTAATCACAGAAATATAATTCCAGGTTTGAATTCAATATAAATTCCAATTAATATCAAAGAATTTTATCAGAGCACTTTTGTATTTCCAGATGAAATAATCACTTGAATTCAGTAATGTTACTCCCTTGACTGGGATTTCCTTGTCTCTGTCCACACCCCAACATATATTCTATATGTATTGCAAGCATAGCTCATACGTCAAAGTTAATGATTACGTGTCCTCTTGACCATGACAAAGTGTGCCGCGACAAAATATCTGCAAATATTTTGCACCATTACAATGGCTATGATTCGGATTGGTTCACAATAGGTAATGAAGTGAGGCAAGGAGTATTTTTGGCAACATTGTTGTATACAACATTTATAAATGAATTGCTACTCCAGTCAGATAATAGCAGATTCGGGACAAAGATTGGGACCATAGCGGTGGGAAATTCAAACTTCAGCTGATGCTATTTCACTTTTGGCTACTTATCCTAACAATATGCTGATATATATCGCATGATGATAGATATCGTTATTTTCGGTTCACAATATAAGAATTATGTTATATGAAATTGTACTTTGGGTCGTCAGGTTTGCCGTTGCTGATTCTGCAACACATCTGGGACACCGGATTAACTCAAAGTTTCCGTCATAATGACGCAGTTATCGAATTATGAAAGAAAGGGAAAATTAATTTTAACGGTTTGTTGGGTATTGGGATTAAAGCGAATGGATTTAACCTTCTGTTTCCTGCAAATGCAGTATAAAACAAATTATTATTTCCTTCGCTGTTTTATGGTTGCAAATTATAATGTAATATTTCACAAAGTGACCTCTCTTCGTTTGATAAAACTCTGAAGTATTTTCCCCAGACATATGCGACACTTCTTAGCATATACAAGATCAGATACTGGTCTAGTAATAGATGGTGCAGTACGAAACTGATAACAGAAACTTAACGCTTTTACACAAATTATGGTTGATGCGTAATGATGTATATACAGCAAGCGGGTGCAAATCAAGATACGGGTTAGTTTCAAATCTGTATGATACATTTAAAATTTAATGATTGTCAACAGCATTCTGATTTTCCGAATTAACAAACTACGAAAGAAATTATAAGATCGAAATTGGTGATCTTGCAAGTAGTCCCTGGAAAGTTTGAATGTCTGACGAATAACATTTTGCCAGATTATCATAGATGCAATAATCCGTGAGACCGGCCGTAGTATGACAGTCGGGAGGGGAAATGTCTGATTCGAATCCCGGCCGAGTCATACAAAAAAACTTATAATAAAAATGTTATTGTCATGTAGATTTGTAGAGATTTATCATAACCTTCTTCTCATTTCTTGCTATGAGAAGGAATTATTCATAAGGTAAGAAATGTCAATGTCCATGAAGAGAGAGAGAGAGAGAGAGAGAGAGAGAGAGAGAGAGAGAGAGAGAGAGAGAGAGAGAGAGAGAGTTCAGGCTCTCTTAAGGGACGTGTCGCAACGATGATGAGACACAGTTACGTCTGGGAATGAAGTATGGAATCTGTAATGAGAGAGGCGAGTCTTTCTAGCTTCAGAATGAAGAGACGTTATTTAAATAATCAACACGCACATATTACTACATTCTAGAAATGCATATATAAACTTTGTATTCAAAATACATGAAAAACATATAAAATTACACTTTCCTTTCAAGATTGCCAACTTCAATCATTTGTATAATTTCTGCATTTTAGAATACAATACGAATAGTTAAATCTCAATCAATTTCATGATATCCAAAGAGTTCAAAATCTAATAGTTGTAATTAATGCAGTAACCATTTTGGAGAAATGTATTTTACATTTCATTTCAAAATATAATACTGATCTAAAATATGTTACTATATATTATTCTTTGCTACTTAAAGAATACTTTATTTCAACAGTGAATCTAAACATGAAGTTGGTAGCGAATTCGTCTTTTACAATAAAAATTACCATACATATAAATGATTATGAATTTTTTAAAACAATTAACCATTCCATTCCATTACAAAAATAAAATAAAAGAATTCAGTAAACAATGTTGCAATATATGAACTTTATCGTTAAAATCTCGAACATTAAAAACGTGCTTATTCCTTAAAGAAGTTTACGAACATAGAAGACAGTTCTTACCTGCAATGAGAGAGGCGAGTCTTTCTAGCTTCAACATGAAGAGACTACCGGTGCGCGTTTTTCAGCGCTTTTTATGTGTATCTGGGCTCAATCATAATTCCAAATATGGCCATCCCTCGGTATACCGGAGTATTCTTCATCCTAGCTAGAAAGATGTTCTCATTTCCACTACACAGGAACGTTCATGTTGTTTTCAGCATTAGCAGTTTTCTTTACTGTATTAGAATTCTGCCAATGTATAGTCTTGTAATCTACGTGACTTACTGAAAGTATATTTTTGCCGAGTTTGCAATACCAGAGATATGTACAAATGCAAGCAATTTTTTCTTTGCTTATAGGGTGTAGACTTATTCTAATAATATATAGTTGTGATTTATAAATAAATGAAATTAATTTTAATATTTTTTAGTAGAAATTACTTAGTGACAAATTTACTTTATTACAATTTAGAGAAATGTTGATCGTATTACATTTACTACAGATTATGTCCTAATAATACCCTCCGGGTCATTTGAGCCGAGTCCTCGAGGCTCGAGAAGAACAATAAATTACATGCACCAAAACAAGATAAAAGATGAAAGATCAAAAATACAATGATAAAACATTGCAAGACATGTTTGCAAAGTTAAAAAATACAATGTAAAACACACTGCAAAATATAAGGTACGATATAAAGATACAATTAATAATACATTGCAAATACTCAGTAAAATGAAAAAAGTACAATGAAAAGTTAAATGCAAAATAATTGATAAAATTCCAAAAATACAGTAAAATGAATCTCAATATATTTTAGTAGGAAATTACTTAATATGAATTAGTGAAAAATTTACTTTAATACAATTTAGAGAAAATGTCAATATTATTACTTTTACTAATAATTCTGTCCTAATAGTATTATCAGCTGCCTCGCTCGGCGCCCAACATTAACAGGTTAGTGAAAAACTGGTCGGCTTGGTGTTGGATAGTGCGGATGGGTAGGTGCTGATCCTTTAAATAGTAAATTTAATGTTCTTTTAATAAAGCTACTGCTGAATAAAACGTTTACTTTTGAGCGTTAGAATTTTTTAAAGCAGTTTTTTTAAGACCCCCCCCCCCAAAAAAAAAAAAAAAATTAATCGACTTCAACCATACTCATGCTGTCTCTCAAACAACAACAGCAACGAGCTGATTTAATCCTCATAAAAATACGATATTAGAGTTAACAGACGGGTTGTACATACTTCAATTCATACTAAAACATTTCTGAATAATAATAGACATTGAACAGTCTAATTTGCATTTGCTTGCCGTAGTCAACAAATAAATAGTCTCAAAATATTGAATCCATGAGGAAATAGTTTCGGATTTTAAAACCTTGACGAACGTTTGTTTATTTTATCATGAAAAAAGTAACATGTTGCTTAGAATGTTAATGAGAATGTTAATTTCGTAAACATTTCGCACCTCTTTATTACATCCAGTTATTGAGAATGACAGCAAGACTATTATTAAGGCGAGGGGCTGCAGTAAATTATTTTTCAAAATATTCTAGGCTCCCAGCCTCAGCTCAGGAAAATAACCATCCAGGCTATTTTTTGTTTACATCAAACTATTTTTTCTCAATTGATATATAATTAAAGTACAAGTCATTTGCCTGTTCAGAACAGACTATTTCATTTATGGGATGTGAATTGTTTAAGGATTTGATTGCATATACCATTAAATGGTAATTGTTCACTTTTTTATCCTTAAAATTAATTACAAAGTACGTGGGCATTTTTGGACGTGTTCCACCTAAAGGTTAATTCAGTACAAACTGGATTAGATGTCTCGATGTTAGGCCACAACAAAAACTAGCGTGCTGGGAGAGAAAAAAAAATCGTACTAGCGACTAATAATTTTCGTCATGGAATTTACTGAAGACATTTAAAGTGCAGATTATTTAAAAGTCAAGACCAGACTGACTTTGGTTAAACGGAATTAGTAATAAATTTTTCAAGCAACAATATTTAATTTAAGGTGAGCAAATTCGTTTACATGACCACATGTATACATTTTAGTTTACTCAAAAAATCATAGCAAGATTACTTTTTTTTCTATCCAATCTGGGGTCGTGGTACGGAATTATGTCTGCACAACCCCCACCACTATACCAATACACTACTCTTTGAATTCTTCTGACGAAACTTTATGAATAATCTCTGCATAACGTTTGTTCTGCGACAAATGTAATTGCCAAGCGATAATGGATTTAGTCTGAAGAAGAAGGGGAAAAAACAATATAGTATAAACATTAATTCTTTGGCAAATGTCTAAAGAGAACAGATGCTTAACAGCTGGTAGCGGTTGTAATTAGCCCCCCCCCCCCCCCAATCACACAATGGTTTACAAGAAAGAACATATTAGTTATTACTGGCATATATTAATGATTAATTCACGCCATTTATCTCCTCTGTCATCAGAACCTATAAAATTACCTTCTCCTCACAAAAAACGCTATTTTTATTGTATATATCACATTAATGTTATAAAGTCTTCCGTCTGTTTATATTAATACAACACTTGTTGGTCAAATGATAATTATATAAAAGCAAGGTATATTCATATGACTTATGGGTCATGTCTGAATTTAACATTCAAGGTCAGATCCGGGGGAGGGGTTGTTTCGGGGTTTCACCCCTCCTCTTCTGAAAGAAACGTACATAGACATGCAGAGAGGTACACTGAATTGTCACTGAATATTTGACCATCGTTTTATTTTTTACCCAGATTTACTTGGTATATTATTTACACTGAGTAGAAGGACACGTAGACTAAGGACACGTTGACTATTGCTTTTGTGCCCTTTCTACGAAATTTAGGGTCCTTTTGTACTTTTGGACCCCACCCAACACTTGACCCGACTTCGTCCTGACGTTGAGGGTCATCGTAGTACGTTATTAGAAATGGTTGATCTCAAATCGGGTTACACAGTAATATTCTTATGGAGCGGTTTACCATAAAAAGCGGAAAATGTTTAAGGTCATACGGGAATTAATATGAAGCCGTAGGTTTACATTAGGGAGTTACAAATGTCCTTCTTTTAATCTGAATATAGTATGGTGTCAAACGGGAATTTATCATGGAGATGACGCTATATATAATCATAACGGAAATTTAACATGGGACAAACACATTTTCCTTCCCAAACTTTGGTGTAAAACCAGCACATAAATTTCTTATTGCTATCTAAGACACCAACTTACTCAAATAAACCCCTTTTTTAATATTATCCAACAGGATAATCTTCTGATTAAGTATTTAAATCACCCATTTTGCTATTACTATCCAACACCTAACTTCTTAGTAGCATTCAATACCCACTGTTTGAATACTATCCAACGCTATCTGTTTGAATACTATTCTAAAGACAACTTTTTGATTGCTATCCAACACTCACATTTTGATTACCATTCAACACCCACTTTTGACTACTATCCAACGCCTGGTACATATTATATATATTTTTTTAAAAACCGTATTTAGTGACTAGAAACCCCACATCGAAACGTAGGGACGTAAGAGAGATTGGTGAAATATATACACTCTCAGACACCAGTACTTCACTTAATTTTGCAATAGTACCTATAGTTATGGATATAAAAAAAAAGATCAATGGAGCAGCTGGTGAAAGCACCACTTTACGTGAGACGTATGGACGTGAAGGAAAACGTTCTTCAGATTCAGTGCGCGTACGTGAAAGAAACTCCAACTCTTACATTAAAAAAAATTGACATAAAAATAGAAAAAGAAAACGTTAAAATTTGTCTTCTTTTTTTTTTTCTTCTTTTCATTTCGGCGGCTGACAATTGGAAAATTCTATATTTGGATATTAATCCAGTGGCTATGATGAAGGTTATGACTTCCACTGGTCTTACTATTGTTCTACTCAGAGTTTGGCTGATAAAAATCTTTTCACAGTATTTTCTTCTACTCATTTTAAATATACAAATACAGTTACGCCTTCTCAGTATCTGACGAACGACTCTGTTTTATTGCTAATTGTATTAACGTAAAACAGTCCAATTGACTTTCTGACTTGCCCAAAGTTTCACAAATTGGGCAAAGGTCAAATGTTCTGAAAAATGACTGAATGTTAGATTGAGAATTATATTTAAACAAGCCTTCAATGTCCCAAACGGCTAGAGGTCTGATGCTTATATTTTGAAAGTGAGTGATTTTCATTCCAAACGGCATATTGCTTAGCAAGGGTAATTTTAATATTAAATTTCCCGTTAAAGAGCATGGAAACCCATAATACTAAGTATATGAACCTTTTAATATTACAATTAACAAAAAATGATAGAGCTCCATAATATTAAAGATATCGATACTTTTAGCATTACACTTCACGCTAGAGGTCAAAGTAATCCCAATACGGAAAGTATGGCCTCGTCATTAAACTCTCATATTTTAAATGAACTGGTGGTCCATGATTATTGTATTCACTTCATGGAATTGGGATTTTTCATATCAACTTTCGTTGACTAGGGTTTTCTCGTTTCTATTCTTGTTATATTTTTATCTTCGACCAACAGCCTCTCTAAACTTTGACAACTTACATAATTGTCAGTATATATATATATATACTTTGGAATTATCGGAGATTAGCAAGCACTTTATTCCAAGTGATATGCAAAAACTGTATTTGTACAAATTATCTTTTTCTTTATATTTTAAAAAAAAGATAAGAATGACCTTTAATATAGGGATATACACTGGATCCTATGTGAAACACGTTCGTATCAATTACAATAAATGTTGAAAGATTTTCAAATGTAATCTTTACAGAAAGGCTTTACCTCCTGAGATGCGAAAACACATTTACCACTGTGTTCATTTTACAGGTTTAAATGAAACGCAAAGAAAATTTGCATGCTAAAAGGTACAGACTTATTAATCTGAAAATATTCAAATGGTCA
Source organism: Unio pictorum (assembly GCA_030141615.1). Classification (NCBI taxonomy): domain Eukaryota; kingdom Metazoa; phylum Mollusca; class Bivalvia; order Unionida; family Unionidae; genus Unio; species Unio pictorum. The sequence goes on along the minus strand of JARLTB010000044.1, from coordinate 10,159,776 downwards.
GATCAGACATTACTCTAATGTAAATATATTACAATGATTACTATTCCACGACATCTGTCAGCAATATCACAACAAAATGACAAGAAGAGTGTCAATTACATGGTGTAAGACTTTGTCGATTTTACAAATAGTAATTTAAAATTACAAGTTCAACTTGACAGGAAACGTCTTTTGAATTTTGGACGCTGCTCCACACGCGTGCATGTGTGTGTGTGCATGTTATCTTTCGTTTCCCGACATATTTGTAATGGGAAATTTGTACACAGTACATGCAAAGGCAAGATAACCATTAGGACTTTACCTGCTTAAATTGAAGTGTAAAGCTCGTTCTAAATCATCAGAAAGTCACCTTTTGGGTAGATTGAACACATAAATTATATTTAGGAGCAATCAAACGACATTCTCGATTGGCTGATCTTGACTCCCGTGGTTTCATGGTAGAAGAAGTGGTCTTGGCTCGGGTTCATCAATGACTTCTTAAGAATCGCTAGCCCGAATTTCTGCCATCACTTCTTGATGAGCGTTAGGTGACAAAGAACGCCGTTTACGATTGGCTTCTGGTTTTTCTTTGGAAACGTATGACTGTTACAAAACAGTATTTGAAGTTTTAAATTGAATTTGATATGTGTCCACATTCTATGTCGATATATAGAGCACACCTCGACCTCTGAGAAAATAATAATTCATTTCATGCTGATAAAATGGAAAGGCCTTAACAGATTACATTTCTCGTAAGAGATTTACAGAGTCTTTTGAAATCATGCTACTAACAAAGCTTCTGACTAGTTCTTTCGAGAAAAAGCTCAAGTTATCTGATGTGTTGGTCAGGAAAAAGGAAACTGTTGTTCAGAATGTCCACGCCGTCAAAGAAAAAAAAACAACTTCTGTCTCGGACAGTCGAAAGGCATACAGATACGGGCGTATCAGTGTTAAAAAAAATAGATGGTCTTTCGGGTGTCCGATGAATAGAGACCCAGGAGAAGATGGTTTAGTAGAAAATAAGAACCCATTCCTTTAAAGACGTTCAAGAAGGCAAGATAAATAAGGAAACAGCAATAGAGCAAGTGTACTATTCCGACATGTGTTTTAAATTTTGTTGTGATTATAATTCAGGCTAAAATGAAATGAAAACTTAAGTGTATCTTTGTCATTTATTATTCTTCCAGTGCAGATAAGATACCCGAGCATATGTTTACGGATCAAAAATGGCGCATTGGATAAGAAAGTACTAGGTGTTAGCGAATCTACCAATTTAAAATTTTCATATGTAATAAAGTGTGGACTTCTGATTACACAAAATCACAAGAAAAAAATATTAAAGTTTGCAAAAGCTTTAAAACAATCTATGAAGAACAACCGGAATTTTACATTTCTAAGGACATTTTCAACTTGTGCTAAAGTTTGTATAGCATGCTTCCCCCCCCCCTGCTTTGTTCCAAAAAAGTGTTAAGTTGTAAAGTTTTGTTTTGGCTTTTCGGGTTGCTTTCTTTTATTGGTACATTTTGTCAAAATTCTTTTCCAGTTTAAGATTTTGTTGCATATGTTACAGCCTCCGGTGAAGTCCGTAATAGAGTTCTCGATCTAGTTTTAGTTCCGACCATTTTAGTTTGATGTTAAGTATTTGTCTAATTTCTGTTTTAAATCCGTGACAATTTCAGAAATTTAGGACTGCTTTAAGTCACGTCTAGCTTTTAGTGTTACAAAGAGTTGGTTCCCTTGATTAAAGTTATTGATGACATCAGTATATTATAAGCAAATTAACTGACACCTCCAACATCATCTAAGGTATAGATATTGCTTTATATAGAAATAACAAATGTATCTATACTGTAGTCACTGCATACACTATATTATTGTCATAATGTGGAGTGTTGGAAAGTAGATACCTGGGTGCTGGTCTCTACACCCATCATCTTGGGTATAGTGCGAAGTACATGTTTATATGTTTCTTAATGGTCTAACGCCATTTTTCAGCGCAAGATAGTCTATACATTTCGGCCAGTCTCAATGGTGGAGGAAGAACCCGGAAAGCCCCAGAAAAAAACACCGACCCACGGGAAGCTACTGGCAAGCTTTCTCACATACCCACTTTGGTCGAACCCGAGACTCGAACCCACGCAGACAGAGTTGACATGGCAGCAGAGGCGTAGCTGGGGGGGGGGGCAGGGGGTACATATGTCCCCGGGCGCCATACTAGTGGGGGCGCCAAAATGGGCTTTGAAATAGGTTGTAAACGGGTAATGGTGATTTTATTGATGAAAATAATGGGTTTCAGAGTTGAGGTGGGGTGGGGGGAATGAATATTGTCCCCGGGCGCCAAACACCCTAGCTACGCCTCTGGATGGCAGTGATCCGTAACGGACAGCGCGTTAAGCCACTCGGGGCCCCCGAAGTACATGTATTGGTTTATATACACATCATTATCAATAGTTTTATGCATACTTGATTTGCAATGTTTGTTAGATTTTTTTAAAAATTATTATAACCTATGGGTAATGTAAAATAATATTATGTAGTTGATCTTGTCCACCTGACCAGAATCATTGATTCTTTTTCAATATCCTGTAAACAACGAATAATTTGCTAATATTTTCTCTCTGAGTGTGATTTTAATATTAGGATCATTATCAATATCAGTAAACATATTTTCTTGGTCTGAGTCAAGGACATTGCGTTTACCATGTTCTTTTTGTATAATTGGAGTAATGTAGTAACATACCTTCCAATAATAACTACGATTTTTCTAGAAATTAAGTTTTGGCTCTCGTCCGGGTTATTCTTCATTGTCTTTATTGTCTTACTGGTGGTGTATTGGATAATACGTGTGGGGTATTGGTCACTATACATGACATGTTTACTTTATAGTGTGGGGTATTGGTCAATATACATAGCATATGTATGGTCTAATATGTGGTATTGAACATTAGTTGCCTAGGTATTTGTCACTAGACCTGCCGTATTTGATGATTTAGTGCTTGGTATAGAAAAGTAGAAAATACATTGTTAAGTGTTGGATAGTAGATCTCTAAGAATTGGTCACATCATACGATCTAGTGTCATAGAATTATTGTAAACCTACGGCGTAATGTTAATTCCAGCATGACAGTATACAGTTTTCAGTTAACCACTGATAACAATGCTACGACGTACCTTCATTGTCAATGGTAACTTACTTGGTGACCTCTGTATGTCATTTTAATGTAAACTACGGGTGCCCGTATAATTATCGTTCGACTCCAAAGTGCCATATTAATGTAAACTTCGGGCGCCCGTATAATTTTTTTTGGGAGCTGCAATGGCATTATATCACTATTAGCGTTCAACAAATTATCACAACAAAGGTTGTTATATTGCGTTTCAATCAAATGTAGGCAAAACTGTGTCTTTCCAAAGTTTGTAATACCCATATAATTATGTTAAAACGTGTTTCAAAGTTCAATTTTATTTATTTAATACCCACGTTAGTGACATCAGATAAACACTTTCTGGTGGCATCAAAAACGAATTTGATTTCTCGCTATCATGTAAGTTTTGTCATAAATAAATAAATAAATAAAAAATAAATAAATCCCATATTATTTGGTTGTTGTTTAATTTATGATTGTTTTGTGTTGGATGCCATTCTAGATGTTCCTAACTTATCAATGGAAAATACTGAGAAAAAAATGGCTAGTTTAGTTTTTGTCGTGCACAACATTAGCAAATAACTTAAATTCCTTGACAACCAGAAAAACAGTTTCTTGACATACTGTTTCCCTTCAACACTTGTTCAGTGCCTCATACGTCAATTTATAGTTATTTATGTAATTTTATGAGGTATTTTTGTGTTAATAATTATATGGTGTGAGTGGGTGAGGGCGTCAGGTGGTTATAAACAGGTTTTATATTTTTCGGTTTACTTTTACCATTGGTATACACTTATCTGTAGATCCACTATCTAGCACTAATATTGTTCTTACTCTAATACTTGAGTTATCTTGGTACTATCCCATGTACTGTTTGGTAATAGTTTATAAAGTGACTCGAAGAAATCTGGATAAAACCAACTATATGACTGCACATCGCTGTCGTTGTTGTAACGCAGATCTATTGTAAAATTAAATATCCTCTTCAAAAGCACGTTGTAACTAACTGCAATTAACTTAATTTAATGTTGCGTGTGAAATAGTGTTAATGATATAGATCGCATGGGTTGACGTTTATCAGATTAAACTGAATAATTTGGTTGCCATGCTTCAACTTTTTCGCTTTGCTTATATTAGTTCTGGGCAGGGCCGGACCTGCTATAGGGGCCCATGGGGCCCGGCCCCCCCCCCCTTTTAAAAAAAAATAAATAAACTATTTACTGCTTTTGATAAAAGATGCAAAGGGGGTTCCGAATTTTTTAATTTTTATTTATTTATTTATTTAAAAATTTTTTTTTTTATAACATTGCAGTTTATAGTCACTTTTGTTAGATCCCTTTTTCAAGGTTCAGATAGCACCAGATTGCACCATTTTGCATCCTTGAAAAAAAAGTCGGGGGGGGGGGATGCCCCCGGACCCCCCTAGAAGGCATGGCGCTTCGCGCCTTCGCTTAACCCAATAACAAGTTTTGCCCCCCCCCCCCCCGAAAAACTGCTGGGTATAGTATTTTAACTATTTTAATTGGCTCCTTTTATGTTGTTAATCCGGTATTACACTCAAATGTAAAATATTTGCGTTTGTGGTCGACTTCTTTATGCAAGAGAGCAAAGCAATGAAAACTATCTTGACTGAAAATAATTGCCCAACGAGAGATTGCGAATACTATAATGCGAATGAAAGAAACAAACTTTCAATGAGACTCGGGTTGATTCTTTTGTAGACATAAATGTGTATACGGCCCTGATGTGCAAATAAAGCAATTACTCTGTAAATCAAATAATGCTTGTCATCATGCATATACAATACCTGTAAACTCATTTCCTAGTTTTCAAAAAAATAAGTCATCTTTAAAAGAGAAAGTCAGTACTCTTCGAAATTGTAGGTATTGTTTGGTCACATAGTATTTGTTTCATTCCCTTCCAAACTTTCTTGACATCATTATCAGTTCTGAACGAATCAAGTTTTGACTTTGACCTAACAAAATCTCTGATTGGTGACCCAATCATTTATTTGGAGGGAAATGGGGCCCAGATGGGGACTGGAAGGGATGCGATTTATTTTATTATCTCAATATATTGTTTTCCACTACTGCACAGAATACGTTTTTTTTCTTTCTATAAATCTGAGAAAGCTTATTTCTAAAGCTTTGAAAACAAGGTGGAGCTATACTTTCATCGTATAAATTTTCATGTTGATACAATAGCACCTCAGTCATTTTGATAACTGTAAAACAATCATAGATCGGTCTGATTAATTAATTTTATTTCAATCTTTCTCCTAGGGAGTTATAAATATGTAATATTTAGGACAAGAACACGAATACAAATATTTTCGGTTCTGTATAGTGTAATTGCTGTTCTTTTACGAAGACATTCCAACTGTTTACTGAGTAGGGAAGAATTTTTAATTAAGTTTAAACGCAAACTAAAATATTTCTGAATAAATTTGTTGCTTTTTGCCTCGCCATAATATTGGATTCTGTATGATTTCAGACCAAGGTGTTCTTGAAAGAAGACAAGTATTAATATCTAAGTTTTAAACCCTGCTGAATTTAAAGTACACGTTTTTTCAATACAGTATTACGTTTTTAATTTTCAATGTTCGTAATAGTTTTGCTTCAGTTCTTCTTGTACGTTTGCATTCATTTATCAATATATTTTCTAATGGAGATAACTGTTTATACCTGGTACGAGATTTTCATGTGCCTAGAGACTGTCTTTGAAACAGTAACATAGATGTGGTGGATTCCCTACATCAACATAATTCTCAGTATTATCGGTATTTTCAATGATAACTTTCTTTTCCGGTTAAATTTGTTTATCATTTGTCCATATACTCATTTTTTTATAAACAAAAAAAAAAACTGAGGCATGTAATGACGCAGGTTTGTTGATATAAATTATTGTCAGATAATGAATGATGCTGGTTTTGTCTCGCCATATCTATCTCAATTCTTTTTATCTCCAACTTCGTTTGCATGGAATTCGTTATTGGTTCTGCATATATATCAAGTATCATACTAATTCCTCTTCGAAGTATACTATCCACCATTAAAGCATGTTATAATCTATCAAATGTTTTAAATCAATACCTGATATCTTGACAGTAGCATCATAAGCTAAATAAATACACACTACAGTAATGGCATGGGTCAAGGTTGTTAGTTTTGATACACACATTACTGAATTCTTTAGAAACCTCACACATTAAATTATTTTATTTTCCTTATGGTAGTGGTGTAGCTCATCCAATGCTTGAAGGATGGTAAAGACATCACATTGTGAACATGCTGGCATTAAGATATAGTTTCAAAAATTTAGACACGAGTTGAATTTGGCCTTCAATACTACAGCATTTTCATTTAGTCCATCAAAACTCTTCATGTATTAATCTAAGTACACTCATATCCTCCAATAGTTAGGTTTCATTACATCAAAAATGCTTCATTGTCTCAATGAACTTCTCATCATTTAAATTCTTCATCAACTAATATTGCGACTGAACCGTGAACCAAAAGCTATCTACAAATCTAATCATACTTCTCATTGGCTTTTTTTTTTTTACAAGTTATAGACTAAGAAATCCTTGCTAAATTGTTTTGATATTCAATCCTGTACAACATCCAGTTTGTACTTTTCCTTTTTTATTTTAATTTCATGCCCAAACTATTTAAGAAACTATAGATTTAAATTGATAAAACATTATGAACCAAATAGGGAAAAACCAGAGTTTCACCTTCAGATAAAGAAAAAATATATTGCATTTTAAAAATGATTATGTTATAATTGGCAGAGATTTCAATATTATGATAGATATAAATATTTTTAGTTATAATAATGTTTAAAAAATCCAATAGCCAGAGAAGTTGTCTTGGATATATGTACATGATATAAATTAGTTCATGTATTGAGGGAACATCCTATAGGAATCTATATGTATACCTGGAAGAAAAGTAATACAGAAAACAATCCAGACAGGATTCTTTTCAGGTTTTAGGAAATTTATTTACAGTTATTGAAAATGTAAATATTGAACCAGTATATATGACTCATCATCATCATCAATCATCATCATCAGTCTCTTGACCTAGTGTGGTCGTTGAGGCACTGTGCTGCTGAACATCTGACCAGTTACCTCCACTTGTCTCGATCATGTGCCAATGCCTGTGTCTCCACAAAACTTTTCCTGGTCCATTCTGTGATGTTTTCGCTCTACTTTTTTCTCTATCTACGTCTCCTTCTACCACCTTGACAGTACCCTGCAGTACTGTTGTGGATAGACTGTTGGCTCTAGTGGCATGGCCATACCATTTCAGTTTTCTCTTTTTGACATTGGTGAGGAATACATAATGAACTACTTCGTGCCTGATGGTGTTACACACTTTTTTAATTGTGATGTGGTCCATGTAAGAGATGCCAATGATGGTTCTGTAGCATCTCATTTCAAGTGCCTGGATTCTTCGTTGTATTTCTGATGTCAGGGTCCAGGCCTCACATGAATACAGAAAGATTGAGATGACTAGTGCTCTCAATAGTCTGATTTTAGTTTTCAGACAAATATTCTTGTGTCTCCAGATGGGTCTTAGCTTTGACATAGCTGCCGTTGTGTGTGCTGCTTGTGACAAAATGTATGCTATTGATCTCTCTTTGGTGATTATGGAACCAATATATTTGAACTGGCCCACTGTTTCCAGTTCCTATCCTCTGGCTTAAATCTTGGCTGAGATTTGTTTGCCGCTATTTGTCATCAGCTTTGTCTTCTCGGCACTTATCTTCATGTCAAATCTGGGCGTTTCATCCAGGTTCTTCACTAAGGTGGCAAGCTCGTCTTCACTGCCTGCCAGCCCATCAATGTCGTCTGCAAAGTGGAGGTTGATGATGTTACGCTCTCCATTGCTGACTGTCCCAAAGTGGTTTTCAGGACTTCGCTCATTGATGCGCTCTAAGTAGATGTTGAAAAGCGTGGGTGACAGGAGACAGTCGTTCCGTAATCCAACTGTTGTCTTGAACCAGTCCCCCACAGAACCTTGATCAGTTACTGCACTGGTAGCCTTGGCGTACAGCTGCTTGATAGTGTTGGTCAACTTTTGACCCATATTGTACTTCTTCATTGTGGCCCACAATGCCTCATGCCACACTGTGTCAAAAGGAATTTGACTGATAACTCTCTTGTAAAAACATCGATGGCTTTCCAAAAGAAATCAAAATGAAAACATTCTGAAAATGTAATCATTCATTATTAAAAGACAACATATATTAAAAGAAATGAAGCTATCTCAAAAGTTAAACATCAATATGTGTGTGCTGAGCAATTAGAGTCTTTTGAGATTATCCCTTTGTCTGATTTAAAATGTGTAATCGATTCACAATTTATCTTTCAAATCTGTTTTTTTTTTTAAAAATAAATTTATAAATCAGAGTAACAAGAGGAACAACAAAACAACTCAAGATCAACAAGAAATATACAATTAAATGCAGATGTAAGCAATTCAAATGAGAGAAATGGTGTTAGTAAAGTATAAGAACCTGAGAGAAAAAAGAAAGATAAGATATTAGAATGGATACAATGAGGATGAGGTCAAGAGTAATTAAAGAAGGTGAGAAAGTGACCAATATTTTTTCAGTTTATAAAATATAAATTATTTAATTAAAACGGTGTCTCCTCTGGCTAAAGGCACTGGTTCCTTAAGATGCAGTTATCAAGTAATTTTACATTTTATAAAAACAATTGTGAAGTTGATCCTTTTGATCTTGAACTGAACTAAACAATTACAGAAACAATCATTATATGGACCCATGTCATACTCCGAGAAGAATTTATTTTTGGAAAGATATCGGACAGTTTCTTGCAAGTTCCATTAAGTTTGGGTATGAACTTAATGAATAATCTTCCACTCATTTCAAACTGGAAACACATTTCACTTCTAAATTCAGACTCCTATCACCCGTCTTTCACTTGACCAAGTGATGGCCTATTTCATCATCTGACTTAGTATGATATATTTTCCTCCAGTCCTGTGTTCCTACTCATCTAAATTATCTTTATCTGGACTGGTAATCCAATTCCCTCAAGTCCGTCTAACTTCTGCCTCCATTCTTCCTTTTTCTTTGTCTCCCAGAGACTCGGACCAACTGATCTAGAGGGTTTCTCTCTGTCTCCTACCGTTCCTTTGGTCCCTCAAAGCTTCCTGTACTGAAGCTCCTTGTAATTCCCAGAGTAACAAGTTTCCTGCCAATTTCGAATGATGTCAGAGTAGCTTATCTTCCCTTCTAATTAATGCAAGCTGGTGTAGAGACTACTAACGTTTAGTTCTCAAGATAATAGATTTAAGCTTGCGATTATACTGTTGGACATGCCTTGCTCAATTCCGAATGGATGTTGCTTCACTTAAGTATCAGACACTGGCCACTCCTAACAGTCTGTCAAGGGTGGATTTTACGACAACCACTTGATGTTCCTTTGATCCGAACACACCATGTTATGGCAATGTTATGCAATGTTATGCAACTGGCTGGGCAAATATAATGCAGAAGTAACTAGTGGTATGGCCATGTCAAATAACTGGCTTGACATCTCATATTTGCAGAATTGACCTTCATACATATTTATTTATTAGACATTATCTAAGAAATTAAACACCTGCTATTTGAGTGTATCAAAAAGATTTTTAACCACACTTGGAAGAAGAGTTGTTATCTCTAAAGGTAGCTATCTTTTTTAATTATAATTACCAAATCTAACCAAACATTTTCTTAATGAACTGAATACATTATTTTACAGGTTTGTATCGCATGGGTCAAAGTACAATATCAAAAGAAATATTTCATCTGTCAAGAACTATCATGAGAAGGGATTATGTCTGTTTGTGAACTCATAGAAAACTACATGGATTAGAAGGATATTATCTGAAAAAGAAAAGTTTGTTATAATTTTCTGGATGATCTCAGATAGAATTTTCAGCATTATTTCAATCAGATTATCTTAATTCCATGAAAATAGATCCTAATTATGTTTGGTTAGAAGTCTTTGAAACATATTAGGAGTTAACTAAAATTATAGGTAATAGCTGAACATTTGATTTGTTAGAAACACAAATATGGTGGTTTAATCCTTAAATTACAATAAATGGAACAAAGTTGTATTACAAAACATTTTGTTCAGAAAGGTATTAAATTTGTGAATGCTTTATTAGTCAGGATAATATTTTTGGAAAAGTGTTGATAGTTTTAAAATTTAATTTCTTCTGCAATAATTTTACACCTTTTCAAAACATACTTGCAGTTATAAAGTCAAATAAAAAGGTTAGTATCAATTATGATTGTATGATTGAAAAATGCCACAGCCTTTTATGACTATTGTTGTGTATACAATTACAGAAAAAATATATTGTCATAGAAGCATATATGAAAAACATATTGGAAACAATGAAGCACCAATTTATGTTAGAAAATTGATTTTTGAAATTGGTAATTTAGAAGATGACAACTGGCAGAAATTTTCATGTTACCATATAAATCTTCAAAATGTCCAAACCTTAGATAATTGCAGCTGGAAATATTACATAGAATATTGCCTATGAATACATTTCTCAAAAGAATCAAAATTTTCTAAAATAATTTCTGCATCTTTTAAATGTAAAATGCATCAACAATTTCTTTTAAATGATCATATAATTAAGATTTTTTAAATAAATGATCTTTTGCCATGCATAAAAAGTAAATTATATATATATATATATATCCTTTAACAGACATTACATCTCAGAAATCTTGCACAGTATGGGAACATGAAAATGATTGATTAATATAAATTTTTATATCTGGTCTATGTTAGTTCATATATTTAGATATTTGTTCATTGGTTTGTCCAATATATTGGATGCTAAATTTTTTGCATGCGATCAAAAAAATAACATTTGATGTTGCACAATTAGTACCACAAGACATTTTAAAAAAATTTTTTTGCATAATTGTTATTGAATGAAGTATTTTCATTAATAAAAGAACAGTGTGAATATCTAGGTTTATTGCATTTAGTCGATGATCCTTTTTTATGTGATGTTTGTTCTAATTTAGAATTAATTAGGAAATTTTTGGTCCTTACATAAGCAAGTGTGTGTTTGCTTTTGTGTAGTGATTTAACACTTGCTTTATTTTATAATTTTAATAAATCCTAATATTTATTGATACTCGTACCTATATTAGGCAAATTTGGATTATATTCAATAGCAAAAAAAATTATATCTTCATTTCTAGTTTTGATATTACAATGTAATGATTCACATTGTGGAAGAGAAGATACTTTTTGGAAAGCAGTATTGATGATGTCAAAAGGGTAATTTCATTTTTATTTTAAAATGCTGACCTAATTCTGTTAACGATGATTTAACAACAGTATCATCTGAAATAATTATTCTATATCTTTTCTTTATTTGGTATCCCGTTTTTACATGATTTAGGATGGCATAAAGAATATTCAACATATTGAAGAATATTCGTGTTTTTAACAGGAACCATGGCAGTGATGTAATTATTTTCATTTTTCATGACCTCAACATCCAAAAATTATGCTTTAGTTTTAGACATATTGAATGTAAATTTTATAGTTTGATGTAATAGTTATACCAGTATATCCTACAGGTAGTGACTTATCTGATGAAGCAATAAACTGAAACCGGTCACATATTTTATGTGTTGGTGTTGTTTATTTTATAATATATATATATATATATATATATATATATATATATATATATATATATATATATATATATATATATATATATATATATATATATATACACACACAGTAAAAGAACTCGTACGATAAATTGATGAAAGGGCAGCAATTCGTACGAGTATTCTTCAAGAAAAGAGATTAGAAATCATAGCGATTGCTTTGGAGTGACCTCGGCTTGGCTAGAATTCAACTGCATTGCAGTGAAAGCCAAAGAGATCCGGATGACCCAGGTTAGTTTTGGAAGTGAAGTTTAAACACGTGTATTTGTTGATGTTGGTGCATTCGGCAGTTTTATCTGAAATATAAGTGTACGTATAACAATTTTGTCACATTATACCTGAAAACAAAGAAAGAGGCAAGAATGGCGGAGTTTGTACAGCAGAGTATTGAGGAAATGATTCCTGAGATGGA